>JANAVB010025399.1:8372359-8374238 GCA_029216955.1 Iris pallida | reverse complement strand
TAACAAACTGGGTGGATAAGAAGGTTCTGACATGTTATGCAGGCTGCTGGGGAGGAGGGGTTTGCCTACTAGGTCGTGGTCCTCCGCGGGGAGGAACAAACATGAGCTGCGCATATCCGTCGACGCATGTCGGGGCTTCACCCGACAAGGGGAAGCCTGCACCAGCTGACAAGCACAGGGCACATAGGCCACGCTAGGGGCAGGGCCATGCACCGAGAGAGGTGGTGCAATTGTTGCTGTAGGCGCATGCATACTCAAGGATGGGCGCATAAGGGGTTGGGGCTGCGGCATGCGTCCACTGATGTCGGGTGACCGAGGCCAGCGAAGGGGGGTTGGAAGCAAAGGTGCGCTCCGCAAGGAGGGGTGTAAGTGCCACCAACAAAGCAGGCGTAGGGGCTGGCACCAACGACGACTGGTGGCTATAGGCGCGAAGAATGGCGAGGAGCTGCAGCCTAAGAAGGCACATGAACACCCTGAACATGACGGATATGGGCGCATAAGGAGGCACCCAAGCCGTAATATGCGCATGAGGTATGGACGCCAGCTAGGCCAACTTGGGCGCATAGGCTGGGTCCAAAAGAAGGCTTGTGGGCGCATAGGCAAGAGCCTGGCGCGGCCAAAGCAACTGACGGGGGAAATCAAAAGTGGAGTTTGAAATTTGAACTGGAGGGGCTTCTGGACGGGAGAAGCAGGCGGGAACTGGAGGTTGGAGAACTGAAAGGTCGCGCCCTCACCCGGGGAGGAGGAGGTGGTGCCGATTGGCAGGGGGGACGCCACGCCCGGCCAAACAGCAGCTGATCTGCCGGGGCCCCAAAGGCCGGGCGGCGCTCTGCAACGGTCGAAGGGCCGACCGCGGTCGAGCGAGCAAGAGGAAGAGCAGGTGGTCCGGGGATGGGTCTGAGAGGGAGGGACTCGGACGGTGAACTGTCGGCCAGACACGCTGGGAGGGGAGATCGGAGAAGAGGGGGAGGTCGGGGCGGCCGCGGGGGACGCCCGGCCCGGCAGGGTGGTCGGAGCCACCGGGAACTCAATACAGGGCCATGGGGGTTCAGGAGCTCCAGAGACTAATGTTCTTATCATTGGCTATATATATATATATATATATAATATATATATATATATATATATATATATATATATATATAATCCCCTATTTTTTAAATTATTTTTATTATTTTATTAGACTTCAAAATGAATTTATACGATCTATGGTTTTATTTATTTATTTTTTTTACAATGACCTTAGCCATTATTGAGTTTTCGAGCACTAGACGACCATGACTTTTAGCACGGAAGTTGTAGCAGTGTGCCTTGACTAGTGCACTAGTCATGCCGTGGGAAGCCTAGCCATGGTGATGTCCAAACTAGAAAAACTAGACCAAATTATGAATTTACTTATTTAAAGTATTTTAATTAAATATTATTTTATATTAATTTTTAGATGACCCGGTTTGTCCAATTCAGTCCGAACTAGGCCCAAACCAAATTTTAGCCCATGTAAGCAGGTAGTGCGACCAAATGTGGCCATGTAGACATATTTTATGTACTTAGAAATATCTCATAAATTATTTTAGAATTTTATGTACAATTTCTACTTATTTAAATATTTGTACAATTATTGGTATTTATTTTTAAATAATATTTTACAAGATTGTACATGTTCCTGGACCCGGATAAGGGTGTGTGGTACAGTTCACCCATTGGAGCAATTTTTATTAATTTATTATTATTAAAGTTATTTTGTGGATATTTAATAAACATGTTTTCTATTTAAATATTATTACTATTTTGAGTTGATTTTAAGGATTGAATTTATATATATATATATATGTAGATATGCTTTAATATATTAAATAATTGGGTAGTTGACTTTTAAATG
>JANAVB010025399.1:7824859-8367359 GCA_029216955.1 Iris pallida | reverse complement strand
AATTGGGGATGTTAACCATGTTGTTGAGGTTTCTGCTCAGGGCGTCGGCTGCAATGATGAAGATCGTGGATGATAGGCGATCGCCCTGTCTGATACCTCGGCTAGATTTGAAAAATCCCTCAGATTGGCCGTTGATCACTGTGGAGAACCATGAATTGCTGATGATCCCACACAATGTTGGTCCACTTCTCTGAGAATCCGAAAGCTCTGAAGACCCAGATCATGAATTGCCAATCTAGTCTGTCGTAAGCTTTTTCCATGTCAATTTTAATGGCGATGTTGCCCCCTCTTGCCGAAAATTTCATACAGGTGATAAGTTCCTGGGCCAGCTGATGTTGTCTTGGATGTTTCTACCGCGAACGAATCCGCTTTGCTCTTCCGAGATGATTTTAGGGAGGGTTTCAGTCATTCTGGAAGCGATGATCTTGGAGATGATTTTGTTGGTGAATGTGCAAAGGCTGATGGGTCGGAAGTCGCGGAAGGATTGGGGTTATCTTTTTTCGGGATAAGGATGAGATTGGCGCTGGATATAGCTTTTGGATAAGGAGCTCCTTCGAGGAAGGCGATCGCCGCTGCGGTGATGTCCTGCTTGATAATATCCCAGCAGGTGCGGAAGAAAGTCCCCGAAAAGCCATCTGGGCCGGGGGCTGTGCGCTATATATATATATATATATATATATATATATATATATATTATATATATATATATATATATCTTGGGGGTTCGGGAGCTCCAGAGACTAATGTTCTTATCATTGGCTATATATATATATATATATATATATATATATATATATATATATATATATATATATATATATATATTTATATAATATATATATAATCCCTGTAGCCTCCTTTCCCAGAAATTGTTGATATTTTTTTATTTATTTAATTTAAAATGGTGGTTTTTATTTTTTATAAATATTTATTTAGTTAATTATTACGGTGGATGACTTTAGCCATGATGGAGTTTTGAAGCACAAGACTAGAATCATGGCACAGATAGTGCAGTGGCGTACTTTGACTAGTGTATTAGCCATGCCAAGGAAGGCCGAGCCATAGTGATGTCCTAACTAAGAAAACTAGGCCAAGTTGCGACTTAATCCTATAGAACGTTTTAATTATTTATTAAACTGTTGACATGTAGGAAACCGTTTGTGTCGATTTAGCCCGAGCTGAGCCCGAACCAAATCCAAGCCTTTGTAGTATGTAGAGATCAAATACACCCATGTAGACATATTTCAAGTAGATGCAATGCCTAGTATTGGTATATTAAATTTCGTTATTGTATTATCTTTATTGGGATTTATTATTTAATTATTATTTTATTGGTTATATTATTCTGTTGTCAAATATATAGATATATGTGAATATGAATGTATGTATAGATAAATATATATAATATATGTGTATGTATAAAGATATGTGTATACGTGTATATAGAAGAATATATAGAGATATAGATATAAATATATAGAGAGATTTGTAGATAATATATATATATTATACGTGTATAAGTGTGTATATATATATATATATATATTTATATATATATATATATATATATCTATATATATATATATATATATATATATAAATATATTATACGTGTGTGTGTCGGGATATACGATATATATAAATAGATATTATATACTTGTATAAGTGTTTGTATAAATATATGTGTGTACGCGTATTTATATATGAATACATAAATGTATATATGTATAATTATATATATACTAAGATAGGAGTATAAAAGAAAAAGGAATAAGAAAAACAAACTATATTAAATCGGACAGGCCCATTCCGAGCCCCCTTTCGGACCTCAACAGAACCGAACTCCCTAAACTAATCCCAGCCCTGCATAACCCCAAGCCCGAGCTCAGGCCCCAGGCCCACTCATTCCCCAAACTAAATTTACCACAGCAGCTAATACCCGACTGTGAAACCTGTGGATTGCGTATTTATGCGGAGTTGGTTCGAGAGTAGGGATACAAAATCGAAACCCTAATCCAAATGTGCACCCCCACGACCCTCGCAAGTACTAGGCGACCTCCCCGACGGTGGCGTATCGCCGGAGGGAGGCTGACGGCCGTCGCGCGCACACCGAGCAGACAGCGCGCGCGAAACAGGGCAACTATAGCGCATCCAGGTACGACACTTCATTTACATCCCTCTCGACGTAGGAACCACCATTTCCAATTTGTAAGTCTCCATGGAGAGACGACGTAACCCTCTACGACCCCTTCCAGATATTTTGTTTTGTTTTGCGTCATGGGCATCGTAAAACGAGCCCGAAGATCGACAAAAACCTGCTAAAACAGAACGGTTTTTCGGTCCCAAAACCACGATTTGGAAGGCCAATTTCTGTCGGATCCTCGAATAATTTTGAGAACCTCTTGAATAGAATTGAAGACTATATAACCGAGATGTAAACCCCATTATTAGTTTAATTTATAGTCTTGTATCCAGTAAATTAAATCAGTTTAAAAACCGAGGAAAAAACTGTGAAAAATAGTTTCCGAAAATATAGAATTCCTTCGATACGACGTGCGTTCCGCAATTCCGGGCGACGTGGTCGCGAACCGAAAGCATCGAAAGCTGCGTAACGACTTCGTGGTCGTGTGGGCTTTGACATAATTCAAATTGGTTGCGTGTGCGCGACGAATTTGATCCGTATCCGTCGAAATTCACCATATCGTGCACTTTGTAAATTCTCCAATTACTTTGTGCACACTCATCAGATCGAGACAAAACTTGCGCCATCAGGACCATATCGATTTTCTGGTCCTGCATGCCAAGTTTGGTCCGATTCTGAGACTATTGATGAAATCGCCGTATCGCGGGCCCCCCGGTCCGACTCAACGGGTGGTTTTGTACACGGCCCACTGGAATCCAACTTTGAACATATGGTTGGGTTCGTATCGGAAAACTGGATCTGTAGACATGTAGTTTGACGACTTTAGAGACCATTGACTCTGGCACACTTTTTGGTGCAAAACAGGTCCAACGGCGGGCATCGTTTTTGCCCAAAACTACCGTTTTGCCCCTGTGTCCAGAATTGGACTTAAGGACAGGTAATCCTAGCTAATTTGACTATTCTAAGAACGTTGGTAATATTTGTTTCAGCTTTCGGAGACAGTTGTGATGACTTGGACTGTACGGCTTACAAGTCGACTATATATTTGTTGGATCTGCGTGCAACCCCCAGGCAAGTATACCTTGCCTCCCTCTACAGTTTTATTTACATGTATTTTATTTCAGTTCCAGCTTTTGGATTATTTATGGACATGTTCTTTTTCGTGTTATTTTCTGTGGAGTTATTTTATTGTTTATAGCCATGTTCATGTTTTGGCCTTGTGTTTCACATTTGGAGTTTCTCGTCAGTACCTTGCTTGAGTCGTATCATAGAACGAGTGCATGTGGTGAACTGCTAAATTCTTGATATTGTTTCCTTGACACCAGAGAGTCCACACTCGGGACGAGGGTGTTTTCCTTGATCTGTTTACATCCGTGAGTCCACACGAGGACTAGGATGTCGATTATTTGCACCAGAGAGTCCACACTCGGGATAAGGGTATAGACTTGACTTGACTTGCACCAGAGAGTCCACGCTCGGACGAGGGTGTTTACATCAGAGAGTCCACACACGGACGAGGATGTAGTATTTGCACCAGAGAGTCCACACTCGGGACGAGGGTGCCTTGCCGTGAACTAACCAAAGAGTCCACACTCGGAACGAGGGTTAGTACTGACCAGAGAGTCCACACTCGGGACGAGGGTTAGTACTGACCAGAGAGTCCACACTCGGGACGAGGGTTAGTGTTTAGTTCAAACCAGTGGGTCCACTCGGGACGAGGGTTTAGTTTCTTCCATTGATCGTGATTATCGTTCATCCGGCAGTTCATTATACGTAGTTGTTCTAGTGTTCGTGTTCGTAGTTATTGGTCGTGTCCCATTTTCTTGTTTATCCTTTTTGCATGATAAAACTGTTAGATAGGCATGTATATTATGTATCTTGCTATGTCCTCTGAGGACCTGATGATCTCCTCAGGTTTAGCGATTGCATGGAGTTAGCTAGTAGTTCTGGATGACGGAGGTTTTACGGTTCTTGCGGGATGCAGGTATCGTTATCGTGTTTATTATCCGCTCGTGCTTTTCATTCCTTATCATGAGATATCCTGTTCCTTGTTTCAGTTGTAGACTCTTGTTATATTCCTTAGAGTCTTATCGAATATTTATGCTAGTGGGCTGCAGACCAAGACCCATAGTGTTCGTTCATGTTTATTATCTTATTGTGGATTGAGATTTAGAGTTGTTTGCCATGATTTGGCAGTATACCATAACCTTGACAGCGTTTACGTATTCGAGTCGGGCTGGAGTCCGTTCGATACGTAGCTGGCTTGCTCACGAGCTCGCGTCCGAAAAGCGGATGCGGGTCGTGACAAGTTTTTTGGGTAGCCCATGCAGGTCAGAGCATATCGTACCGGTTACGTAACTGTACTGGTACGAGCCTGCGACAATGACTAAACCTTAGAAATCTCAATCCACTCTGCCTTAAAAATTCTCCTAGAAATTCTACGTCCTTGAAAACTCCATATTTGCTTCCGATTATACTTTCTTGCCTTCTTGTACCCTAAATTCTTGTCCCTTCCTATTCCGAGGTGACGAATGATCGAGCTGTCTAGGATTCAGTAGAAATTCTTAAATTATAGTATAATACTGCTTGACTATTGAATGTTTGGTTGTTTATAGATATGAGAGATTATAGGTACCATATGTCCTAGATATTTTAGTGGAATTATTAGTCACTAGTTAGAAGATTATATGATTTTAGTGACATGTGTTCCAAGGAGTAGTGTGACCAAAGGTGGGTAGAAGTCCTCGAGATTTCGTAAATACCAATTGACTAGAGAAGGTCATGGAAATATTTTTGAGAAATTAAATTTGAGGAGATTAAGGAAATACTAGACTTTGAATTTTAAGAAATAGTTATGAATTTGAATTTCGAGGACGAAATTATTTTAAGGTGGGTAGATTTGTAGCCTCCCTTCCTGGAAATTGTTGATATTTTTTATTATTTATTTAATTTAAAATGGTGGTTTTTATTTTTTATAAATATTTATTTAGTTAATTATTACGGTGGATGACTTTAGCCATGATGGAGTTTTGAAGCACAAGACGACTAGGAATCATGGCACAAATAGTGCAGTGGCGTGCTTTGACTAGTGTATTAGCCATGCCAAGGAAGGCCGAGCCATAGTGATGTCCTAACTAAGAAAACCAGGCCAACTTGCGACTTAATCCTATAGAACGTTTTAATTATTTATTAAACTATTGACCTGTAGGAAACCGTTTGTGTCGATTTAGCCCGAGCTGAGCCCGAACCAAATCCAAGCCTTGTAGGTATGTAGTGAGATCAAATACACCCATGTAGACATATTTCAAGTAGATGCAATGCCTAGTATTGGTATATTAAATTTCGTTATTATTATTATCTTTATTGGGATTTATTATTTAATTATTATTTATTGGTTATATTATTTTGTTGTCAAATATATATATATATGTGAATGTGAATGTATGTATAGATAAATATATAATATATGTGATGTATAAAAGATATGTGTATACGTGTATATAGAAGAATATATATATAGAGATATGTAGATATAATATATATATTATACGTGTATATGTGTATATATTATATATTATATATATATATATATATTTTTTTTTTTTTTATTATAATATGTATATATATATATATATATATATTATATAATATATATATTATATATATATATATATATCTTATACGTGTGTGTCGGGATATACGATATATATAAATAGATATTTATCTTGTATAAGTGTTTGTATAAATATATGTGTACGCGTATTTATATGAATACATAAATGTATATATGTATAATTATATAGATACTAAGATAGGAGTGTAAAAGAAAAAGGAATAAGAAAAACAAACTATATTAAATCGGCCAGGCCCATTCCGAGCCCAACCTTTCAGACCTCAACAGAACCGAAATCCCTAAACTAATCCCAACCCTGCATGACCCCAAGCCCGAGCTCAGGCCCCAGGCCCACTCATTCCCTAAACTAAATTTACCACAGCAGCTAATACCCGACTGTGAAACATGTGGATTGCGTATTGATGCGGAGTTGGTTCGAGAGTAGGGGATACACAAAAACCGAAACCCTAATCCAAACGCACACCCCCACGACCCTCGCCAGTACTGGGCGACCTCCCCGACGGTGGCACATCGCCGGAGGGAGGCTGACGGCCGTCGTGCGCACCTGAGCAGGCAGCGCGCGCGAAACAGGGCAACGACAGTGCATCCAGGTATGACACTTCGTTTACATCCCTCTCGAC
Source organism: Iris pallida (assembly GCA_029216955.1). Classification (NCBI taxonomy): domain Eukaryota; kingdom Viridiplantae; phylum Streptophyta; class Magnoliopsida; order Asparagales; family Iridaceae; genus Iris; species Iris pallida. Next base: position 8,360,962 of record JANAVB010025399.1, on the reverse strand, counting down.
GTAGGAACCACCGTTTCCAATTCCATAAGTCTCCATGGAGAGATGACGTAACCCTCTACGACCCCTTCCAGATATTTTGTTTGTTTTGCGTCATGCATCTAAACGAGCCCGAAGATCGACAAAAACCTGCTAAAACAGAACAGTTTTTCGTCCCAAAACCACGATGTGGAAGGCCGATTTCTGTCGGATCCTCGAATTTTCGAGAACTCTTGAATAGAATTGAAGACTATATAACCGAGATGTAACCCCATTATAGTTTAATTTATATGTCTTGTATCCAGTAAATTAAATCAGATTAAAAACCCAGGAAAAACTGTGAAAACAGTTTCCGAAATACAAATCCTTGATACGACGTGCGTCCCCCATTACGGGTGACGTGGTCACAAACCAAAGCATCGCAAGCTGCAACGGCTTCGTGGTCGTGTGGGCTTTGACAGAATTCAAATTGGTTGCTTGTGCGCGATGAATTTGATCCGTATCCGTCGAATTTACCGTATCGTGCACTTTGCAAATTCTCTAATTACTTTGTGCAACTCTCAGATCGAGATGAAACTTGCGCCATCAGGACCGTATCGATTTTTTGGTCCTGCATGCCAAGTTTGGTCCGATTCTGAGACTATTGATGAAATCGCCGTATCGCGGGCCCCCCCGGTCCGACTCAACGGGTGATTTTGTACACGGCCCTCCGAATCCAACTTTGAACATACGGTTGTGGTTCGTATCGGAAAACTGGATCCGTAGACATATAGTTTGATGACTTTAGAGACCATTGACTCTGGCACGTTTTTCGGTGTAAAACAGGTCCAACGGCGGACATCGTTTTTGCCCAAAATTACTGTTTGCCCTGTGTCCAGAATTGGACTTAAGGACTGGCAATCCTAGCTAATTGACTATTATGAGAATTGGTAACGTTTATTTCAGCTTTCGGAGACAGTTGTGATGACTTGGACTGTACGGCTTACAAGTCGACTATATATTGTTGGATCTGCGTGCAACCCCCAGGCAAGTATACCTTGCCTCCCTCTACAGTTTTTACATGCATTTTATTTCAGTTTCTAGATTTTGGATTATTTACAGAAATATGCTTTTTCGTGTTATTTTCTGTGGAGTTATTTTTATTGTTTATAGCCATGTTCATGTTTTGGCCTTGTGTTTCACATTTGGAGTTTCTCGTCAGTACCTTGCTTGAGTCGTGTCATAGAACGAGTACGTGTAGTGAACTGCTAAATCTTTGATATTGTTTCCTTGCACCAGAGAGTCCACACTCGGGACGACAGTGTTTTCCTTGATCTGTTACATCCGTGAGTCCACACTAGGGACTAGGATGTCGATTATTTGCACCAGAGAGTCCACACTCGGGACGAGGGTTAGACTTGACTTGACTTGCACCAGAGAGTCCACGCTCGGGACGAGGGTGTTTACATCAGAGAGTCCACACCGGGACGAGGATGTAGTATTTGCACCAGAGAGTCCACACTCGGGACGAGGGTCCTTGCCGTGAACTGACCAGAGATCCACACTCGGGATGAGGGTAGTACTGACCAGAGAGTCCACACTCGGGACGAGGGTTAGTACTGACCAGAGAGTCCACACTCGGGACGAGGGTTATTGTTTAGTTCAAACCAGTGAGTCCACACTCGGGACGAGGGTTTGGTTTCTTCCATTGATCATCGTGATTATCGTTCATCCGGCAGTTCATTATGCGTAGTTGTTCTAGTATTCGTGTTCGTGTTCGTAGTCATTGGTCGTGTCCCCGTTTTTTCTTGTTTATCCTTTTTGTGCATGATAAAACTGTTAGATAGGCATATATATATGTATCATGCTATGTCCTCTGAGGACCTGATGATCTCCTCAGTTTAGCGATTGCATGGAATTAGCTAGTAGTTCTGGATGACAAAGGTTTTGCGTTCTTGCGGGATTCAGGTATCGTTATCGTGTTTATTATTCGTTCGTGCTTTTCATTCCTTTTTATGAGATATCATGTTCCTTGTTTCAGTTGTAGACTCTTGTTATATTTCTTAGAGTCTTATCGAATATTTATGCTAGTGGGCTGCAGACCACGACCCATAGTGTTCGTTCATGTTTATTATCTTATTGTGGATTGAGATTTAGAGTTGTTTGCCATGATTTGGCAGTATACCATAACCTTGACAGCGTTTACGTATTCGAGTTGGGCTGGAGTCCGTTCGATACGTAGTTGGCTTGCTCACAAGCTCGCGTCCGAAAAGTGGGTGCGGGTTGTGACAATCCCCAACAAACCTTAAAACCTAATTCCCCTTCCCTCCCCTCTCCTTTCCTCTCCGTCGGCGAAGATGCAGATCTTCGTCAAAACCCTAACCGGAAAGACCATCACCCTCGAGGTGGAGTCCACCGACACCATCGACAACGTCAAGGCCAAGATCCAGGACAAGGAAGGGATCCCCCGGACCAGCATCGCCTCATCTTCGCCGAAAAGCAGCTCGGGCCGCCGGACCGTCGCCGACTACAACACCCAGAAGGAGTCCACGCTCCACCTTGTCCTCCGCCCTCGGGAGGCACCAAGAAGAGAAGAAGAAGACACACCAGGCCCAAGAAGATCAAGCACAAGAAGAAGAAGGTCAAGCTCGCGGTGCTCCAGTTCTACAAGGTGGATGACTCCGGGAAGGTGCAGCGGCTCAGGAAGGAGTGCCCCAACGCCGAGTGCGGCGCCGGGACGTTCATGGCCAACCACTTCGACCGCCACTACTGCGGCAAGTACGGGCTCACCTACGTCTACCAGAAGGTCGAAGCCGAGTGAAAGCTGTAATCTTTCGGAGTTTGGGTATGCAGTTTTTAGGGTTTATTATGTGTTTTGATCAAATACTCTCTGTTTGAAGTTTACTAAAATTTAGATGTTTCGCCGAGACTTCTTTAAGATGAACAATATAAAATCTGCAATTTCGATTAAATATATTATATATAATATATATATATATATATATATATATATATATATATATATATATATATAAATATAATATATATATTATAATATATATATATATATATATATATATATATATATATATATATATATATATATATATACATACATACATACACAACACACACGTACATACATATATATATATATATATATATATATATATTATATTAGATATAATATATATTATTATATAATATATATTTTTATATTATATTTTTATATATTATATATTATATATATAATATATTTTATATATATATATATATTATATATATATATATTTTATATATAATATATATATATAATTATATTATATATATATATATAATATATCACATTCCCAACCTAACTGCACCCTCACTCGTACGCCCCCTCTTTTCTCCAGCCTTCGTCTCCCACTCCAGCCCGAGCCCCCTTCTGTCTACCTCCCTCTCTTGATCCTCTCCTCACTTCCCCCTTTCAGCCATGAATCCTCTTCTTCCATTCAATCCCTCTCCACTCACACCACCAATCCCATCTCTTAGAGAGAGAGAGAGAGAAGTTAGAATAAGTAGAGAACTTGAGGAGGAGGAGGAGAGAAAAATGGATTTAAGATCCAACATAAAAAAGGAAACCAAGGCAAGCCCCTCTTTTTGTCAAATTTATTTCCACGCTTCTTGTTATTGCATGTAACATGTTTGTTGAAATTTCTAAACCATGAATTAAACCCACATACAAAAATTTGATAATTTGATCAACTTCGATCCTACATGTCAAGGATTTTATTGTGTGTGATTGCAGGGGATATGTATCATGATTTCAAATATTTAAACTGATTCTAGGTATAACTAGTTCAACTTTTACATTTTTACCTTGAACTACATGATATGTGTTACCCTACGTTTTTTTTTAAACGTGGTGTGTGTATGTGTGTATAAATAGGATTCTCTATTTGTAAGCTTAATGATGTTGGAAAATAGAAGACTATTTCTGTCTTTGTGGTGAGAAGAGATGGAAATAAAAATGGAAGAGAAGAGAAAAAGAGATATTACACACATAAGATTTATCGAGGTTCGGCCCAATTTGAGCCTACGTCCTCTGCCATTCTTCTCCATTTTCTCTATAATGAAATGCAATATTACGAAGGGCACATATCACAATCTGGTATAACTTAGATTGAGGATCACTTTCTCTCTCATAACTCACTTGAGGTGGATTACAACAATGTTGGTAAGATGATTACAAAGAACCTTTTGTTGTGTTGTGAGTTGTGTGTTCTGTTAGCTTTTATAATCTCTCCACTATTTATAGGAAGGATATGCCTCATGGGTATACCACTTTCTATATATAGGGAGGTCTAAAGGTCAGCCCTTCCATCTCCTGATGCATGGAGAAAGACAAAACATCAATGTTGCATGCATGCAAAATATGAACATGTAGGCCACTTCAGATAATCATAACTTCTTCAATACACATTTAAATGCCCTGATTCAAAGCCTAGATTAAAGATAAAAACTTTTCTCTACGAATTTCATGTTAAATTTTGAGCAAATAATGACTGCAATAGCTCCAAATTAGCCTTCCAAAATTGAATCTTGTCACAGAAAATTGCACCCAAAAAATGGCTAAGTACAAGGCCGAACCCAACCATGGGTGACTGATTTTCACAGATCAAATCCATATTAATTCATTATGGGGATGGACCCTATTTCCATCGATCTTCCACTCCATCCTAATGAGAAGAAAACTTTCAATAATAGTCATAATTGTCATCATTCGACAGAAGTCTTGCTTATGTTTGGTAGAGGCTTCGTCATCATATTAGACGAACTTTGGCTTGTATCAATCTTCTTTAATGCATCAAACGATTCTCTAAAGCATCTCAGTTCCAATAATGGGGCATACTTGATGTGCTTTGTCCTTAATGGTGCTCTAACTATCACAATATAGTATACTTCTCTTGCTTGAGAGCGAACTCCTTTAGGAAATTCTTCGTCCATAAAAGCTCCTTGCTAGCTTCTGTAGCAATGATATGTTCAGCTTCCATGGTGGATAGAGCGATACACTTTTGCATCTTTGATTGCCATGATACGACTTCCTCTGTAAAGGTAAATAAGTATCCCGATGTGGACTTTCTTTTGTCCAAGTCACCTTCCATGTCAGAATTAAAGTAACCTTCCAAGATATGTTTGCCATCTCTAAAGTATAAAGATATTTAGATGTTCCTCTAAGATATCTTAGAATCTGCTTTACTACTTTCCAATGTTCTTTACCCGTATTGGCAAAAAATTATTTACCACTCCAACCGTATTATGTCGGATCTTATACAATCCATGGAGTATATCAAACTTCCGACGACTAGGCAAATGGAATGATGTTTATCTCCTTCTTTTCCTTCTCGCTTGAAGGGCTTTTTTTGTGTATTTAGCTTAAAATGAGCTGCTAGCGATGTTCTAACTGGCATGGAGTTCAACATATTAAACTTCTCCTGAACACGTTCAATGTATCTTTCTTACGATAACCACAACTTTCTTACATTTTTGTCCCGATAAATCTTCATTCCTAATTTATGTTGTGCGAGTCCTAAGTCTTTTATGTCAAAGGACTTACTCAATTCCTTTTTAAACATGTCAATCTTAGATACATCTTTTCCAACGACAAGCATATCATTAACATACAATGAGAGAATAATGGAATCATCATCAGAGAACTTCTGGACATAAATACAATAATTTGCATATATTTTTGTACCTATGGTCAAGCATAAGAGCATCAAACCTCTTATATCACTGTCGCGGTGCATGCTAGCCCGTACAAGCTTTTCTTTAATTTACAAACCAAGTGTCTTTACCTGTTACCTTGAAGCCTTCTAGTTGCTCCATATTTTTTTCTCTGCCAAATCAACATGGAGAAATGTTGTCTTCACATCTAACTGTTTAACTTCAACATCTAAATAAGCAAGAAGACCAGAATAATCGAATAGAAGATAATTTCATAACATTAAAATATTTCTTCATAATCAATACCTTGCTTCTGACCAAAACCTTTCATCACGAGGTCAGCTTTGTACTTAACATGGTTAATTCCTTTATTCTTTATTTGAACACCCATATGTACTTCAAGTTTTTTCTGTTCTTAGGTAGCTCTACTAGGTCATATGTTTGTACGTGATTCTTATGCAAGGAATACATCTCCTCTTGTATGGCTTTCTTTCACTTGGCACGATCTTCATAAACTTGTGCATCATGGAAACTTTCTGGTTCACCTACATCTATCACCATAGTATACTCTGAAGTAGGATATCTAGTTGAGAGTTGTCGGTCTCTCTCCGACCTTCTCAACTTAGGTGCTTGTGGCTGATCCATATGTGGCGACTTTACATGTTCATGCTCCCCTGATCAATACATGAGGAACCTATAATTTCTTCTTCTTCTGCACATCTTGAAAATTATATTTTCTAGCATAAGAGAAGGAAAAATAATATGTGTGGAGATTGTATCTGAAAAAATATTTTGTGGCTCCTCTTTTTTCAGAATTAACAAGTGTTTTATCTTCACAAAATACAATATCCATTCTTCTCATAATTTTTTTTATTTTAGGACCCCATAACCTATATCCAAATTCATCATTTTCATATCCCAAGAATATGCATAGAATGACTTTATCATCAAATTTTATTTTTTTTCTCCTTAGGTACATGCACAATGCCCTACACTCGAATACCCGAAAATAGAAATAGGAAATATCCTTTTCACTCCAAACCCTTTTAGGAATATAACCATCCAAAGGAGATGCGAGGGACAAGTTTATCAAGTAGCAAATCATTCGTACAGCTTCACCCCAAAATATTTTAGGTAACTTTGCTAAGGATTACATACTCCTTATTCTTTCCACAATTGTATGGTTCATAATTTTTGCAACCCATTATGTTGTGGTATGTGTGAGATAGACTTTTCACTCTTCAAATATCCTTGAAGTATACTCACCACCATAATCCATGTGAATACACTTCTAGAGCTTCCCGGTTTCTCTTTCAACTTTTGTACGAAAGTCTTTGAAAACTTCAAAGACTTTATCATCTTTGGCTTTTAGGACTTACACCCACACTTTCTAGATGCACTATCTATTAAGGTCACAAAGTAAGAGGCACCACTAAAGTTTTTAACATTTATGGGTCTACATGCATTCAAATACATTAAGTCCATATGTCGGTTTCCTTTTTGTTGTAAATTTTACAAAAGCTACTCTGTATCATTTTCCACTCAAGCAATGATCACAGTAGGATAATGTTATACTATGCATGGATGGAAGTAGTTGTCACAATTCCAAGATTATCGTTCTCTAAGTGTAACTAAGTCTTGTAAAGAGTGCAACACTTCTTTCCTTTTGTCAATACAAGTGATCCTTTGGTAAGCTTTCTAAGTCCTTTACCAAAGTTGCTTGTGTATTATTCTTCATCAAGCTTGCCGATGGAGAGAATATTGAGATGAAGATCGGGCACAAATCTAACATCTTTAATCATCCTTGTTGCAAGGTTAGTGGTAATACAAATATATCCAATGCCAAGAATTTGAGAAGAGTTTTTGTTACCCATTTTTACCATTCCAAGGTTACCTTAACAAAGCGAAGTGAAGTAGTCATTCCAGGGAGTAGCATAGTATGATGCACCAGAATCAATCATCCATTTTGAGTCTTGGCAACTGAGATTTGCATATTCTGTAACTACCTAGAAATCATCTATTTTAAAAATTTAGTACTATTATTTTTGAAATTTATAAAAATTTCTGTTTCAAAATTCATTTATGAATTTGTTATTATTTACTAGTTCTAATTATTAACTTAATAATTAGTGAACCTTTTAATTGTTAGGCTTAATATTATTATTAACCGACTTCTTGTTAGCCTATCAAGCCTTGGGCTTGGATTGTGGGCTTGCCTAACCTATTTAGCCTTCCAAGCCTTTGGCTTGGATTGTGGACCTATGACTTTCCAAGCCTTGGACTTTGGATGCCTAATTATTAGTTAGCCATAAGTAATAGGTTTGTTAGCAATTAATTAGTGGTTAGTTATAGTTAGTTAGTAGTTTCTATTATTGCCCTAGATCTACTACAAATTATATTAGTGCCATCATGGCTCGTGGAGCACTCCATTTCTTTCTATTAAAATATCAGGGACTCTCATATTTTATTACAATTTACTTCTATTCTTCCCAGTCACCTGACCATCCGTCCCGGCTCCGCCATCCACCCGCTGGACTACTGCCTACGACCAAGTTTCGGCCAGTCGCCATTCTTTCTTTCCCCTCGTTCACTTCATCACCTCAGTCACCACCGTCACTTTATCGCCACCATCGACCACCGACCACCACACCGGAGCTCCTCCTCCGACTACTCCGATAACCCACGCTTCGACCACCACCACCACTACCAACCACCAACCACTGACCCCACTTATCGGATATGACCGTCCTCCTCATCGTGCCTCCCATTACCACTAGCGTCCCTCTGCTCCGACCGATAGACCCATTCTACTACCTACTACCACCACTAGCTTCACTACCACCACCAGCATCCATACCCTCTAGCGATCGTCGACCACCGCGAAGCCAAATCCAGCCGCCGACCGGCCCAAGCCCTATTCCTCGCCAATGACCCTTCACTCCGGCACCACCTGCCAGATCCCGACCGCTCCTCCACGCTTGAGATAGAACCGCCATGCATCGAGCGTTGTCTCGTCTTCTCTCCATCTGATTTGCAGCCTATAGAGCTTCGACGTCGTCCTCGAGCTCCCCGACCTCGACAAACTCCAGATCTGCCGTCGTTTTCTTCGTCTCGACGTCACACCGCCTCTCCGGTGGTGAGCCCGCTCCTCTTCCTCTCTTTATCACTCTCTGCTCCCCCCTATATTTCCCTTTATTCTCTCAGTCACTCTCCCCTCTCATTCTTCTTCTTCTTCTCTTCTTCTTCTCTTTTCTTCTTTCTTCTTCTTCTTTCTGTCTATCCTTGGGCCAGGCTTTAAGCCCATAAGATATATAATATAATTGTATATGTATATAGTTTTAGTCTAGTATAAATAAATTTGGTATTATGTAAATGTATTATTATAATATTATATATTAAAACCATATGTGGTATCTATTTATATTGTTTATATCAAATAATATGTATAATAAATATTTCTTTAAATATTATTTGCCATATATTTAATAATAGGCTTTGAGCCTATTTTGGTTTCAAAATTGAATTAGAAATCTAAATATTATAGTTTTTTTTTCAAATTAAAATATTTTTTTACCTAAAATTGTAATCGCCAAAATTAAGGATTTTAGCCTAAAAATGTTTATTATATTTCCAAAATATTATTTCAAAATATTTTGACTAATTAAATTTAGTTTCCAAATATTTTCCAAAATAGTTCTACTTTTAATCCTGTATTTTTCTTCTATTATGTCTTGATCGTGATCTAATCGTGCGTTTCCTATTCTGTAACTTTGCTCAATCCCTTCTAAATCTATCAACGATCTATGGACTTTTTATTATTGACAATCTTGGATTATTTGGATGGTAGATACATTATTGGACGATATGATCTTTATGACTATGACTTGAAATGATATGATCTTGGGACTATTATTTGGACTTTAGCTCCTGATACTTTTCGTGTCGACACTTTCGTGTCTCACACGTCGACTACAATAACCCAAGGCAAGTACTTACTATGATTACTTTTATTTTCCGATTGTGGGCCCTTGGACTAAAATTTGAAATTTCCTTTTTAATTATACATATAAATAATTATTTAATTTCTAAATGAACTAAGTTACAGTTGTATAAAGGTTAGAATAGAGAATGAGGGTTGTGCAAAAAACCAATAGAGGGGGGTAATTGAAATTGTGACAATTCAAATACTAAACGATTAACCAGTTCAAATCTTTCGAGGAGCAGGATTCTATCCTACTCGCAACCGAAATTCTATTTCAATCCTATGTAAAGGCCCTGTATAAATTGAAGGGATCAATCAAATTCCTCTCCATCAAAACCCTCTTCTCTCCAAACCCTAATCTTTCTCTGCGCCCCTCAAGTTCGAGAAGACCTGCATGTTCGAGAGGGTGATTGTCAAGAAGAGGCATTCGAATTCCTTAACAGGTAATCTTCTTCTCTACACAATCATATCATACGATTCCCTAAATCTAGTTAGTTTTCATCTTGTTTTAATAGAGATAGAGGTATTTATTATAATTCCTAAAAGAATTTAGAATATGTGTTAGTAGTATTTGGGAGGATTAGTTTTGGGGTCAGACTACAGAGGTCTGTGCATATCAAGTATCGACATTTGCGTATCCTGGGCAGGGATGTATGCCTTCACATCAAGTTCATGTCTGTAGGTAAATACAGACCAGGTATCAGAGAGTATCGTCAGGGAAACAACATCTGGAATTGATACAGGAAAGGAGGTTCGATGGGTGCAATAGGCAAACAGATACCCATGTGTGAGATATCCATTCTCTGTATGGTCATATAGCAACAGTCCAATTGGTGACCAGGGAGTTAAGCAACAGTTTTCCATAATTCATAATAACATGTAGACGTGCAGAGTTGTACGCAGGTAGGTTACTTTAGATATAGGATGAATTGAGGTTGTATCAGTCCTTTTGGCAAGGGTAGGAATATAGGGTACAGGCTTTGGGCAGGTCTGAACCAGTGCATCTAAGTTGAGTCTTAGGCGTGGACAGTAGGAAATACCTACAAGATTATCCTATCTCACATGGAGGCATAACAAGGGATAATGAGGGGATGATACCAGACAATTAGTAAAGTCCTACAGCTTGGTATGTCTAGATGCATAGGTATGCAATGGGAAAAGAAAGGTAGGTACAACCATACAGGTGAATAGATAGCAACATAGGTAATAGGACCTAGTGGAAAACCTTCAATTATATATGACAAAGAAGATAACAATGCATATAAATATAAAGGCTCTATGGGGAGATGGGAATTAGATCATGTATGGGGCAACAGTAGGCAATAGATGGATAGGTGTGATTGAACTTCTGAAGTCCATCAATCTGTAGCCTATAGTATCACTAATTAAGAGTACAGGGTATCTATTAGCAGGTAAGGGTGTGCCGATTTGAGGACTGGAAGTGTCAACTGACAGGTATAGGGGATGCCCATAGGTAATTGTATACAATGGGGTATGGTGTATCAGTTATCATCTGTAGGTTATAGGTGGGTTTCTCAAGTTGGGGTAGTCATGGGGTTTTTGTATGTAACCAGGTTACTGAAAAGGATTAGTAGTGAGTGTCAGTTAACAATTGATGGGTATTGGTTTCCTACATGCTACCTATAGCAATGTTGCAAAGCTCAAGTACACTTCCAACAATTACCAAAACACATAGCAGATGTTGTGCACATACAACTAATTATGGTGTGTATGCTTGGTTCTTCGAGGACCTGGGGTATTAGTAATAAGCCACTTGCAATGTAGTACCTACCACAGACTTGGCCCTGTTGTAGGAGTATCAATTTGGTACATAGAATCTCCATGACAAATGCTGGGGTAGTTGGATATTAGTAGGGTTTGTTGGTAGCCTCGAATGCAAGGGGGTATGTGGCAATAGGTTTTCAGTCAAGAGATCTCCATTGCAAACAAATGGAGAAACAAAAATTGTATCTAAGGAAAACAGCTGCCTATAAGGCAGTAGTACATGTGTGACCAACATCATGTGTTAATCACATAGGGAACTGCTGTAACCTACAGAAGTTCAGTAAATAGCGAAGGGGGGGTACTAGCTACAATTGTAGGGGCATGCCATATAATCAGAATACATGGTGTATGTTCTATGTGCATATTTGGGAGGATGTAGTAAGTGCTATAGGTTCCTGCATATGTGTAGTTGGGACAGAGCACAATTTAATAGGTATGTGGAATGGAGGACAGGGTAACCCTTACTGATGTACTACCCCTAATACAGCAACATCTGTAGGTATATAGTAGCCACTACAAAAATTTGTCAGATTAGCGGTGTTCCAAAACGTCGCTAATCACGGCCAAAACGTCGCTAACCTAAATTAGCGACGTTTTCAGCAACGTTTTGGAAACGACAAAAAAAAGCATGTCGCTAATCGAGAAAACGTCATAAAACGTCGCTATGGCAACGTTATTTAGCGACGTCATTTGCGACGTTCTCACGTGGACGCTAATTAGCAACACAATTGGCGACGTTATTGTGTGGTCGCCGTTTAGCGACACTTTTACGACGTTTTGGCGACGACGTGCTGACATCAGATTTGGTGCCACGTATTGTCACGTCAGCAATTTAGCTATGCTTTTAGCGACATTCGTTAACGTCACAAAAATTTAGCGATGCATAAAAACGTCGCTAAGTTAAAAAAATAAAAAAAACAGAATCCAGAATGCAAATGGAGCTGGAGCTTGAGCCAAAATATAAAATACAAAATACAAAATACAGAATCCAATCCCTGGGTTCGCCGACCCCCTCGGTGGAACACTCAACACCGGCACGCACAATACATTCCAGAATATACAAAAAATATAAAGAAAAAATAATATCATCAACGAACAAAGTCAATAATATCCTCAACGAACAAAGTCAATTTCCTCAAATACGTACAAAGTCAATATCCTCAACAAACAAAGTGAATATCCCCAAATATGTACAAAGTAAAAAATATAGTACCGTCCGAAAATGCAAAAATGAAACTACTGATCGCCTGGAGCTGGAGTTGGACTCGGTGCTGGAGCCAGAGCTGGAGGAGGAGCGCCACCAGATGACTGTCGTCGTAACGCTAGGATCGTCTAATACTCCTCCAATGACAACAGGTAGGCGAGCATATCCTCCTGTGCACCGCCGAATGTAGACGATGCTTCCGGCGTACCAGCAGACGGTCGCTCCATAGCCATCTCCTGGAACTGCTGCATCTGCTCGACCAACCGCTGCGTAGCCTCCTGCGTAGCGCAGGTCAAATGTCGCAGCGCCTCAGTAGTCTCCTCAAGCCTCTCAAAGCGTGAGATGAGCGCAGAATCATCTGTATGCAGTGTCACTATCCTCTGCAGTATCTCGTCACGCAGAGCTGTGATCTACGCATCGACACTCTGTTGGTGGCGGAGCGACTCCTCCGTCTATGCGGGGCCGGGCATACTAGTGGCAGTCGTAGAGGCCTGTGACGCAATGAAGGCACCATAGGAGCCCGTACCATAGTACGTACCCCAATGCATGCCACCAACGGCCCTCATCTACAGCTCGTCATCTGACTGAGCTGCGGCGGCCGGGGACTGCTGGGAAGTGCTAGCACCAGCTCCCTCTGACCGTGTCGGCCCAGCCTCCCTAAGCCTCAAAAACTCGGCCTAGAAATAACATCTATATGAATTCTCACGTGGTCGCTAAAAATTAATATTAATGAACTAGCATTAAGTAAAACTTCAAAAACTCGGCCTAGAAATAACATCTATTTGAATTCTCTACGTAACTAAAAATTAATATTAATGAACTAGCATTAAGTAAACTTATATAGGTGTCCTGGGCCTTGTCGTCTACGAACCGCTCCCCCTTCGTGTGCGTGACGAGGAACAAGGTCACCATATTCGGGTCTTCTTCCGATTCAACCTGTTAGGAAATTATTATATAATTTATCAGTTAAGTTGAAAGAAATATATTACTATAAAGTATTAATTATGGGTATACGGCGAGATATGTACCATATGGTGAAGAAATCCATGATGGACCGTGACCCACCACACCACTGCGACCCCACCTATCGTGCTCTTTTAGACTTTGTGGACTTCTTCTTGTAGGTTCCCTTCTCGAATCTCCTCTTCATTGCAGCCCAGTCGGCGGCAGAGATCCAACCCTGAATAGGCTCTCCCCGATGCTCGCGATCCTTTTGGTCGAGGATCGCGTCCCTAATGAGCTTGCTGGCGACGCTGGAAAAAATAGACTCGACAACAACGGCACGGTGGGGAAGAAAGAAGTAAGTCCGCTAAAAAAATCATAGAAGTACGTAAGTTATAAAATAACATACTAAATGTTAAAAGGAAATAAACTTTTACGTACCGAGAAGTGCTCAAACCAGAAGGCCTTCTTGTCGGTCGGGACATCCGTCCAGTTGATCCAGGGCCCCCCGTAGTTCTGTCGCAGGAATGTCCCCAGCGACCGGTGTATGGAGGAGGGATAATACCTGTAAAATTAAAATTAAAATTTATTAAACAAGTTTATAATAAATTTAAACAAATTAAATGCAACAATATTTTTACTTACCACCTGGTCCGAGTATAGGCCCAAATCTCCAACCTCAGATCCCCCTACGGGCGACACGGAGGATCTGTCTCAAATAGGAGCTGCAGCCTACCCCTGCCCCCTGCCTCTGCCCGCATCCTGTCCCTCGGCCTCGGCCTCGCCTTCGGCGTGGGCCTCGCCATCGCCCTCGTTTTCGATGTAGGCCTCGGCCTCGGCCGGCTCCTCAGCAGTGGGGTCGACCTCTGGAATACTTGACGGTACTAGCTGCGTAGAAGAAGAAGGCCCTAGCCTGGAACTGCTAGAGCCGGGTATGGAGATACTGCCAGCAACTAGACCGCTAGTGTATACTGGAGTGCGGGGGGATGACGAGTCGGTAGGAGTGGTTGATGGAGACTATCGGACTCGTCGACTCCCACCAGCACCGGAACCAAAGGATCCACGTCGAGCCATATCTAAAAAAATATAGAAGTAAACCATACTACATCTGAAAAAAAATACTAGATCTGAAAAATAACAAAAGTAAACCATATTACATCTGAAAATTAAACATATTCAATCCTCTTCTGAATATTCATCTTGTTTCGAGTCCTCTTCCTCTTCCTCTTCTATCAACTTCCTTTTCCTCTTCTGATACTTCTACCTCTTCCAATTGATGAAATATGTCATGAGGTACTTCCATTGAGTCCACATCAACAATATTTGTAATAAGAGGTAGTTTGTCTTCCTGAAAAGCTACCTCGTCGATATCGAAGGTATTCCGAGCTTTAGTCTTACAGACTGCCCAACAATCTGATCTCCCGGCTCCTCGTTTTGGATAGCTGGTAAAGTAAACTAGTTGAGCCTGGCTTGCTAGAACAAACGGCTCATAAGCTTGATATCGACGGTGATAATTTATGTCAACAAGACCATGTTTGTCAACTCTCCAATCTCGACCTTGGATCGAATCGAACCAGTCACATCTGAACAAGACGATCTTACAAGGTTCTATAGCATAATTGTATGTCAGTTCCACAATCTCCCGTAAGACGCCAAAGAAGTCATTGCCTGGGTCGACGTCTTTGTAGTTTGAAGATTTTATGCACAAACAGCTATTCTTCGTAGAATCCAAATCCAAGAAGTCGTCTCTTATTCGAGCATTTGTTGACTTGAACCTGAAGCCATTTACGCAGTAACTTGGTCAGGTCTTCACTTGATATATTGGTCCCTTGGCTAGAGTTTTAATATACTCATTCTCAAGGATTGCCTCCGAACGATCAACCTAAATACCAAATAAACGATACTAACTTAATTATTCTGTGCAAGTATATACGTACAAAAAAAGTAAATTGTGAAGATATCCGTATATATGCTCTAAACCAAAAAGGAAAATGAAGTCTCATTTGCTGTTCTACTTCCTCCTCGGTTGCGTACGGATTGTTGGACGTTACCTCATCCTTAAACATGCTGAAAAGCAACGAAGCATATGTATATTAGTTATATTGAGAAGCAACGAAGCACGCAAAATAATTTTACTTACACCTCTAGCTTGTCCACTTCTTCCACGTCGCAGTTGAGCAATACATATAACATTGCAGCGCTAACCTCGTCGTCATTTAGATATCTTTTTTTATTTTACCAGATGGTTTTCCATAGGTAGTAAATACTTTCAACTTTGCCTCAAGGACATATGCTTCACAAATAGAAGTTTGAAATCTTCTCAAGGACATATGCTTCAAAAATAGAACCCTCCACCTGTGCCTTATTTTTTACCTTCCTCTTGAGGTGGTTCAACTGTCGCTCGAACGGGTACATCCAACGATAACCGATAGGTCCAGCAACAAGCGCCTCATGGATAAGATGAATCGGCAAATGCTCCATTGAGTCGAAGAATGCAGAAGAAAAAACTCTCTCAAGTTTGCAAAGTGTTACCACAATGTCCTTCTTTTGCTTCTCTAAACGATCGACGAGCAACTTGAAAGAACAAAGATCTCTGAATAATATGCTAAGCTCTGTTAATGGATCCCAGACTACCGACGATAATAATTCCCGAAATGCAATAGGAATTAACCTCTCCATGAATACGTGACAATTGTGGCTCTTCATTCCGGTCAGTTTATACTCCTTTATGTTGACACATCTTCTTAGATTGGAGACGTATCCGTCCGAAAATTTCAAGTCCTGGATCCATCTACAAAGTCTCACTTTGTCATCCTTGTCCAGCGAGTAGATTGCCTTAGGCCGCAAAACCTTTCCCTTTCCGTTGTCTATCATGTGCAATGTAGGGCGTCTGCATATTTCGGCTAAGTCCAATCTAGCCTTCTGATTGTCTTTTGTCTTTTCCTTGACGTCCATTACAGTATTAATTATGTTATCAAACACGTTCTTCTCGATATGCATGACGTCAAGGTTATGTCTAATCAGATTTGTGCTCCAATATGGCAGATCCCAGAATATACTCATTTTGGTCCAGTTATAATCTTTGCCAAATCCCTCGCAACGGCTGCTCATTGTAGGATCTTCAATAGAACTTGGGATTTGTTTTACTTGCTCCCATGTGTCCTCTCCGGACCACATTAGTGGTGCATCGCCCTTCTCCATAGCTCCGGTACGGAAAGCAGTTCTGTTTCTATGGTACGGATGGTCTTTCGCCAAGAACTGCCGGTGACAATAAAAAAAGCATAACTTTCCTCCATGTCTCAAACGAAAAGCCTTAGTGCGGTCCATGCAATACAGACATGAAAGTCGACCATGAGTGCTCCATCCAGATAACATTCTATAAGCCAAAAAGTCGTTGATTGTCCACATTAGTGCTGCCCGTATCTAAAAATTCTATTTTTTCGAAGCATCATACGTGTACGCCCCTGTTTCCCATAGCTGCTTCAGCTCACCTATCAACGGCTGTAAGTACACGTCGATGTTCCTCTTTGGGTTATTCGGACCGGGAATGATAATAGTTAAGAACATGTAAGGTGTCTTCATGCACATCAAGGCGGTAGGTTGTACGGAGTGAGGATTACCGGCCAGCATAAATATTGGGAGACAGAAAGACCAAATGGGGTGAAACCATCAGAGAAGAGCCCCAACCTTACATTACGCGCATCAGAAGCGAAATTAGGATATGCTCGATCGAAGTGCTTCCACGTTTCTGCATCAGATGGGTGATCCAACACTCCTTCGGTTTGTTGTCGCTTGTGTCAACTCATATTTTTGGCAGTCTCTTTTACTATGAACAACCTCTGCAACCGCGGCGTCAACGGCAAGTAATGCATTGAAGCAGTCAGTCTTCTAGACTTGCCTGCAGCAGTTGGCTTGTAGCGATCAACACCACAAAATCCGTACACTTCTGCATCCTTGTGATCTTTGTGGTAAAATATGCATCCGTTCTGACAGCAATCGATCTTGTCGTATCCCATCCAGAGGGATCTCACCATCCTCTTAGAGCGGTAGAAGTCTTTCGGTAACTTGGCACCCTCCGGCAAGATATTGGTAATCAACTCGAGCACTCTATTGTAGCATTCTTGCGACATGTTAAAGTCAGACTTTATGTTCAAGAGCCGAGTGATCACCTCTAACGGTGAATGTTCCTCACAACCAGGGTACAAAGGAGTCCTTGCATTCTCCAGCAACTCCATGAACTTTGCGGCATCGGCATTCGGTGCCTCCTTAGCTGCGTCACGATTGTATGGATCGAAACTAGGCCCCGCAGTATCGAAGACCATGTTCACGTACTCGTTGTCGACACTAGTTCGATTATGGACATTCATATAAGGCTCCACATAAGGCTCAACATAAGGCTCCACATAAGGCTCCACATAAGGCTTCGCTTGGAATGCTAAAGGTACAAGCTCTCCATGTGCGGTCCATTGGTAGTAATTCGGAAGGAAACCTTTTGTGTATAAGTGATACTTCATATCCAATTCTGGTTAAAACTTCATGTTCTGACATTTTGCATACGTGCACTTAATGTCCATGCCGTCCATGGATTGAGAAAACGCCTTCACGAATTGGAGGAATTGTTCTACTCCGACGATGTATTCATCTCGTATATCGTACCTGTCATCTTGAATACGGTTGTACATCCACGAATGGTCTAGCAGATACATAGATACAGCCATTTCTAGATATCTGCAAATATGAATAAACTTTAAAACTAAAACGAATATACTACATACTACATACATTTATATATACTGCGAGCCCCCTAAGGTCCCCACCCCGAGCAGCAGACCCCATAACCCTACGAGCAGCAAGAAGGTCCTAACCCGACGTACGGCCGTGACTCGGGACCATTCCTATGAGTATCGGGATCAAAGAAAATAGACGACGGCATTAACCAACCAATAAAACTATGTGTTACAAATATCTGCACTATCGGTACGTGGTTTCGAATCGGAGTATCAGATTTTTCGATGTCTGAAAACAAATAATTATTACTAACCTCTCCCCCACCAGCCCCCCCTCCCCTCTCCAGCCCCCCCTCACCCCCCCTGCTCCCCTCCTCCACCAACCACCCCTAACCTTAACCCGAACCCTTACCATAACCCTCCCCTCCCCCAACCCCCCCGCCCCCGCCCTTACCTCGCAGTCGCCCTCACCCCCCCCGTCCCTTACCCCCCCATACACACCCACCCCTAACCCTAACCCTCCCCTCCCCCCAGCCCCCCTTCCTCACCCCCAGCCGCCCTCACCCCCCTGCCCACCCCCCAGCCACCCCCTAATCATTCCTCACCCCAAACCACCCGTACCCCCCTGACCCTCCCCCCGTGCCACCAGCATCCCCCCGTACCACCAGCACCCCTCCATCCATGAACAACCAAAATAGAGAGAGAGAGGGAGTCATGTACCGGAGGAGAGTCGCCGGAGAGAGAGTCACCGGAGAGAGTGAGAGTGCCGGAGAGAGTGAGAGTGAGAGTGAGAGCGCCGGAGGGAGAGAGTGAGAGAGTAAAATGGATTGGAGGGAAATGAATCAGGGGGAATTTAATTTAATTAGAATTTAGCGACGTTCATACTAACGTCGCTAAATTAGTCGCTATTAGCGACGTCATAGCGACGTTATGCGATGACTAGCTCATGTAACTAATATACGTCGTTGTTACGTTGCTATTTTTGTCGCTAGTAGCGACTGTTAGCGACGTTTCAATTATACGTCGCTAATGTCCACACTTTAGCGATATTTTACGAACGTCGCTAAATTTACGTCGCCAATTGAGCAGATTTTAGTAGTGTGCAGCTGCCAATTGTAGCAGTTAAACAACATTTAAAGGGAAACAGTCCATGGGTAATAGAGAGGTGTGCCAAATTATGGGAGCAGTATCATATATACATACACCTGGGCAACACATGGGTAACCAGTAGAAGGTATAGATTACAAACCAATATAGGGTGAGTAGGAGAATCAATTAGACACTAGTGGTATATGTAGATTGGTTTAATTTAAGGGTATAAGTTAACTTAAGAGTCTAAGCTTATATAGATTGATATTTAAATCCCAAACTTGTATATTGATATAGCTATATTTACATATAGGTCTTTTGGAATCTGACTCAGTGCTCGACCCGTATCCATAGTTCAGGACCTCAGGCAAGTACATATATTGATTGCTTTCGATTCCTGATAGTTTTTCCATTACATATTATACATATGCTTCTCCTGTTTTGCTGACACGCTTATTACACGAGGTTAGTATTATGGATCCATACATATTATATTTTTTGACTACCATTTACATGATTACCCTGTTCGTGACCTGTTGAATCCATGAGTACTAGTCGGACGAGAAAATATCTTAGTAGACGTGTGAACTACACTTTCTATCCCATTGGTCTATAGTTAATAATAGCAGCCGTACACGACACGAGCAGTTGGCCAGATTTACCCCTTAGCCGTTCGCATGTCAAACACGATATTTCAACACACATAGCTAGATTTTGCTTCACTCGATTCATCTTATTTCCTTCATCACATGCCATTTCACCATATTTTCTCTTCTAGTTGCTATATGTTGTTATAGTGTGCATGTTTCCTTTTAGTGCTATATGATGATGCCTGTTACTTTCTAGTTTAAATCTCATCTGCTATTTTTATGTTTTACAACTTCTATCATGTTTTGAATAGCCTGTCATATATGTGCTTGTTCTAATCCTGACTGGATAAACTATTTTTAGGTGATGAGTTAGAGGATTTTTGTACACTTGTTATGAGCACACTACAAATACTGACCTCGACAAACATGATGATCTGGACGCGACCTTCGTAGAGTTGCCATCCGTAGATGATAGTTAGTTAGATGATATCTAGTTTTGGCCAAATTTGTCTCCGAGAACCTTTTTAATTATTTATTTATTTTAATTGAGGATTATGTGAGTTGAACAGTAGATTTATCACTTAGTATTATTTGACTCTTCTTTGAGATTATTCAGTTCTATTTCCTATATGTTCTCTCTAGCTGTGGTTGAGTATATTTTAGTTGCTTTTGAATTATCTGTGGAGTTGAAAGTGATATAGAATATATAAACTACGTGATAGTGTTTGATAAAACTGTGGAGGTTCAGACAGTGTTCTACCGCCGATACTGCGACGTAGGTTGGACATACCCACGACTTATGCCCAAATTTTGGGTGCAGGTCATGACACGTTTTTATGGTAGCCTATACAGGTCATTTTTGCTAAGATTGCGAACTCGTGGTAGTACTTAAGTTGGTCGTACTACTGCGGGCCTGTGAATAGGATTAGATTTTAAGGACCATCTCCACAAGTTTAACACGTTATTGATCTCCATATTTGACCTTAATTACTCTTTGACTTGCATCATATTTGTATCTTCCCACTGTCTAATGGTTTTCCTTATTACATTCAATGGATTCTCAAGGCAGGAAAACCACTCCCATGGACCCCCCACTAGCTGCAGGCAAATCTTCTATAGATAGGACCCTACCGACACATGGAGGCCAGCTTATTCATCTGGGCAACCCGTCACATCCGTAGACCCCGAGGTTCCGCAGAGTTGACATTCCACCACCTTCGCAATTTCCTCCGTAGACTCCACCTCTAGTACCTGCACTAGCTCCAGCACCCGTGGTGGACAATGCTCAGCTTCTTGGGATCTTCCAGCAACTCATCAATTCTCAGACTGAGCAGGCCAACATCTTTCGTGATAGTTTGAGAGAGGCTCTTCAGACTAGAGATGCTCCCCGACCTCGCCTAGGAACTTCCAAGGACTTCATGAACCTCAGGCCCTTCGAATTCTATGGGACGGAAGGGATTCTCTATGCTAATGAGTGGATAGAGAACGTGGAGAGATTTCTTCGGATGGCTCGAGTTCCTGAAGACTTGAAGATAAAGTCAGCCAGTATGCAGCTTTTTTAAATTGTCCTGACGTGGTATAGAGATGATCCCCAACTTTTATACCAGATGTGACTTGGACAGAGTTCAAGGAGTTGTTCAAGAAGAAGGTCTACCATGACGTTGCTCGAGAGGATTTAGAGAGTCAGTTCGAGAGTATAGAGTAGGAAAACCTCACCGTCGTTGAGTACACCGTAGAGTTTAGCCGCCTTAGCCGTTTCACAAAGAGCATGGTCAGCACCCCTAAAAGTAAAGCTCAAAGATTCAAGAAAGGATTATCCCCCGAAATTTGCCTAGCTGTCGGTACCAGTCGTGCCACTACCTATGAAGAGATCTTGAAGGTCGCACAAGGAGTAGAGAAAGAGCTGGACTCCAGGCCGAAGAGAGATCGAGATGCATATGGAGGAGGTAGCAGCTGTAAACCCCCTAAATTTTTACTACAATTTTTATTTTTTGGTGTTAATTTTATTTTTTTCGTATTTATACGTCGCGTACGAGTTCGCATTTTTCGTATTTGCTCGTCGAGTGCGAATATATGGGAGGTACATATTTTGGAAAAATATTTCTTATTTTAATAAATGTATAAGCTCAAAGTAATATGTGATAGATAATTTATTTATCTAAATGCATTCCTCTTTATTTCTTAAAATTGTCAAAACCTTATCTTTTGTTATTTACTATATAAAAAAAGACTACTTTATTTTTAGAAAACTATACTTTATGAAAAGTGTCTTCTTTCATACGAAGTACAGATATTTAAATGAATTTTCAAAATTTATTTAATAATAAATTTTTATTAACTTAAAAAGAATATTTGAAATTTGGTTTGAATTAAGATTTGATTATATATATTAATTTAAATTAGAAATTATGTTATTTTAAGTCTTAAATCAAATAAAGGTTTTATCGGAAATCGATTGGATCGGATAAAAAAAATTTAAAATGATTTGAATTAAATGATAGTATTATCTAAACGGGATTTAAATAATTCTATTCCTAATCCTAATGGGATTCCCACCTCCTATAAAAGGAGAGGTACTTGCCTTCTTCTTCTCATCAAACACATCCCAGAATCCGTGCATCGTATTTGTGTGAATCTTATTCCAATGCTTTTATAGTTATCCATGTCATGTCCGACAATCCCGGACACGACGACTTCCAACAACCAAATCCTATGGCAACCGTCGTCCACCATCTTTGTGGCTACTTCCTCGACAGTCCCTGCCTTCTCCGACGGCCACCGCCGAAAATCCCCAAACCCGACCACCATCTTCAAGACCTCCAGAACACCGTCGTCACCACCGTCAACACCATCCTCTTCTCCACCCGAATTCGCCTTCCCGACCACCTTGGTCGACACCTTCCCGACCCAGCCACCACCTATCTGTCCGTCGTAGCCACCCTCCACAACCCGTCACCAAAGCACCACCACCACCACCAAAATCTGACAATCACAGCCACCACCGGCTCCGGTCAATAATCCACCACGAAACCCAAAGAGTAAGGAAGAGAAGCCACATCCTAACCTGCCCGCTCGTCGCCACGATGCCACGCGCCTCCTCCACAGTTGCGCCGCCCCGACCCCTGTTCCTTCGCCGTAGACCACCCGACGAAGTCCCCTCTCCATTCTCCTCGACCGGCGTCCTCTCGTCCTCCGCCTGGACGCACGGCCGCAGCCGTCGCATTCAGAAACTATCGCGCCCGAGCACCAAGCTCCGGCGCCACGCCGCCGCGGAGTACTGCTGCCACCCCGTCTCTCCGCGCCGGAGCACGTCCAGCCGCCGGCAATCGCCAGCACCGGACCCCGCCGCCATCCGCCTGCCGCTCGAGACCCCAGCGCCGCCCGCCGCTCCGTCTCCTCCCGAGTGGCGTCTCCTTCCACCAGATCCCGTAGCCACCATCTCCTTCCGTTCCGACGCCGGAGCCGGCCGACCAGCTCCTCTTCGAAACGTCGCCGGCGAACTCCGAAACCCCCACCTTTGTGAGTCACTCTCTCCCTTTTACTAAAACTGTCACGACCCGCACCCTGTGTAAGGGCACGAGAAGTAACGAACGCCCAGCCTACGCCGCAGTGTCGGCAGTAGAATGCTGTCCTGAGTCACAATATCTAACACAGTCTAAAATAAGCTCCGAATGGAGAGTAAATAATAAGTAACTCAATCACAATACTAAGATGGAATAGAAGAATGAATCTAAAGAGAGTCACAGATAAAAAGTCTAGGTGTAAACCACCAGAATAAATCTCAAGTACAACTCATAAAGTCTCAAATAGAAATAGAAATACGAATAAAGTACTAAATCACAGCTAGACTACGGGCAAGTCCTCAGCGACTGTGGGATCCTCCTAAGGGTCCACGTCGCCAGTGTCATCTAAGCCAATGCCATAATAAGTAGGGCAGTACTCCTCATCAATACCTGTAAAAATTTTAACTTGCCCAGTCAGGACGGAACGAGCACATATCTCTCACAACAGTTCATAGCAGGAATGGACATAAAAAGCAAGCTATAGAAAACTATACATGAATCGTTGTAAAGGAAATCAACAAGAGAGAGAATATAAACTGAGATATAATATGATAAATAGAGAAATATAACCTTCTACGTGATTCAAAGCATGAATTGGTTATGTAAACGGTTTGGGTTGCACATGGATACAACTATGGAGTGCACATGGATACCTACTGGGGATAATGATCACATAACCAACTACACTCTCCCTGCCCCAATCAATACACAAGGATCAATACATGTTATGTTATTGCACATGGATAACAACTACTGTATACATGGAGCTCATATGTTCATGAGTGTACATGAATAACATATGAGTGCACATGGATAAATATGAATACATAGAGTACATGATGGCCATGATAAAGTACATGAACATGACATACTCGATGTATCCGAGGGGATAACATCGCATGAAAAGATCCATAGGGTACTAATCCGTGTGAACATCGTGTCAGCATCAAGTATACTAGTCTATAACAAGAGAACATATCCAAAGAAGTATGAAAAGATCAGAGAATGTACTCGTCTGGCAAATCGAACTGCTGATGATGAGGTGTAACTAAACTGGGGCAATGTAAACCTATTTAAAATACACACATGTCACAACCAAGTCCATAATATCAAAAGAAATAGCTACAATACAAGACTACATGTTTCTAGGTCCATTTTGGTCAAAGTCAACCCTCGGTCAACTCTGGTCAAATCTGGTCAATATTGGTCAAACCTGGTCAAACCTAGGTCAACTAGTCAGTCTACTAATTTCTAGGTCATACACAAAATTCTAGGTCATTTGGAGTTCGTTTGAGTTGAATTGGATCAAGTTTGACCCAAAGTTGACTTTTGTCAATTTGGTCAACTTGTCGGCCAATTCGACTAAACTAAGCTCGAAATGACAAACTAAATCTGTCCTAGGGCTCCTATAGTTATATACACAACTATAATCTATTCCTAGAGGGTTTCCAAGCATAAAACCTATATACATATAGGTATATACACACACATGTGTATATACAATGCAACCAAACCCTATTTCTAACAATGGTGGTGCTTACTGAAATAAGGTAAATCTGAGATTAAAAACAGTAAAACGCAACCATGGAATTACTCAAAATAATATACTATTTATATACATATATACAAAGTAAGAAACTATATATATATATATATATATTTTCTATATATATATATATATATATATATATATATATATATATATATATATATATATATATATAGAAAAAATAATAATAAAAAATAAAAATATATATATATATAATATATATATATATAAAATATATAATATATATATATATATTATATATATATATATATATATATATATATTAATCTCTCTCTCTCTCTCTCTCTCCTCTCTCTCTCTCTCTTTCTCTCTCTATATATCTATATATAAAATATATATATATAAAATATATATAATATATAATATATATATATATATCTATATATATAATATATATATATATATATATTTTATATATATATATATATATATATAATATATATATATATATATATATATATATATATATATATATATTATAATATATATATATATTTGTTTTATATATATATATATATATATATATATATATATATATATATATATATATATATATATATATATATATAAAAACAAATATATATATATATATATATATATATATATATATATATATATATATATATATATATATATATATATATATATATATATATATATATATACACACAAACGTTTAAATGGAAAGATACGCAATGATGCGAGATAAATAAGAGTCTAAAATCTGGAAACATATCTCCCTCGACCCATTCGCAATATATGTGCATTAGGAATGGGTTTCAATGGAATTATATATATATATGTATAGTTAAATATATGCATAAAGCTATATAGAAACACATATATTCATAAATGATAGAAAAATTATGAAACAAAGCCAAAGGTTGGTTTTCACGAATCCGAAATCTCATATAAGTCCTGTAAACTCAGATTTTAGAAGCTAAGAAGTTGGAAATCAAAATATCACATTTAATTCAAAAATCGAAAACTAAAGAAAAATAATCCAATTCACACAACGGCCCAAAATGTAAAATACAACAAACGAACCCGCGAAACTCGGCATACACGTTGGTCTCGACCCACGTGATACGTTCACATACTCTCGTGTTCAAAAACGTATCCGTGTCGTGTCCACAGAACGCGTATCGGAATTTCTTGATACCGCGTGGTACGCGTGCGTTCTTGCTAGTTTGAGCACCGCACACGCAAGGAAACGCCACGTGCTAGTGCTCATAGCTGGGGTAGGTCCTGGGGTAGGTCTTGGATATGATGACACGATGACACGCTGCGCCAAAGCGGCGCACGCAGCCCCCGCATCCGCGCGGCCTGCTGCGCGCGCGCGCCCGCGCGCCCTCGTGCGTGCGGTCCCGGCCTCGCAGCTCCCTCGTCGGGCCACGCTGCGACTCGGGGTTCACCCTACGGGTCGTCTAGGTCTAGTTCGACATGTTCTGGGTCCTGGAACGGGTCTTCACTACGTCGTGTGTGCGCACGAAGTCCGTCTCCGCGACAAAAACGACAGGCTGAATGCACAGTGGCTGAGCGGTGCACGCGCAATTTCTCCGCGCTCGCTCAACGAAAAGTCACAAAAATTTACGAGCATGAGGGCAAAGGTTGCCCCCACATTCTTACCAATTTTCACGCAAAAATACGCTCTATGCATCGGGAAATCACACGCGGACAGCAGGGCATGCACGGCCTCGTACACGGGATCCGTGCACGTGCGTCCGATGCCCGAAACGTCGCTGAACGATGTCAAACCCAAATCTGTCTTCACGAAAGTTTATCAAAATCATATTATCTAAACATCCATGAAGTCAGAAACGAAAAATAACAACTTTCTATCCTAAGCGGCATTTCGTCGAACACGTGCCGTAAGGGACCGACACGTATCCGATACCTCCATCAAACGGAGTCGAAATCCCACCAAATTTTGTGGGAAAGACTAGGGCACCTATATCGATGCAAAAATTAAAGAAAACCAGATTTGCAATGGTAGATTAGGGTTTTACCTATTGAGTGTCAAAACTCAATAATCGGGGCTCCTCGGTTGTCGTGTCGGCCAATTTTCCTCCATCAAAAACCTCTATCTCCACTCCAGAAATGCTCCAGCAGATCCTCCTCTCCTCGACGAGCGTAACAGAGTTCGTTTGGGAAGAAACGGACTCTAGATGAAGGAAATAGGTGTTTTGGAGAAATGGATCTTTTAGGGTTTCTTTGTGGAGGCTCAAAATTTCACCAATAATGAAAAGAGAAGGGGGTACTGCTGTGTTGGGCGGCCAAGGGGGTCTCTAGGGGTTAGGGTTTCACTTGGGCCAACTCCTTCTCAATTAGAAATGGGCCCAAGTCAAAAAGCTTAAAGGCCTACATGCAAAAAGGCTAAATAAATAAATAAAAACCTTAAAAATAATCTAATGCATAAAAATAATTTCTAAAAATGAAATAACCATTCTAATGCATGGTTAGGCCCCTATACATTTTCACTAAGGTTAAACCAGTTGCTAGCACAACCACAAGTCAACATATCTAGAAAATCACAAAAAGGCCAAAATGGCTAAAATAACCAAAAATCATTTAAACCACTCCAAAAATAGAGATTAAATCTAAATAATTTTAAAAACCAAAAATGTGAATTTTAATTACATTATTAGGCTTCTAGTGAAGGTTGACTAAGGTCAAACTACCAAGTCACCAGTCTACAATCAATCAAGTCACACTGCAATCAATCTAATTAATAAATAGATAAAAAATTACAAATAAAAATCATAAAAATTAAAATAAATCACAATTACTAAAATACCCTTGAAATTAAAAAGTGAGTGTGACAAATCTACCCTCCTTAAAATAATTTTGTCCTCGAAATTAAGATGATCCTACCCCTTCTAGGTCAAATCCCCAACAATCATGGTCTTAAAAAAACTTATCTAAATCATGCAGTTAGAAAGATATCATACATGATTATGGCAGGTATTCAGTCTGGTGTCTCATCTAGCCACTATAGTCATACTAGATCAAAAGTAGTCATAAGGTATCAAGCATACAAACATTATGGTAGGGTACAGTAACCATCATGATAGGATAATGTATGGGTCAAGAACTCACCTCTACTAGGTCTGGTAGCTGGAACTCTCTCCCGGAGGTAGGCCTCGACTAGGGGCAAGTGTTATAGGACAGTCTCGTATCTTGTGTGCAGCTGACCCACAAAATAGGCATAATCCTAGTCTCTTCCTACAGTCCTTCCATATGTGCCCAAGCTTCTTACAGAAAGTACGGGTAGGCACCCACTCAATTGGCCTCTGCTGGACAAGAATCTGAACTGGATAGGCTGGTATAGGCTGAAAGCCTGGGTACTCCTGAGGCTCTGGGTATAAACTGCTTCTCTCTCTTAGGACTAGGCTTCCCCCTCGAATGCTTGTAATTCCACAACAGTTGAAAACTGAGACTCTGCTCTCTCATAAGTTCGGCCTGAAGTCTCTGTACCTCCTGCACATCCTGAAGGAGTCTGTAAATATGATCTCCATCGGAAATGGCATGGAGTACCACTCCAGGAGGCAAAGGGAGGCCCTCAGTCTCTGGCTGAACTACAGTCCTCTCCTGAAGGATAGGTGATAGAGGGAAATTCTCCGGTGAGGCTACTAACACCTCCTGAGCAATAGAAGGGGGAAGTACAATCTCGGTCTCATCCGAAATTACAGCTGTGCACTGGAGACAAACTCTGGTCATGGGTGCCATTCTGGAAAGATAAGGGAAAATAATAAATCATCGGGCTGTAAGGCAATCTATCATCCTATACAAATACTGGTGATAAAAAAAACAACTGAAATTAACCATAAAGCGTTAATATTCTAAGGATGATCAAAATCGAAAGTTTAAAGCACGATTGTCAATAATACTGAAATCCAAGCACACACACACACTATATATATATATATATATATATATATATATATATATATATATATATATATTTATATATTTATATATATATATATATATATAAGAAATTTTAGTCTCGATATGATCTAAGTTGATCCAATCCAGGATGAATCGAGGTTTGGACAAGATGGAGAACGAGGTCATTAAAGCCTGGGCACGAGTATCCAAGACTTGAAATCCATATCACAATTGAATTAATTCAATTGAATAAGGTTCCAACATTGGATGATAAGGGAATGACCAAGTCGACTGGTCGCGATCAAGGGTTTAGAATTCAACACTATTGAAATCCTAAAGAATACTACGAGGATATAGAAATAAGCCACTATCCTCTTTTGATAAGGAAGCTAAACGTGATACCTTGGGTTGACCTGTTAAGTACAGTGCCTTGTCTTTCTGAAATATGTGAAAGACAAAAGCAAAAAGAGTTCAAAGACGATGCTATTGAGTAAAATATGTGGTTCATAGACGACAAAAATAATTTAAGAAGAATTGCCAAAGCTGTCGTGGATGAGATTCTAGGGCAAGTTTAACTATGCCTCTATCCACGTAGAGTAATATATAAAAGCGAACCAAAGTGCAATTGGTTGATCAGACCATCATACACCGGTTTTGATTAGACAATATGTTAGTGGGTCGACCCAATAAAATATGTCATGATCAAGCTCGAAAAAAAAGCTTGCAAAACTAAGGCTAAATTAGCAGCGTAAGGTAATCAAATATAAGTAAGGGAGGTAATGATGAAGAAGAAAAAAATAATAGTTCAAGATCATTAACTAAGCTGGTCAAGCAATCAAGATTGAAATAACGTGTAGGCAACTCTAGAGGGGGGTGAATAGAGTTTGTGTCAATAATCACCAAATAAAAATTAACTCTATATCACCTCCACAAAAAAAACAACTATCAAGATAGTAAATAAATCAGAAATAAATACGAAAGTAAATAAAGATCAGAAGAGCATTCGCAGACACAGCAGTTTTAACCTGGTTTTCCTCGTGGAGGACTAGTCCAGGCCTGAGAACTCTAGCTCAGGATTGAAATCCACTATTTGTGAAATAGTGTACAACCACGTGCCTTTACTCAGAAGAGCATGCCAACTTCTTACAGATTCGCAGTGGCGAAACTTGGAATTGTCCAAGTGACTTTTCTTTTCCTCTTGCACACAACTTCTAGCTGATATCGCACTGAGCACCTTGGGCTAAGGAGAGTTGTGGCTTAGGAGATATGGAAGAATGAGGCTTGGAGTAGTAGAGCTTAGAAAGCTTGAATATTTGAAGGTAAGAGATAATTTGAAATGAAAGAATTCAAGCTCTATTTATACTACTCTGGGGAGGCAAAATTTGGCCTGAATTCTGCCCCAAGAATTCAAATTTTCGAACGTTGGACAGCTTGTAGCAAGCAGGCCCTGAAAATCAGGGTACTGGAAATCAGGGGACAGAGTTCGGCCCGAACTCTGTGTGGAGGCAGAGTTCAGCCCGAACTCTATCTCCAGAAGACAGAATTGGTCCAATGGGCTTTTGGGCTTTGTGGAGCTTGGGCTTGGTTCAGGAATTGGTCTGTTGTATGGTAGATCTTGGAGAGATATGTCTAGTGGTTGAGATGACTCAGTACGACTCAACGTACACATTCTCCTAGACTCAATAAATTAAAGATTACAGACTTGGAACAAGTAGGAAAACCAAGAGCCCTTTGATGACGCCTTTCTTCTGATATCTGAGCAGAACTGAAGACGTCTTTTTCCTTGACAGCGGTCGTCCAAAGATAAATAGATCTAGAAATCTGAATACCTTTCGGGGGCTTCGCCCCCGAACCCCCGACGGAGGGCGCTGCCCCCTCGACCCCTGTCTGCTGACCGGGCAGCGGAACCCCCGATGCGAGGCCCCGGATAGGTCGCTAGGCAGTTCGGAGAAATCTCTTTGTATGACGCCGTCTGTGCTCCATCATTAATTCTTTATTGCCTATGTCCTGTTTAGATCATGTTTGATCATGCTTACTGCATGTCTACAAATACATGTTAGGCCAGCAAAATATATTGCAGTACGATACAAGCATAGCACTATAATATAGGACAATTAGGACAATGCTAAGTTTAAGTAGCAACATGATAGTGAGTATATGAATATTAGTGACATCATTATGTTAAACTTAACTGATTAGCCATATTCAAAAATACGATGTAATCATTGGGCCAACAAAGATAAGGTACAAGGTTAAGCATTTAAGGAAACAAGAAGAACACCATCCCATGTCGGGTCGAAAGAATTGAGTCATGGTTGGATCTCAAATTTAAGTCAAAAAGTAATTTAGTATCATAGTAAGGGTTCAAGAGGTGACAACTAATACAAGAACAAAGGAAATCAAGTTGAAGCATGTAATAAATTTAATTAAGAATCCAGTGAAATAATTTAGGGACACAGTTCTAAGGCGAATACTGTTAAGGAACGATCAAATACAAACGGTTAGAAGGTCACAATAAAGATCTAGATTTGAGGGAAGGTTGAGTAAGTCAAGATCGAGATACAGTCCCATAGTTTGGCAGACGACTAACAACACTGGAGTATATACTACTATCATAGTCATGAGTGATATGGCAATTAGTGTGGATCACTTCTATCTCATTAAGGTTAGCTTGGTGGCCTACCATTATATTCCTTTAAAAAGAAATTTCAAAATAACTACCTCAATTTGTATTCACTCTAAGCCTTCCAATCTAATCACGACTAACATTTAAATCCTTTTCATAAATCTCATAATAACTTTTATCACATTACTACTAACCTTTCCAAAATTTAACATTTCAATCCAACTTTAAACTCTAGAGTTAATGAATCATGAATCCATAAAATTCTATATCACTTTATAACTTTAAAAACTCCTAATTTGTCTCAAATAATCTTCAAAATAGACACTTAGCTTATCACGACAATCTAGCATTTACAGCTCAGTATTTTAACGCACTTATCAGCCATAATTTCTCTTTCTAAGTCATTGAAACATAATCACTACTTCGTAAACCAAAATCTAAATAGATTTTTAAATCTCCAATCAATTGACACGATTCCAAATTTCGAGAATTCTTTTTTTCCAAAATAATCGTTTTCTTATCTTCCCGATCTTTTTGTAACACCCAGTTTTCCAAATGAGGGTAATTTTGAAATTTTGTATTTAATTGAGTTTAATAAATATTATTTGGATTCTAATGTATTATTAAGAATGGTGTGATTAAAATACTATTTAATTGATTGCCATGTTTTGTGTTTAGCCTAACTTGGTTTGGACCCAACCTAGATTAGTCATAGATCGTCCCAGCTAACCATGGTTAGTGATTATTAGTATTAATTATATTTATTATAATTAATATGATTTTTGGTGATTTTTAGTGATTTTTTAGTAGAATTGATTTTGGGCCCTATGGTTGACTTTGACTAGTGTTGACTAGAAGACTAACCTAGTGACTAAGCTAGATTATGGCCACTTGGTTTGGTTAAGTAAACTTGATTTGACCTAATTTAGTGAGGTTTAAGTCATTGGAACTTGTTAGGAGAGATTTGGAGTTGATTAGGCTAAATTGGCTTATGACTTCATAAGTCATGATTAATGACTTAAGACATTAAAGCCCATAGGCCTAGCAAGTAGCTAACCCTAATTCTAATCAGCCCATGGCTGGACAAATGATCTTCCCCATCCTATTTAACCCCCTCCCAAAGTTAGGGCTAGCCTCCATTAGAAAATTTCACCAAGTTTTAGAAAAGGTAATTCCCCATCTTCCAAAAATCCTAGTAAATCCATTTTAATTCCTTTTTAACCCAAACAAATTGCATTGGGTTCTAACTTCCATCTACTTTCTGTTGGAAATTATTGTTCTCAGATTTGGGGAGCTTTGGAGGAGTTTGACCATCAAGAGGAGCCCCTCTTTGTGGAGTTCTTGTAGCTTGTGAAACTCCTAGGTAAATCCTTTTTCTCACCATGTAATTCTATAAATTTTGCATCATTAGGAAGCCCTATACCTAGCCAAACTATAGGAATAGGAATCCTAAAATTTTTGTGTCCTTTCGTGTCCAAACAGGACACGTATCAGTGAGCTGTGCTAGTGTTCGATAAAATGCCCCAATGGGCATTTTGTGTGAATTTTGGGTTTCTGTTTGAATAGGAAATTAGTATTAGGTCTCGCTTACCCATTTTTGTAGTTTTCATGGTATCTTAGTGTCGTGTCTAGGCTGCACGGACACGTGTACACATGGTCGTGCACACACACGCGCGGGGGGCTGTGGTGCCCTGCTGTGCGGGCCCATTTCCGACACGGACACGCATCCCCGACACGTGAAACTTGACACACATCATGGGGCCACGTCTGTCACCCCGTGTGTCAAGTTACACGGGCCCATATGGCGTATCGGACACGCACGAGGACGTGCACGTGTTTAGCGCTGTGCAGTTTTCTGTTGAAAACGTGCACTGATACGCGCGTGTCGTGTCGTGCACACACGACTTAGACACGATTCAGGTTGTCATATCACTAGCCCTAGTCTAGGTGAACACGTGGACCAAATCTCGTGAGTCGTGTCGTTGTGTGTCGTGCACACGATCGACACAAACTCGTGCACGCTGTTGGCTGTCGTTGTGTCCTGTGTTTACTGGTTTTTGGGTTTTGATTAACTAGACACGTTTGTGTCCACTTTTGTGGACATAAACACCTCACATAGCATGTGCACATTGTGTTTGTAAGTTACCAACCTCTGTAATTGTTTTTAATTCGAATTTTATTTGTTTAATTGTCATTTTCCCTTTTTTCCTGAAAACCCATGTATCAGTCTTTCTGAAATTTTCCAGTTTTTGCAAATTTAAGTTTTGTCATCATTTTAAACCTACTTAACACTGTTGTTTACATATAATTAAACCTATAACTTGTTCTCCTATATAAACTCTATTGGTATGACAAATTTGGATATGTTTCGATGTGATTTGATATTGATTTGGGTCCTTGTTGTTTCAGTAAAAACTGAGATTCCTATTTGGACTGTTCTTTTGGTTGTTTGAGTTGTTTGTGAAAACAAAATCTGAGAATGAAGGAACTATTAACTGGGAATGAGTTGGGTTCACCCTGTTTTATGAATAGGTTGTGTATCATGAGTTATTCTGAGAAATTCTTATAGGTTTTTGGACTGTTTTAACTGAAATGTGATCCCCATGTTGAAAACATGAGATTTGGTGGTTGGGCTGTCTTCAAATTGCCCTTCCCTTCTCACTGTTTTGCCACACCATAACACTCTAGCCTATCACAACACCCTTTCACATGTTGTACCTAGCAACACTTGACACTTGTTCTTCACACTCATGTTTCTCACTGTTAGCCTATGCCTCTCCACACACATACACTCATGAATACACACACACCCTCTAGTTCACTCTTGCCTCACATGTCACACACCCTATCACCCTCTCTCACACCACACACACAAGTCCACACACTTTCACTTGAATTCATGAACACTTGTGTCACCCCTCTCTATATACAAATGTGTATATTATATGAATTACCATATAGGTTGTTTTGTATACACAGCCTATAGGATAAATTCTAAGTTGTTTGTATAGCACACCAATGTCCCACTTCACCCACATACACATGTGTATCACTAACACCCACTCACCCACACACTTGAGTATCACTGTATCCCTCTCTCCTTTCCTTTGTATATTTGTAGGTTCCTATAAATAGGATTGTGTGTTAATGTATATATGTATATGATATAATGTGTTATATATTATGATATAGAGTAGGGTGATATTGTAGATTAGTACTATAGGTATCCTATACTAGTTGTGTGGTATGTATATAGATTTATTATTTTAGATATAGATTGAAATGGTATTGTTAGCATGGTTTGCCTATTGGCCCATGGTATAGTCTATTGGCCTATGGCCTATGGTTGTGTTTGTTTAGCTAGTGAGTCTAGTTTAGACTTGTTTAGTCTTATTAGACCTAGAATGGACTAGTTAGCCTAGTGTAGCCTAGTTTGACTTAGGTTTGACTTGGTTGACCTAGTTTGACTTCTAGGGTTGACCAGAGTTGACCAAGAGTTGACTTTGGTCTAATCTGACCAAGATTCATGTAGTACACATTGTAGTGCATATTATTACTATTCTGGACTCGTTGTGACTTGTGCTGTTCTAATAGGAGCCAAACACCACTCCTCGGACAGTACATTACTCTTGGACACTCAGATAGCAGGCGAGTACATTCTCTGATCTCTTCATACTTACCTGGATTATATTCTTGCTCTAGATTACTCTACATGATGCTGACACGTATCTTCACGGATTAGTACTATATGGATCCTTTCCTGAGATGTTATCCCTTTACGGGTGCATCGGGTATTTCATGTTCATGTACATTATCATGTGCATCAAGTACTCCTTGTACTCGTACTAGTTCATATTTTTACATGTTCTCATGTGCTTTCACGTGCCTCATGTACTACTCATTACATGAGTTCACGTATCTTTAGATGTATTCATGTGCCTATAACGTAACTTGAATGGATCCTTGTGTATTGATTGGGACAGGATGAGTAGAATTGGTTATGTGATCATTATCTCCAGTAGCTGTATAAATGTGCCTCTTATTTGTATTCATGTGCCCCTAAGCCGTTTACATAACCATTGTGCTCTAAATCACGTAGCCACTTATAGTCTCTACTATCATGTATCTATTTTCAGTTACAAAATATCTTCTGTTTACTCGTACTTCCTTTTCAGCACTTCCTGTATTTTACTCTATTGCATGCTTTATACTCCTAACCTGCTATGAACTATTTTGAGAGATATGTGCTCGCTTCCGTCCTGATTGGACATGTTGACAATTTTACAGAGGACGAGGAGGAGGCCTGCCTAGACACTTACTATGGGACAGCCTTAGAGGACACTTGCGATCCGGACTTCCAGTCGGATCCCTTAGCAGTAGAGTCTGTTGCTCCATAGCTAGTTTATCTTATTTTATAGTATTGATCAGTTGAGTTGTATAAACATTTGGCATCTGTATTATGTCTGGATGTTGAGGAGTTGTTATAGACACTTAGCTCTCTCTCTTTATCTGTATTTCCGGTGGTTTGGATCTTGCATTTTATTTATCCATCTATCTTCCTTTCATTGTTCTACCTTAGTTGTGATTGAGATATATTCTGTTATGTCACCCCCATTCGGGGAGTATAACTGTTTATTACCTGTATCTGTTAGATGTTGTGACCTAGGACAGCGTTCTACCGCAGACACTGCGGCGTAGGCTGGACGTACCCACGTCTCGTGCCCTTACTCTAGGGTGCGGGTCATGACACGTTTTAGTAGTGGCCCATGCAGGTCGAGTTTATGTAGTGGTATTCGAACTAGAGTACTACTACAGCCTGCAGTAGGAATAGGATATATTTTGAAGGTACTCAATCACGGTTAGGATTCCTTGAGAGATTCCTGGGACGACCCTTGAGAATCTTATTTTAACTTCGATTTGAAATTTATTTTTCCCTGATTTGATTTACCTTTACTTCCTGTTATTGAACTTGATTTTGATGGATTATTGTTGAATTTTGAATCTTGATGTTAGTTGTTGAATTTGAGTTTGTATTTATATGTATATGTACATTTTTTTGGAATTAAGGTATAACCTGATAACATACTTGATAAGGACAGTGAGAAAGGTAAAAGTCTACTTTATTATGGAATTTAGAATTTATTACAGTCATATTTGCTAGCATGACAGGGACGTAGAGCCTGATATAGCTATACTTATCTTAGTTATAAAATCTAGATTTTCTTGCAGCCATACCGGGTGGCGTGGTAAGAATTCTAGATAACATGATTATAGGGTGTATGCCTTATTATGGACTCTATCGTTTATTGCAGCTATGCTTATTGGCGTGACAGAATTCTGACAACATAATTTCAAGAAGACGCATATGATTATCAGATTGTACCTTAAATATTTTTGAACATGTTTTCACTACTTTTGTTTCAGTCCTTTAAAAAGAAAAAAAAAGAAAGAGAGAATTGTTATTTGTTTGTTTTGTTTTGTTTCTCATTTATTTAACTTAGGAGTAGCTTTAGCTGTTTTTATAAACTTTGTGTAACTTCTTACTATGAAATTCTTCTTAATACAATGAATCGATGATTTTGCTAGACTTTATCTTGGATTTGAAAATTTAGCTCTGGGTTTCAAAATGGGTTTTTCTTTTAAACAGATAAGCAAAAACAGATTTTATCGTTATTTCTTTCTTGCTATTATTCTTGTATTAAATAATAATAATAATACTGTCTTGATTACGTCAATCACCTGCTTGCAACCTTGGTAGGAATCTAATTGTTGGTCTTAACGTAGAATTAAAATTTTATATTGGGACATGAGAATATATATGAATATATATAGTGGACACTTTCCTGACACTTATGAATGCTACACTTGATTTCCACCTATCTGAATACATATTAATATGTCGTTAATGTTTAAATTTTCAAAACCCCAATATTTCTGATTCTCTGCTTTTCCTAGCTTAACTCGTAATTTAAATATAAAATTTCATGATAATAGTTTTATTTATATCACTGTACATGTATGTTATATATAGGGTTTCATTTAAAATTTTTTTTTTTTTTGAGTTTTGTGTTGAATTGTCAAATCTGAGGCTATGTACATAGTAAACCCTTAACCTTAAATTCTAAGTGTTTAGTTTAAATTGCAGTTTTAAATAGTAATGTTTTGAGCCGTATACATTGCTGTGTGTAGGTATATAATGTTAGGTTTCATAACCCTTGCATGTTAAGTTGTGGTTGGGGTACACATTGAGTTGATTTTTATGATCAAATTTCTCCAAAATTTTGAAAACTGAATACATGATAACATTTTTATTGCTTTCAAATGCGTAGTACAATTTCAGACCTAATATGCAATATTGAGCTAAACTGAAGGATCGAACACTTTGTTTCAAGTTTAACCCATGTACACTTGACACTCTACACTAGTGTTTACAACTGCCATAAAAACCTAACCCTTCATCTCTATGTTATGTTCACATAGCTAAATGGATATATATATAGTTCTGTATACATATTATAGTGTATGTAGATGCATAAATTAATCCTTACCTCTCTATACATGTATCGTGATTGGATTTCAATGCTATTGACTTTCGTTCCTTAAGCTTTTGATTTGATTTTTTTTTGTACCCCCCTTTTTTATATTTTAATTGGTTGTTGATAATTACCAGTTTTCAGAAAGGCTTAATATATTACAATTTTATAGATAGGATGGTAGACTGGTTATACAGCCTTAATGATTGTTGTGTTTATCCTTTCCAGTATGGCATCCATGACCCAAGCCTGTCGCCTGAGAGCAGCTGCAGCTACTGACAGTGTGCTTCCACCTCCTATTGCTCAGGAGGTAGTGACCCCTCAGGCTGACCCAAGGGTAGTGGCACCTCCCGCCATCGAGGAGGTGTTAGCATCCTCACCAGAGAAATCCCCTCCACCACCTGTTACTCAGGAGAGTGTGGCAGCCTCATCTGAGACCAAGAGTCCTTCCCCGTCTCCTCCTCTGCCTCCAGGAGTAGTACCCCATACCATACCCTCGGCAGGGTTGTTTCCTGACGGAGCTCAGATATCCAGACTTCTCCGGGATGTGTTAGAGACACAGAGAGTTCAGGCTGAGATCCTGAAGGAGCAAGGCCGTAGAATCCAACTGTTGTAGGATTTGGTACATTCAGGAGGAGAGCCTAGTTCTAAGAGGCCGAGGAGCAGTACATACCCAGAGCCCCGTGAGCACCCAGACTATCAGCCTAGACCAGCCTACCCAGTCCAGACTCCTGTTCAGCAGAGGCCAGCTGAGAGAGTGCCTACCTGCACCTTTTGTAAGAAGCCTGGACATGTGTGGGACATCTGTAGGAAGAGAAGAGGGGTGTGCATGTTATATGGGTCAGCTGCACACAGGCTGCGTGACTGTCATGCTGCACTTATCCCAGCCAGGACTCCGCCTTCGGGAGGGAGTTCCAGCCACCAGACTTAGTTGGAGGAGAGTCCTTGACCTATATCTTAGTCAGTCTTTAAAATTGATGCACCCTACCATTTTGTTGTATGTTTGATACCTTATGATTGCTTGATCTAATATGACTAGAATGCCTAGATGAGACCTCAGACTGATACCACTTACCAAACCATATATGATATCCTTCCAATTGCATGATTTAGATAAGTCCTCTTTTGACCCTGATTGTTTGGCTTAACCTGGAAGGGGTAGGAACATTTTAATTTCGAGGACGAAATTTTTCTAAGGTGGGTAGGATTGTAACACCCAGTTTTCCAAATGAGGGTAATTTTGAAATTTTGTATTTAATTGAATTTAATAAATATTATTTGGATTTTAATGTATTATTAAGAATGGTGTGATTAAAATATTATTTAATTGATTGTCATGTTTTGTGTTTAGCCTAACTTGGTTTGGACCCAACCTAGATTAGTCATAGATCGTCCCAGCTAACCATGGTTAGTGATTATTAGTATTAATTATATTTATTATAATTAATATGATTTTTGGTGATGTTTAGTAATTTTTTAGTAGAATTGATTTTGGGCCCTATGGTTGACTTTGACTAGTGTTGACTAGAAGACTAACCTAGTGACTAACCTAGATTATGGCCACTTGGTTAGGTTAAGTAAACTTGGTTTCACCTAATTGAGTGAGGTTTAAGTCATTGGAACTTGTTAGGAGAGATTTGGAGTTGATTAGGCTAAATTAGCTTATGACTTCATAAGTCATGATTAATGACTTAAGACATTAAAGCCCATAGGCCCAGCAAGTAGCTAACCCTAATTCTAATCAGCCCATGGCTGGACAAATGATCTTCCCCATCCTATTTAACCCCCTCCCAAAGTTAGGGCTAGCCTCCATTAGGAAATTTTACCAAGTTTTAGAAAAGGTAATTCTCCATCTTCCAAAAATCCTAGTAAATCTATTTTAATTCCTTTTTAACCCAAACAAATTACATTGGGTTCTAATTTCCATCTACTTTCTGTTGGAAATTATTGTTCTCAGATTTGGGGAGCTTTGGAGGAGTTTGACCATCAAGAGGAGCCCCTCTTTGTGGAGTTCTTGTAGCTTGTGATACTCCTAGGTAAATCCTTTTCCTCACCATATAATTCTGTAAATTTTGCATCATTAGGAAGCCCTATACCTAGCCTAACTATAGGAATAGGAATCCCCAAATTTTTGTATCCTTTCGTGTCCAAACAGGACACGTATCAGTGAGCTGTGCTAGTGTTCGATGAAATGCCCCAATAGGCTTTTCGTGTGAATTTTGGGTTTCTGTTTGAATAGGAAATTAGTATTCGGTCTCGCTTACCCATTTCTGTAGTTTTCGTGGTGTCTTAGTTTCGTGTCTAGGCTGCACGGACACGTGTACACACGGTCGTGCACACGCGCGCGCAGGGGGCTGTGGTGCCCTGCTGTGCTGTCCCATTTCCGACACGGACACGCATCCCCGACGCGTGAAACTTGACACACATCATGGGGCCACGTCTATCACCCCGTGTGTCAAGTTACACGGGCCCACGTGGCGTGTCGGACACGCACGTGCACGTGTTTAGCGCTGTGCAGTTTTCTGTTGAAAACGTGCACTGATACGTACGTGTCGTGTCGTGTCGTGCACACACGACTTGGACACGATTCAGGTTGTCCTATCACTAGCCCTAGTCTAGGTGAACACGTAGACCAAATCTCGTGAGTCGTGTCGCTGTGTGTCGTGCACACGATCGACACGAACTCGTGTACGCTGTTGGCTGTCATTGTGTCATGTGTCTACTATTTTTTGGGTTTTGATTAACTGGACACGTTTGTGTCCACTTTTGTGGACACAAACACCTCACATAGCACGTGCACATTGTGTTTGTAAGTTACCAACCTCTGTAATTGTTTTTAATTCGAATTTCATTTGTTTAATTATTATTTTCCCTTTTTTTCTGAAAACCCATGTATCAGTCTTTCTGAAATTTTCCAGATTTTGCAAATTTGAGTTTTGTCATCATTTTAAACCTACTTAACACTGTTGTTTACATGTAATTAAACCTATAACTTGTTCTCCTATATAAACTCTATTGGTATGACAAATTTGGGTATGTTTCGATGTGATTTGATATTGATTTGGGTCCTTGTTGTTTCAGTAAAAGCTGAGATTCCTATTTGGACTGTTCTTTTGGTTGTTTGAGTTGTTTGTGAATACAAAATCTGAGAATGAAGGAACTATTAACTGGGAATGAGTTGGGTTCACCCTGTTTTATGAATAGGTTGTGTATCATGAGTTATTCTGAGAAATTCCTATAGGTTTTTGGACTGTTTTAACTGAAATGTAATCCCCATGTTGCAAACATGAGATTTGGTGGTTGGGCTGTCTTCTAATTGCCCTTTCCTTCTCACTGTTTTGCAACACCATAACACTCTAGCCTATCACAACACCCTTTCACATGTTGCACCTAGCAACACTTGACACTTGTTCTTCACACTCATGTTTCTCACTGTTAGCCTATGCCTCTCCACACACATACACTCATGAATACACACACACCCTCTAGTTCACTCTTGCCTCACATGTCACACACCCTATCACCCTCTCTCACACCACACACACAAGTCCACACACTTTTACTTGAATTCCTGAACACTTGTGTCACCCCTCTCTATATACAAATGTGTATATTATATGAATTACCATATAGGTTGTTTTGTATACATAGCCTATAGGATAAATTCTAAGTTGTTTGTATAGCACACCAATGTCCCACTTCACCCACACACACATGTGTATCACTAACACCCACTCACCCACACACTTGAGTATCATTGTATCCCTCTCTCCTTTTCTTTGTATATTTGTAGGTTCCTATAAATAGGATTGTGTGTTAATGTATATATGTATATGATAAAATGTGTTATATATTATGATATAGAGTAGGGTGATATTATAGATTAGTACTATAGGTATCCTATAGTAGTTGTGTGGTATGTATATAGATGTATTGTTTTAGATATAGATTGAAATGGTATTGTTAGCATGGTTTGCCTATTGGCCCATGGTATAGTCTATTGGCCTATGGCCTATGGTTGTGTTTGTTTAGCTAGTGAGTCTAGTTTAGACTTGTTTAGTCTTATTAGACCTAGAATGGACTAGTTAGCCTAGTGTAGCCTAGTTTGACTTAGGTTTGACTTGGTTGACCTAGTTTGACTTCAAGGGTTGACCAGAGTTGACCAAGAGTTGACTTTGGTCTAATCTGACCTAGATTCATGTAGTACACATTGTAGTGCATATTATTACTATTCTGGACTCGTTGTGACTTGTGCTGTTCTAATAGGAGCCAGACACCACTCCTCGGACAGTACATTACTCTTGGACACTCAGATAGCAGGCGAGTACATTCTCTGATCTCTTCATACTTACCTAGATTATATTCTTGCTCTAGATTACTCTACATGATGCTGACACGTATTTTCACGGATTAGTACTATATGGATCCTTTCCTGAGATGTTATCCCTTTACGGGTGCATCGGGTATTTCATGTTCATGTACTTTATCATGTGCATCAGGTACTCCTTGTACTCGTACTAGTTCATGTTTTTACATGTTCTCATGTGCTTTCACGTGCCTCATGTACTACTCATTACATAAGTTCACGTATCTTTAGCTGTATTCATGTGCCTATAACGTAACTTGAATGGATCCTTATGTATTGATTGGGGCGGGGTGAGTAGAATTGGTTATGTGATCATTATCTCCAGTAGCTGTATAAATGTACCTCTTATTTGTATTCATGTGCCCCTAAGTCGTTTACATAATCATTGTGCTCTAAATCACGTAGCCACTTACAGTCTCTACTATCATGTATCTATTTTCAGTTACAAAATATCTTCTGTTTACTCGTACTTCCTTTTTAGCACTTCCTGTATTTTACTCTATTGCATGCTTTATACTCCTAACCTGCTATGAACTGTTTTGAGAGATATGTGCTCGCTCCCGTCCTGATTGGACATGTTGACAATTTTACAGAGGACGAGGAGGAGGCCTGCCTAGACACTTACTATGGGACAGCCTTAGAGGACACTTGCGATCCGGACTTCCATTCGGATCCCTTAGCAGTAGAGTCTGTTGATCCATAGCTAGTTTATCTTATTTTATAGTATTGATTAGTTGAGTTGTATAAACATTTGGGATCTGTATTATGTCTGGATGTTGAGGAGTTGTTATAGACACTTAGCTCTCTCTCTCTTTATCTGTATTTCCGGTGGTTTGGATCTTGCATTTTATTTATCCATCTATCTTCCTTTTATTGTTCTACCTTAGTTGTGATTGAGATATATTCTGTTATGTCACCCCCATTCGGGGAGTATAACTGTTTATTACCTATATCTGTTAGATGTTGTGACCTAGGACAGCGTTCTACCGTCGACACTGCGGCGTAGGCTGGACTTACCGACGTCTCGTGTCCTTACTCTAGGGTGCGGGTCGTGACACTTTTAAACCCAAATTTTAATATCATTACTTCCACTTAAATTGAAATTCATAAACATCTACATCGCAACTTGTACGACTCAATTTAATAGTTCATACTGCCACCCCCCTTTTTTTGATCATTATCAAACCAATCTATATGCGTTCAAAGATGTATAATCATAATCCAATAATTCATGAATCACATCAATTCCTGAAATCGATTTATATAGATTCTAACTATTTTCCTCCAGTATCAAAATATAATTTATAATCCTCTGGTAATTACTACTTAGAATCTTAAGATAAATTTTCTTGGTAATATCCCAACTTACAAACTACTAATCATTAAATCATCCATTTAGAAAAATGCCCTTATAACTTAGTCAAAGTCTCCGTGTATTCCAATTCCTTAATGTAATCCTTCTAGCCATGGGTTTGACCAATGAGTATATAGAAGTGTAGCCATCTTCCTAAACTTTATTAAGCACAAAAAATTAAGGGTATTGGTGAAAAGAGTTCAGACAAGATGTAGGAATCAAGGGAGGAAGGTAGATTAAAATAAGAGAAAAGGAATTTAAATCGAAGCTCACAATGAGATTCTTAAGGGTCGTCCCAGGAATCTTTCAGGAAATTCTAATAGTGATTGAGTATCCTCTCATTCTAACACCTTACTTCCTATACTCTATAGCAGGCTCATAGTAATACAATTAAATTTCCGTACTACCACGACATCGCACTAAGGCGAATCTGGTCCTGCATGGACCGGAGAGATGAAATCGTGTCTCCTTAACTATCTTGAAGACAGATCAAATAAGGAATCAATTACTGGAAAAGAAGCAAAATTATCAAAGGAGGACAGTTGTTTTCAAAAGAAGACAATTAACAGCAAGAATTGATAAGAATTTTCCTAATGTGATTGAGTACCTTAACTTATCCTATATCCTACTGCAGGCTGTAATGATACTCTAGTTCGAGTACCACTATGAAATCATACTAGTTGTGATTGTCGATGGACCCGCATGGGCCACCACTAAAAATATGTTACGACCCGCACCCAGTGTAAGGGCACGAGAAGTAACGAACGCCCAGCCTACGCCGCAGTGTCGACGGTAGAACGCTGTCCTGAGTCCCAATATCTAACACAGTCTA
This sequence comes from Iris pallida, assembly GCA_029216955.1. Classification (NCBI taxonomy): domain Eukaryota; kingdom Viridiplantae; phylum Streptophyta; class Magnoliopsida; order Asparagales; family Iridaceae; genus Iris; species Iris pallida. The sequence continues at coordinate 8,316,244 of JANAVB010025399.1, read as the reverse complement.
AAATAAGCTCCGAATGGAGAGTAAATAATAAGTAACTCAATCACAATACTAAGATGGAATAGAATAATGAATCTCAAGAGAGTCACAGATAAAAAGTCTAGGTGTAAACCACCAGAATAAATCTCAAGTACAACTCATAAAGTCTCAAATAGAAATACAAATAAAGTACTAAATTGTAGCTAGACTACGGGCAAGTCCTCAGCGACTGTGGGATCCTCCTGAGGGTCCACGTCGCCAGTGTCATCTAAGCCAATGCCATAATAAGTAGGGCAGTACTCCTCATCAATACCTGTAAAATTTTCAACTTGCCCAGTCAGGACGGAACGAGCACATATCTCTCACAACAGTTCATAGCAGGAATGGACATATAAAGTAAGCTATAGAAAACTATACATGAATCGCTGTAAAGGAAATCAAAAAGAGATAGAATATAAACTGAGATATAATATGATAAATAGAGAAATATAACCTTCTACGTGATTCAGAGCATGAATTGGTTATGTAAACGGTTTGGGTTGCACATGGATACAACTATGGAGTGCACATGGATACCTACTGGGGATAATGATCACATAACCAACTACACTCTCCCTGCCCCCAATCAATACACAAGGATCAATACATGTTATGTTATTGCACATGGATAACAACTATTGTATACATGGAGCTCATATGGTCATGAGTGTACATGAATAACATATGAGTGCACATGGATAAACATGAATACATGGAGTACATGATGGCCATGATAAAGTACATGAACATGACATACTCGATGTATCCGAGGGGATAACATCGCATGAAAAGATCCATAGGGTACTAATCCGTGTGAACATCGTGTCAGCATCAAGTATACTAGTCTATAACAAGAGAACATATCCAAAGAAGTATGAAAAGATCAGAGAATGTACTCGCCTGGCAAATCGAACTGCTGATGATGAGGTGTAACTAAACTGGGTCATTGTAAACCTATTTAAAATACACACATGTCACAACCAAGTCCACAATATCAAAAGAAATAGCTACAATGCAAGACTACATGCTTCTAGGTCCATTTTGGTCAAAGTTAACCCTCGGTCAACTCTGGTCAAACCTGGTCAACGCTGGTCAAACCTGAGTCAACTAGTCCGTCTACTAATTTCTAGGTCATACACAAAATTCTAGGTCATTTGGAGTTCGTTTGAGTTGAATTGGATCAAGTTTGACCCAAAATTTACTTTTGTCAATTTGGTCAACTTGTCGGCCAATTCGACTAAACTAAGCTCGAAATGACAAACCAAATCTGTCCTAGGGCTCCTATAGTTATATACACAACTATAATCTATTCCAAAAGGGTTTCCAAGCATAAAACCTATATACATATAGGTATATACACACACATGTGTATATAAAATACAACCAAACCCTATTTCTAACAAATGGTGGTGTGTGTGTGTGCACTGGTGCTTACTGAAATAAGGTAAATCTGAGATTAAAAACAGTAAAACGCAACCATAGAATTACTCAAAATAATATACTATTTATATACAAATATACAAAGTAAGAAACTACATATATATATACACACACAAACGTTTAAATGGAAAGATACGCAATGATGCAAGATAAATAAGAGTCTAAAATCTGGAATAATATCTCCCTCGACCCATTCGCAATATACATGCATTAGGAATGGGTTTCAACGGAATTATATATATATATAGTTAAAAAATATATATATAGTTAAATATATGCATAAAGCTATATAGAAACACATATATTCATAAATGATGGAAAAATTATGAAACAAAGCCAAAGGTTGGTTTCCACGAATCTGAAATCTCATATAAGTCCTGTAAACTCAGATTTTAGAAGCTAAGAAGTTGGAAATCAAAATATCACATTTAATTCAAAAATTGAAAACTAAAAAAAACAATCCAATTCACACAACGGCCCAAAATACAAAATACACCAAACGAACCCGCGAAACTCGGCATACACGTTGGTCTCGACCCACGTGATGCGTTCGTATACTCTCGGGTTCGAAAACGTGTCCGTGTCATGTCTACAGAACGCGTATCGGAATTTCCCGATACCACGTGGTACGCGTGCGTTCTCGTTCGTTTGAGCGCCGCACACGCAACGAAATGCCACGTTCTTGTGCACATAGCTGGGGGGGTCCTGGGGTAGGTCTAGGAAACGATGACATGGTGACATGCTATGCCAAAGTGGCGCACGCAGCCCCCGCACCAGCGCGGCCTGCTGCGCGTGCGCGCGCCCGCGCGGCCTGCTGCGCGCGCGCGCGCCCGCGCGGCCTGCTGCGCGCGCGCGCGCCCGCGCGGCCTGCTGCGCGCGCGCGCGCCCGTGCGCCCTCGTGCGCGCGGTCTCGGCCTCGCTGCTCCCTCGTCGGGCCACGCCGCGACTCGGGGTTCACCCTATGGGTCGTTTAGGTCTAGGTTGACATGTTTTGGGTCCTGGAATGGGTCTTCGTTGCGTCGTGTGCGCGCACGAAGTCCGTCTCCGCGACAAAAATGACAGGCTGAATGCACAGTGGCTGAGCGGTGCACGCGCGATTTCTCCGCACTCGCTCAATGAAAAGTTGCGAAATTTTACAAGCATGAGGGCAGAGGTTGCCCCCACGTGCTCACAAATTTTCACGCAAAAATACACTCTGTGCATCGAGAAATCACACGCGGACAACAGGACATGCACGGCCTCGTGCACGGGATCCGTGCACGTGCATCCGATGCCCGAAACGTCGCTAGACGATGTCAAACCCAAATCCGTCTTCACGAAAGTTTATCAAAATCATATTATCTAAACATCCATGAAGTCAGAAACGAAAAATAACAACTTTCTATCCTAAACGGCATTTCGTCGAACACGTGCCGTAAGGGACCGACACGTGTCCGATACCTCCATCAAACGGAGTCGAAATCCCACCAAATTTTGTGGGCAAGACTAGGGCACCTATATGGATGCAAAAATGAAAGAAAAACCAGATTTGCAATGGTAGATTAGGGTTTTACCTATTGAGTGTCAAAACTCAATGATCGGGTCTCCTCGGTTGTCGTGTCGGCCGATTTTCCTCCAGCAAAAACCTCCGTCTCCACTCCAGAAATGCTCCAGCAGATCCTCCTCTCCTCGACAAGCGCAACAGAGTTTGTTTGGGAAGAAACAGACTCCGGATGAAGGAAATAGGTGTTTTGGAGAGATGGATCTTTTAGGGTTTCTTTGTGGAGGCTCAAAATTTCACCAATGATGAAAAGAGGAGGGAGTACTGCTGTGTTGGGCGGCCAAGGGGGTCTCTAGGGGTTAGGGTTTCACTTGGGCCAACTCCTTCTCAATTAGAAATGGGCCCAAGTCAAAAAGCTTAAAGGCCTACATGCAAAAAGGCTAAATAAATAAATAAAAGCCTTAAAAATAATCTAATGTATAAAAATAATTTCTAAAAATGAAATAACCATTCTAATGCATGGTTAGGCCCCTATACATATCCACTAAGGTTAAACCAGTTGCTAGCACAACCACAAGTCAACATATCTAGATAATCACAAAAAGGCCAAAATGGCTAAAATAACCAAAAATCATTTAAACCACTCCAAAAATAGAGATTAAATATAAATAATTTTAAAAACCAAAAATGTGAATTTTAATTACATTATTAAGCTTCTAGTGAAGGTTGACTGAGGTCAAACTACCAAGTCACCAGTCTACAATCAATCAAATCACACTATAATCTATCTAATTAATAAATAGATAAAAAATTACAAATAAAAATCATAAAAATTCAAATAAATCACAATTACTAAAATACCCTTGAAATTGAAAAGTGAGTGTGACAAAAACCCATCCCCCTTTTTATTCCTCACTCTCTCTTTCCTAAAGAGGCAGCAGAGCTCTTCTGCTCTATTATTATTATTAATATTATATTTATTGTTAGTATTATTATTATTATTATTATTAGTATTATTAATAATTTTATTATCATTATTATTCTTCTTCTTATTATTATTAGTATTATTATTATTATTGTTATGATATGGGTATTAGTATTTATTAATAATAATAGTGCTTTTAATGTATGTATTATTGTGGGGATTGTCAGATCATATTATTATATTAATTTTTAGCTAATTTCAAAGGGTAGTTCAAAATTATAAAAATATTTCTAGTATTTTAAATAATTATCTAAATTATTTTTTAAAATACATACTAGAAATCCTATTTTTGGTAAATCTATAGTTTTAGCCTAAGTCGATTATATTTCAAATAAATTAACCAAAAATATATTCTAGTTTGTGTAATATAGTTTCAAATTAATAAAACAATTTTCTAAATATTTTCTAAATATTTATCTAAATTATTTTTACTAATAAAAATATAGTTTCTCTATCTAAATATTTTATTTTGCTAACTTAGATTTTTTACCTAAAAAGATTTAGACTTTAAAGTATTTAGCTAAAGCTATTTTAACTACCAAAATATATTTTTAGGTATTCAAACATTTTTCAAAAAAAATAGTACAAAGTATCCTTCTCCGTAAATTTTCTATTATTATTATCAAGGTTGATCATGACCAAATTGTGCTTTCCTATTTCCTCGTAACTTCGGATCCTACCCATTGACCCCAGCTATTGGACTACACGACTTGACGGAACATCGCACCACACCAGGCAAGGACATAGAGAATTTCTAGGAGAATTTTTAAGGCAGTGTGGATTGAGATTTCTAAGGTTTAGTCATAGTCGCAGGCTCGTACCGGTACAGTTACGTAACCGATACGATATGCTTTGAACTGCATGGGCCACCAAAAAAACTTGTCACGACCCGCACCCGCTTTTTAGACGCGAGCTCGTGAGCAAGCCAGCTACACATCAAGTGGACTCCAGCCCGACTCGAATACGTAAACGCTGTCACGGCTAGGGTAAGCTGCCAAATCATGGCAAACAAATCGATATTTCAATCCACAATAAGACAATAAACATGAATGAACACTGTGGGTCGTGGTCTGCAGCCCACTAGCATATATGTTTGATAAGACGCTAAAGGAAATAACAAGAGTCTAAAACTGAATCAAGAAACAGGATATCTCATGATAAGGTATGAAAGCACGAGCGGATAATAAACACAATAACGATACCTGAATCCCGCAAGCGTATCATCACATCCGTCATCCAGAACTACTGGCTAACTCCATGCAATCGCTAAACCTAAAGAGATCATCAGGTCCTCAGAGAACATAACAAGATACATAAAAACATGACTATCTAGCAGTTTATCATGCAATAAAGAAAATACTGGAAATAAATGGGAAAAGTCCAATCAACACGAAATCACGACTATACACGACTGAAAGAACCACTACGCATAAACGAACTGCTGGAGGAGAATAAGAGAAACATGTCACAAGATCAATGGATACTCAATCGAATACTCAAACCCTCGTCCCAAGTGTAGACTCGCAGGTTTGAACAACTACTAAGCCATGAAGTCCAAATCATCACAACTGTCTCCGAAAGCTGAAACAGATAATGCCAACATTCTTAGAATAGTCAAATTAGCTAGGATTGCTTGTCCTTAAGTACAATTCTGGGCACAGGGGCAAAACGGTAATTTTGGGCCAAAACGATGTCCGCCGTTGGACCAGCTTTGTACCAAAAAGCGTGCCAAGGTCAATGGTCTCTAAAGTCGTCAAACTATATATCTACGAATTCGTTTTGATGATACGAATCCAATGGTATGTCCAATTTTGGATTCCGGTGGGCCGTGCACAAAATTGCCCGTTGAGTCGGATCGTGGGGCCCGTAAAACGACGATCCGATCAACTGTCTCAGAATCGGACCAAACTTGGCATACAGGACCAGAAAAATGGTACGGTCCTGTTGGTGCAAGTTTTATCTCGATCTATCAAATGTGCACAAAGTAATTGAGAAAATTTGCAAACAGAATTTTATGTTTTAGAATAGAATTGTAATTATACATTTTGAAGGGTCTAATGAGTAAATTACCTATATTAAAATGCTTGCACAGGATGAAAGAGGACTTTTCTCTAATCTGCAGTTAGTTACTCTACTTACATAATAGTATATTGATTATACTATATAACTAATCAACTAGGTTCCTAGTTAAATATTGGTTAAGCCTGTAATTTATCAATTAATGGAATATGATATCTAAAGTCAAATATGGGGGCGTATGTGTAAGTATCTATTCTAATGCTACATGATGCTGTGGAAACTGATGCCATCATGATACCTTGGAAATAGAAAAAAAGAATCTGGTCTTTTCTTAAATGAAATATTAATTAGTTGAGATTAATAGGAAGATGGGGGGGGTTAGATGCAGATAGAGAACATTGGAAGGGTGTAAATACAAAATACCACTTCAATAAAGTTGTGCTGGAAGAGGGAGAATTTCTTCTCTCCTTATGTAAAGTACTGCACTCTAATTCCTCTCTCTATATATTTATAAATTAACTATTCTAATGGTTCATTATTAAAATAATATGAAAAGGAGGGTGGTTTATAGAAATTGCCTATACTTTAGTATTTTTTTTTTTGAAAGCACACGCACACACACAATTGGGGGGCTCGAACCTTGCCGGCCCCTCCGGATGTCCGCTCTAATACCACTAGGCTAGAGAGCTCGGACTATATTTTAGTATTAAAAGCCAAACTTCTCCTTGTTGGAAATCAATTCTCATGCACGTGTACGTGATGGGTAAGCAGCTTCCAAGCTAAAGTATCTTTAGCAAGAAGAATATTGTCTAGCCCATACTTAACACAGCAGCTTGCTTATCACCGGCCATATGTTGCATGTCCGAACTAAATATCCATGCTTACTCTTGCAAGGGGGTACGCGCATACACCGGGAGAAAGGGCGATTGGCGAAGCAATAGCAGCATGGAGGCTCGAGAGGGATAGCAGCATCTTGACGAGGTGCCGTACAAGCTCGGACGAAAAATGTATCCAGGGGCGGTGTGGTAGTTGGGCTTGTAAGGGATCAAAGACGAGACATGGCAGAGTTGTGGTGCTGGTTCGGCCGGATGGTCTACACTGCAGACGTGGGTACACATGGCATGCTCTGTTAGCCGGGCTCGCGCATGGAGGCGAGCCGTAATAGCGCGTGAATGACGGCCGCTTTTGATGTTGGTGAGGTCAAAGTTGGTGATGGCCAAGGTGGTGGCGGTGCTTAGCAGGAGGAACGAGAAGAAGGAGGCAATGAAATAAAGTGATGGCTGCATTGGGTGTTAGGGTTTTTTCCATATGATGCGTTTATATATACATGGGAAGTATTCGGCTAGCCCGGGTTGGGCTTCTCTGCTGTGGGCTCGGGGCTGGTTGATGTGTTGGGTTGTACGCACGGCAGGTGGGCCTGGCTTGCTTGGGGGCTAATAAGTTAGCTGTAGATGGCATATGCTCTATTAGCCGTGTGCTGAAATGAGATGTATACATTTGGTACTTAACTCGGTACAGAAGTAAAATGGTCTATGTGCTCAACATATTAACATGTTTAGTTAGGGCACAAAGATAAATGAGTATCCCAAGTACAATTTAACTCAATAAATGTACAAGAATAAAAATGTCATTGCATTTATACTGAAGGATTGCCCTGTTGCCCTTTGACATCATTTGTTTCTTCTACATTCAAACAGAAGCTAGCATACAAGAGGGAAAGGATGGTATAGTGATCTAGGACTACATAACTTCAGCAAGAGAGAGTTACCTGTGTTAGAACAAATTCCAGCACAAACTTTATAACCTGTGTTAGGACCCCTCTACTCCAGCACAAGTCTTTGACTCTCCCCTGTGGGATTTGATCCCAGGACCTCCTCCCATTCAATTAAATTTTTACCCACACTGGGATTTGAACCCATGCTGACTCCCCTGCCTTACCAGTGGTAGCATTGGACGACACCCTCGGTGGTAACATCTCAGTTTATAGTCTCAAACAAAGTTATCATAAATAGCTCAACCCCTCGCAATTTGCATTATGGAAATTTCATTTTGAAATCGTGGAACATTTATGTAACCCGAATACTAAATGTAGTGTAACAGAATAAAAAATCTAGGCCAATCGAAATTACTCCTAGTCCCACACTTTGAATTATTTTATTTACATCAATAACTAAGAATTCTCTCTGAATCTCATGGTATCAAAGGTATGAAAATTTGAGAGAACCCTAACTTAAAAATCACCATTTAAATCACATAAATAAAATATATATTTTCAAAAATTTTTGGGAAGAAGAGTTACAGTCGATAATCCTGGAACTTATACCGAAGTTCACCGGCGCACCGTCGGTAATATAGCGACGTTTATTACGTCGGTACATGTCGGTAAATCTTGGAACTTTTTGCGACGTATTTAGAATACGTACCGACGTTTACCAATTCCGTTAACAACAGAAAATTATGGAACATTTAGCGTCGTTTAGCGATGTTTATCGACGCTTACTGACGCACAAATACGTCGGTAGGCGTCGGTATACCTGCTGACGTACCGACGTTTACCGATATTTCCTTGCGTTGGTAAACGTCGGTAAACGTCGCTAAATTTCAAAAAATAAATAAATTATAGAATGTCCACAGAATCACATTTTCTCCCTGCAGTTTAATAAATAACAATAAATACACAGAAGCACATTTTCTCCCTGGGTTCGCCGACCCCTTCGGTGGAACACTCAACACCGATAAATCACAACAGTATAACAATCAACACAAACAATACTAAAAGTCTACAACCAATATCCAAAGTGCACAACCAACACAAAGTGTATAATAAACACTAAAATAGCTAAAGTCTACAACCAATATCCAAAGTCTACAACCAATATCCAAAGTGTATAACAATCAACCCTAGTCTACAACCAACCAACCAATATCCAAAGTTTACACAACCAATAGTAAAAGTCTACACACAAACAAACAATCAACGTAAACAAACACTAAAATATCATCACATCAAATAGTCCTAACTCGGACTACTGCGGATCTGGAGGAGGAGGGGCACCGCCGTGCCTCAAGGATAGAAACATCTCGTACTCCTCCAGTGAAATCATCACCGATGAAGAAGGTAGTGACGTCGGTGGAGTCGATGTTGATAAAGAAGACAGAGTCGACGACGATGAAGGCGTACCCGGAGGACAATAACGCTCCAACGTTGCTAGTCGCTGGTGGTATGAATGCATGGTAGATAACAGCCTCGTACTACTATCAACCATCGAATCCTGCATCAACGTCAGCCTCTCGCCCATGGACAGCTGTGATGCCTGCAGATCCGTCATGCTGCGCTCTGTCGATGCTCTAAGATCAGTGACGCCCCGCTCTATCCTTTCAGTCATATCCCTGAGCTCCATAATGCTACGGTCGAGCATATCCAATCGTACTAGGAGCGCAGCATCGTCCGTATGGTGCTGGTCCTGGATCCGTCGTAGCATCTCGTCACAGACAGACTCCACAATCTGCTGGACTCGGGCAGACTCCTAGGAGGGCTGTGGGACATGCACACTAGCAGGGGAGGTCCTAGAGGACTTTGTTGCAACTAGGGTGCCATAGGATCCCGTACCATAGTACGTTCATACCCCTGTGGAGACCACCAGCGACGGCCACCCACAGCTCGTCCTTCGACGGAGCTGGAGCGGGCTGCGAGGAAGTACCGACTTCTCCCGCAGCAGGTGCACTAGCAGCCGTCCTCTCCTTAAGCCGTTGAAACTCGGTCTAGAAAGCATGGATACTCTATAACTTCTAATGTCTATTGTACTAGGCATTTCTGTACCGACGGGGGACGATATCTATACAGACATATTATATTCATGAGAAAAGTTAATTTATGATAAACACAGAAAAAATGATAAACCAAAACACTTACTTTGTACCATCGGCCCAGATCTCTGTCCTTGTCTCCTCCGAAGGTGCGCACGCATCATCTGCCTGATACTGGTCGGCCGTCGGCTCAGCCTCCTCCATCTGCTCATCTATCTCCATCGTTATATCAGCAGGAGGAACTCTAGACTCGAGAGCAGTCTTAGGCCTGGAACTACTCGTCCCAGGAGATACGCCATGTAGCGTCGTGGTAGGCGGAGGTACTGTCCGATACATAGGAGTAATTGACGACAAGGATCCAGAGCCGGTACCAATAGGAGGTACCGAAGGAAAACCCCATCCTCTGCCAGTACCAGTAGGAGGTACCGAAGGAGAACCCCGTCCTCTCCCACGTCGGGACATGCGGAACGATCTACGACGACCTGTCATACCTGATAACAACATATGATGATACAACAAATAATAGAGACTAAAAATATGAAAGTACAACAAAGACAAGAAAATAACCAAGACAACATATGATGATACATTTTATAAGAAACATCTAAGTCTAGATAGTATATTCCACAAGAAACATCTAAGTTCAGATAGTACATTCTACAAGAAATATCTAAGTCCAGATAGCATATTCTACAAGAAACATCTAAGTCCAGATTGTAACCAAGACTAGATAATAACCAACTCTACATAATAAGAAAATGAAAGCACATCTCTCTCAATCATCTTTAGAATATTCATCTTGTTCATCTTCCTCGACCTCATCTTCCTCTTCCTCTTTCTCTGTCACGACCCGCACCCACTGTTAGGGTACGAGAACGTAACAACGCCCAGCCTACGCCGCAGTGTCGGCGGTAGAACGCTGTCCTAGGTCAATCATCTAACAATATAAAAGTACCTGTACAGTATATACTCTCCGAATGGAGGTGATATAACAATATGCTGTCTCAATCACATCTAAGGTAGAAGAATGAAGAACAGATAGATAGATAGTAACTCAAGGAGAACCATAGCATAGATGAAATAAGACTAAGTATCTAAGATACATAACATCCAGAATGTCAACTCATAATACAAGACTAAGAGTCTATACATAACTCAACATCTCAAAATACAACTCAGATGTGAGACAAAAGTAAATATAGAAAAGACTGCCTAGGCTAAACTGGTCTAGACTACTGGAACAACATCCTCAGCTGCAGTTGGATCCTGCTGAGGGTCCACAACATAAGTATCATCTAGTCCTGCTCCATAATAGGTAGACACCAGGGCCTCCTCCTCATCCTCTGTAATATTTTCAACAGGTCCAATCAGGACGGGAACGAGCACAATACATCTCACGCAGTGCATAGTATGATAGGAGATATAAAGCATGCAATAGAGTAAAATACAGGAACTGCTGAAAGAAGATACATGTAGCAAAAGAGATAACTGTAATAAAATATCTACTGTATATAGAGAACTAGCAGTGTCTAGTGAGTCAGAGCAAAATATAGACATGTGAAATGGCATAGGAGATTCATGGCTACAGCTAGAAGTGATTCATGACTACAGCTACTGGGGTAATATCCACATGACTATTTCCACTCCCCCATCCCCAATCAATACACAAGGATCCATTCAGGTTATGTTAAGATTCGTGATAAGCCCATAATTGGGTGATACGTGAGTGATTCATGAAGATTCATGGAGGCTCGGTGATCATGAGAGTACATGAGTCACTAGCTGATACATGAAGATACATGAAAATAGAAGCATGAGATACATGATGTAAGTGAAACACACATGACAAAAGTACCTGATGCTCCCGAGGGGGATAACATCTCATGAAAAGATCCATATAGTACCAATCCGTGATAACAATCGTGTCAGCATCAAGTAAAGTAAGCTAGAGCAAGAATATAAATCCTGGCAAATATGAAACGGTCAGAGAATGTACTCGCCTGATAACTGAATGTCTGAAGAAGGTATACTGCCTGAGGAGAGGTGTGTGGCTCCTAGTCAGGGCAATACAAGTCACAATGTATCCACAATAGTAAAAATAAAATATACAATGCATACTACATGATTCTAGGTCAAACTGGTCAAAAGTCAACTCTTGGTCAACTCTAATAGTCAAACTAAGTCACAGGAAGTCATACTAAGTCAAATAAGGTCAAACAAGATCAAACAAGGTCAAACAAGTTTAATCTAGGTTTAAGTCAACTCCTGGTCAACACTCTAATCAAACTAGTCAATACTAGCCAACATGATCAATCTGGATCAAGTCTAGATCAAACTTAGACCAACTAAGTCATTGGTCAAACAAAGACTAGTCAGTTAGGATAAATAGGTCAAATAGGGTCAGACTAGTTGAACTAGTCATTTATTAGGTCAATTAGGTCATGGTTTGACCAATAGTTGACTTTAGTCAACCATGGTCAACAATGGTCAACTCTAAGTCAAAGCTAGGTCAACACTAGTTAAACTAGTTAGGGTTTTAGTCAAACTAGTCAAACTAGTTGATTTAGGTCATTCCTAGTCATTCTAGGTTAGTTTAAGTCAAACTAGGTTAAGCTAGGTCAACCTTGACCTAATGTTGACTTTGGTCAACTTTCAGTCAACAAGGGTCAACACAAAGGGTTTTGGGTCTTTAGGGTTAGCCCCAAGCCATGGGCCAATGCTCTTGGCCATAGGCCATTGCTAGTCATAGGGTTTTCATATAGCCCTATAGCTAGTAAGTTATACATATATATCTATATATATATTTATAGGCCTAACTATATACCAATATGGGAATACACTATATATAATACCCAACCCCACATATATATATAAAATAGCACTATGTATATATCTAATACAATATATATATCATATATATATATATATATATATATATATATATATATATATATATATATATATATATACATATATATATATAAACAAACCTATATATATATATATAATCATATATATAGAGAGAGGAAAGAGAGAGAGAGACAAAGGGAGAGAGAGACAAAGGGAGAGAGAGAGAATGAGAGAGAGTGGGACAGTGAGGGAGAGAGAGGAACAGTAGACAGGGGGGTATCTCAGGTTTCCTGAGACAGGAAACCCCCACAGAACACACACACACACACACCACATACATACATACATATGTACATAAATGTATACACACACACAACTACACCTACACACAACCAATTTCACTCAAACCTCACGTACACACACTTATACATATATACTATATATATACGTACTAATATACACTAGTACAATGGATTAAACACACACAAAATCGAATTGCAATTCGATTTTCAAAACTGGAAAATTATCCCAAAACAGTGAACTGTTGCACTGTGCACTCGATATGGAGAAAAACGAAATACACGCAACCCAACGAGCTAAGGCTCGCATCTAAGGGTTGGTAACTGACACCCCGCACATATACTAGTGTCCTAGGATACTGAAACGACACCACGACACGATTTATCGTGTCCAAACACAAGAAAACACGACTCGGGTAAATTCCTAATACACCCACGCGTGCACAGCGTCGTGCACGCGTGCAGCTAGCCCTAGGACACGACACACACGTCCTCGTGTCTTCGTGGTCGTGTCAGTAGGTAGGGTAGGTCTAGGGGTATGTGTCAGTGTGTCTGCACGGTGTCCACGTGTCTCACAGAGTCGACACGAGACACGTATCAGTCGAGGAAACTCGACTGTTACACACTGTTTCAGACAGCGTCGTGCGGTGAGTCACGTGCCTCGTGCTCGTGACACAGGACACGACGCACCACGTGCTCGTGTCCACGTGTACGCCACATGAAGGGCTACACGATGGTGTCATTACGAGGTGTCCACGTGGCGTGTCCGTGCGACACGACACGCTTGAAATGTGCTCTGTGCAGTGCAGTGCGCGACCCTTGCGGGGACGATTCCGTGTCCGACACGACACGAGGTCATCCCAATTTTTGGGGATGACCTGTCAGTCAATGCCCCGTGTCGTGTGTCAATTTTGACGTGTCCAAGTGGCGTGTAGAGTGTGTTTGGATACTGTGGTAGCAGGGCACATTTTGTGTACTGTGCAGTGTCCAGACAGTGTTGAAACTGAGAGCTTCGTGTCCAGATTTTGGACACGACACAACCCAATTTGTGCTCAGTGTTTTAGGGTTAGGTTTAGGGTTAGCTAGGCTAGGTTTTGGTTCAAAAACATTTACAAAACAGTGTGTGTTTTATACTGTGATAGTGTGCAAACAGTGAGCAATATTAGGGTTTATATATGTAGGATACGTGTCCGATACGACACCAAACAATTCCTAGATTCCACCAAACTTTACCCACAGCTAGTATACACCTATATGCATGCATTCATGAAGAAAAATTACAATATTAATATGGTTTAGAGACATTTACCTATATGTGCAAAATCCTTGAAAACTCAAATAAATGAGGGGGGTGTCCAAGTCCACTTATGGGTGTGTCCAAGTCCTTGTGTCCAACTTGCTAGCCTCCCTTAGCACCCTCTAGGTTGTAGGAACCCAATGCAAGAAACTAGAGGTGATTTGGACCTCTAAAGAGTGAGATATGAAATTTTGAAGTAAAGGGTATTTTTCTAGGATTAAAATTCATATAAAATCTTCATGAATGAATGAAATGAGATTATATAGAAGGGTGGCTGCTAGGGGGGTGCCCTATGGCCGGCCAAGACAAGGGGGGGGGGGTGTCCTTGGGTTTCCTTCTAGGTTAAGGCAAAGACTTGGTGAAAAGGTTGAAGATATTTTGAGTGTTTGTAGCAAAATATCCTATAAATAAATATCTAGATATTTGTATAGCTTTGACTACCATGAAATATCTAATCCTCTTAGTTTCTAGGTTAGGAACTAACCTCTAGATTTGGGTAAGCTAGGTTTAAGGCTCTCATGACACACTACAATGAATATAATATATTAAAACACATTAATCCCAATAATTCCAAACAAATCCTAGAAAATTACCAAAATACCCCTTAGGCCAAAAATCACTAATTTGGTGTTCTAAGCCTATGGCTAAGCTCTCATGGTCATGGCAACTTCTAGGTTAGAAAAAACTAGGGTTTACACTAAGTTATACTAACCAAAATCACAAAGTCATAAGTCATGACTTAGAAAATGGTTTAACTTAACTAAAATCACCAGAAAATCATACCATGACTAAAATACCACTAATAAATAATAAAAATAATAAATTGGTCAAAAATCCCTAATTTTCAGAAACAGGGTGTTACAAGTCTACCCACCTTAAAATAATTTCGTCCTCGAAATTTAGATGGTCGTACTCCTTCTAGGTCAAACCTCCAACAATCAAGGACGAAGCCACTACCTAGGCAACATACAAGGTCAACAAGCAAAATATGGGTAGTAGACCTATACTGGGTCATGTCCAAAAATTGGCTGGCAGTTTTAGGTCATAAGGTGCCCTTAATTCAAATCGAAGCCAAAAATAACTCCATGGGGTAAATCAGGATGGAGTCTCGGATCAGGAAAATCGTACTAAGCAAATGAAGCACACAATGGTATGCCTGAGTGGGACACTAAGGTCATGGGTGTAGGTTGTCAAGTCTAGGTCATGCCTGTGAAATTGGTTTTGAGAAAACACTAGTCTTGTGCTCCTAATTTAAAAGTCATGGTAATGTGCCTACGATGATCATAATTAGAGTGGGAATGGTCAATGGCCTAAATTTAAACCAGAAGTTGTGATGCAATAGTAGTACAAGGATAGTTTAAATGGGATAGTCTGTGACTATGGGTATTAGACTAGGTAGGTAAGAAAACAATGAATCAATAGGGTTAAGAGGTTTACCATTCTATGGTTAGAGCTACTCTTCTAAGTCAAAGGTATAGCACATACATCAATTCATTCCTAAAGGATTATATTAACAATTAGAGCTACTCCTACTCCTACTCCTACTCCTAAGTAAGAGATAAAATCAAAAGAACTATCAGGTCAAATTCATCAAAATAAGAATAGGTAGGAGCATATGGAATTGGATTCCAAGATAGATATAATGAAACAAGATGGAAATGGATTTGAAAGAACAGAACCTGCAAGTGGCTCCATCCATGTAGAATAATATATGAAAGCGAACCAAAGTGCAATAGGTTGATCAGACCATCATGCACCGGCCCTGATTAGACAATATGTTAGTGGGTACTAGCCCCCAATAAAATATGTCGTGATCAAGCTCGATAAAATATAAGCTTGTAAAACTAAGGCTAAATTAGCAGTAAAGAAGGTCAAAATATAAGGGAGGTAATGATGAATAAGGTTAAATAGTCCAAGATCCCTTAAACATCAAGGAGTGAGGGTGAATTAAAACAAGAGGAAAAGGGTTTTCAATATCGAAGTTCAAAATAAGATTCTCAAGGGTCGTCCCGGAATCTCTCATGAAATCCTAACAGTGATTGAGTATCCATTCTCTCTAAGCCTATTCCTCTAATCCTATCGCAGGCTGTAGTGATACTCTAGTTCGAATACCACTACATAAACTCGACCTGCATGGGCCACCACTAAAAACGTGTCACGACCCGCACCCACTGTTAGGGTACAAGAACGTAACAACGCCCAGCCTACGCCGCAGTGTCGGCGGTAGAAACGCTGTCCTAGGTCAATCATCTAACAATATAAAAGTACCTGTACAGTATATACTCTCCGAATGGAGGTGATATAACAATATGCTATCTCAATCACATCTAAGGTAGAAGAATGAAGAACAGATAGATAGATAGTAACTCAAGGAGAACCATAGCATAGATGAAATAAGACTAAGTGTCTAAGATACATAACATCCAGAATGTCAACTCATAATACAAGACTAAGAGTCTATACATAACTCAACATCTCAAAATACAACTCAGATGTGAGACAAAAGTAAATATAGAAAAGACTGCCTAGGCTAAACTGGTCTAGACTACTGGAACAACATCCTCAGCTGCAGTTGGATCCTGCTGAGGGTCCACAACATAAGTATCATCTAGTCCTGCTCCATAATAGGTAGACACCAGGGCCTCCTCCTCATCCTCTGTAATATTTTCAACAGGTCCAATCAGGACGGGAACGAGCACAATACATCTCACGCAGTGCATAGTATGATAGGAGATATAAAGCATGCAATAGAGTAAAATACAGGAACTGCTGAAAGAAGATACATGTAGCAAAAGAGATAACTGTAATAAAATATCTACTGTATATAGAGAACTAGCAGTGTCTAGTGAGTCAGAGCAAAATATAGACATGTGAAATGGCATAGGAGATTCATGGCTACAGCTAGAAGTGATTCATGACTACAGCTACTGGGGTAATATCCACATGACTATTTCCACTCCCCCATCCCCAATCAATACACAAGGATCCATTCAGGTTATGTTAAGATTCGTGATAAGCCCATAATTGGGTGATACGTGAGTGATTCATGAAGATTCATGGAGGCTCGGTGATCATGAGAGTATATGAGTCACTAGCTGATACATGAAGATACATGAAAATAGAAGCATGAGATACATGATGTAAGTGAAACACACATGACAAAAGTACCTGATGCTCCCGAGGGGGATAACATCTCATGAAAAGATCCATATAGTACCAATCCGTGATAACAATCGTGTCAGCATCAAGTAAAGTAAGCTAGAGCAAGAATATAAATCCTGGCAAATATGAAACGGTCAGAGAATGTACTCGCCTGATAACTGAATGTCTGAAGAAGGTATACTGCCTGAGGAGAGGTGTGTGGCTCCTAGTCAGGGCAATACAAGTCACAATGTATCCACAATAGTAAAAATAAAATATACAATGCATACTACATGATTCTAGGTCAAACTGGTCAAAAGTCAACTCTTGGTCAACTCTAATAGTCAAACTAAGTCACAGGAAGTCATACTAAGTCAAATAAGGTCAAACAAGATCAAACAAGGTCAAACAAGTTTAATCTAGGTTTAAGTCAACTCCTGGTCAACACTCTAATCAAACTAGTCAATACTAGCCAACATGATCAATCTGGATCAAGTCTAGATCAAACTTAGACCAACTAAGTCATTGGTCAAACAAAGACTAGTCAGTTAGGATAAATAGGTCAAATAGGGTCAGACTAGTTGAACTAGTCATTTATTAGGTCAATTAGGTCATGGTTTGACCAATAGTTGACTTTAGTCAACCATGGTCAACAATGGTCAACTCTAAGTCAAAGCTAGGTCAACACTAGTTAAACTAGTTAGGGTTTTAGTCAAACTAGTCAAACTAGTTGATTTAGGTCATTCCTAGTCATTCTAGGTTAGTTTAAGTCAAACTAGGTTAAGCTAGGTCAACCTTGACCTAATGTTGACTTTGGTCAACTTTCAGTCAACAAGGGTCAACACAAAGGGTTTTGGGTCTTTAGGGTTAGCCCCAAGCCATGGGCCAATGCTCTTGGCCATAGGCCATTGCTAGTCATAGGGTTTTCATATAGCCCTATAGCTAGTAAGTTATACATATATATCTATATATATATTTATAGGCCTAACTATATACCAATATGGGAATACACTATATATAATACCCAACCCCACATATATATATAAAATAGCACTATGTATATATCTAATACAATATATATATCATATATATATATATATATATATATATATATATATATATATATATACATATATATATATAAACAAACCTATATATATATATATATAATCATATATATAGAGAGAGGAAAGAGAGAGAGAGACAAAGGGAGAGAGAGACAAAGGGAGAGAGAGAGAATGAGAGAGAGTGGGACAGTGAGGGAGAGAGAGGAACAGTAGACAGGGGGGTATCTCAGGTTTCCTGAGACAGGAAACCCCCACAGAACACACACACACACACACCACATACATACATACATATGTACATAAATGTATACACACACACAACTACACCTACACACAACCAATTTCACTCAAACCTCACCTACACACACTTATACATATATACTATATATATACGTACTAATATACACTAGTACAATGGATTAAACACACACAAAATCGAATTGCAATTCGATTTTCAAAACTGGAAAATTATCCCAAAACAGTGAACTGTTGCACTGTGCACTCGATATGGGGAAAAACGAAATACACGCAACCCAACGAGCTAAGGCTCGCATCTAAGGGTTGGTAACTGACACCCCGCACATATACTAGTGTCCTAGGATACTGAAACGACACCACGACACGATTTATCGTGTCCAAACACAAGAAAACACGACTCGGGTAAATTCCTGATACACCCACGCGTGCACAGCGTCGTGCACGCGTGCAGCTAGCCCTAGGACACGACACACACGTCCTCGTGTCTTCGTGGTCGTGTCAGTAGGTAGGGTAGGTCTAGGGGTATGTGTCAGTGTGTCTGCACGGTGTCCACGTGTCTCACAGAGTCGACACGAGACACGTATCAGTCGAGGAAACTCGACTGTTACACACTGTTTCAGACAGCGTCGTGCGGTGAGTCACGTGCCTCGTGCTCGTGACACAGGACACGACGCACCACGTGCTCGTGTCCACGTGTACGCCACATGAAGGGCTACACGATGGTGTCATTACGAGGTGTCCACGTGGCGTGTCCGTGCGACACGACACGCTTGAAATGTGCTCTGTGCAGTGCAGTGCGCGACCCTTGCGGGGACGATTCCGTGTCCGACACGACACGAGGTCATCCCAATTTTTGGGGATGACCTGTCAGTCAATGCCCCGTGTCGTGTGTCAATTTTGACGTGTCCAAGTGGCGTGTAGAGTGTGTTTGGATACTGTGGTAGCAGGGCACATTTTGTGTACTGTGCAGTGTCCAGACAGTGTTGAAACTGAGAGCTTCGTGTCCAGATTTTGGACACGACACAACCCAATTTGTGCTCAGTGTTTTAGGGTTAGGTTTAGGGTTAGCTAGGCTAGGTTTTGGTTCAAAAACATTTACAAAACAGTGTGTGTTTTATACTGTGACAGTGTGCAAACAGTGAGCAATATTAGGGTTTATATATGTAGGATACGTGTCCGATATGACACCAAACAATTCCTAGATTCCACCAAACTTTACCCACAGCTAGTATACACCTATATGCATGCATTCATGAAGAAAAATTACAATATTAATATGGTTTAGAGACATTTACCTATATGTGCAAAATCCTTGAAAACTCAAATAAATGAGGGGGGTGTCCAAGTCCACTTATGGGTGTGTCCAAGTCCTTGTGTCCAACTTGCTAGCCTCCCTTAGCACCCTCTAGGTTGTAGGAACCCAATGCAAGAAACTAGAGGTGATTTGGACCTCTAAAGAGTGAGATATGAAATTTTGAAGTAAAGGGTATTTTTCTAGGATTAAAATTCATATAAAATCTTCATGAATGAATGAAATGAGATTATATAGAAGGGTGGCTGCTAGGGGGGGTGCCCTATGGCCGGCCAAGACAAGGGGGGGTGTCCTTGGGTTTCCTTCTAGGTTAAGGCAAAGACTTGGTGAAAAGGTTGAAGATATTTTGAGTGTTTGTAGCAAAATATCCTATAAATAAATATCTAGATATTTGTATAGCTTTGACTACCATGAAATATCTAATCCTCTTAGTTTCTAGGTTAGGAACTAACCTCTAGATTTGGGTAAGCTAGGTTTAAGGCTCTCATGACACACTACAATGAATATAATATATTAAAACACATTAATCCCAATAATTCCAAACAAATCCTAGAAAATTACCAAAATACCCCTTAGGCCAAAAATCACTAATTTGGTGTTCTAAGCCTATGGCTAAGCTCTCATGGTCATGGCAACTTCTAGGTTAGAAAAAACTAGGGTTTACACTAAGTTATACTAACCAAAATCACAAAGTCATAAGTCATGACTTAGAAAATGGTTTAACTTAACTAAAATCACCAGAAAATCATACCATGACTAAAATACCACTAATAAATAATAAAAATAATAAATTGGTCAAAATCCCTAATTTTCAGAAACAGGGTGTTACATTCTCTTCCTCATCATCTTTACTTTCATCTTCACCTTCGTCGGCTTCGCCTTCCTCTTCGGATAATTTTAAACCTTTTACATTAGTCGTGTAATGTATAACTTCCGTGGAGTCTACATCAATAATATTGGTTACAAAAGGTAGCTCGTCATCCTGATAAGCTTTTTCGTCAACATTTAAGTATCTCTAGCTTTAGTTTTACATACTGCCCACCAGTCAGACTCCATTGCTCCCTGTCACGACCTGCACCCGCTTTTCGGATACGATACGTGTCCAAGCCCAGCCTACGCCGTAGTATCGGCGGTAGAACGCTGTCTAATAAACACAAGTCATAAAGTCTATAGAACTAACATGGCAGTCTAGATCTCATCTACAGGAATATGATACAATCAACTAACTCAAATGAGATTGAATAATATAAAATAGAATATCAAGTTTTTCCAGAATCCATGTCACGTCTGGTGGACACAAATCCACTAACAATATACAGAATAAAGTAAAGACATGAAATAAGTAACTGAGAACAACTGCTAATCAAAGACAACCTCTGCTGTAAGGGCACCGTGGTCTGATGTTAGCTCAAAACCCGCTCGTATGCACCTGGCTCAAACTCAGCCAAACCTGAAGAGATTATTAGGTCCTTAGAAGACTAGCAAGATATATAATATACAAGCCTTTCTAACAGTTTATCATGCATGAAGGAAATCTAGGATATAAACAGGAAAAAGACTAAGCAATACTGATACACGAATATGAACAACTACGCATAAATGAACTGATGGAAGAAAATAAGTGAACACGAGATCAACGGATAACCAAACCCTCGCCCCTAGTGTGGACTCGCAGGTTTGAAACAAATCACTAACCCTCGCCCCTAGTGTGGACTTGACACGTATGCTCCAGTAGTCCGGATGACCACCATCAGAATGTTGATTGCTCTCACAGCAATACATAAGTTGGTGATACATCAGATGGATGTAAAAGCAGCTTTCTTAAATGGCGAGCTGACCGAAGAGATTTACATGCAACAGCCAGAGGGATTTGTCGTCAAGGGTCTTAAAGATAAAGTCTACAAGTTGGTGAAATCCTTGTACGGTCTTAAACAGGCTCCCAAGATGTGGCATAAAAAGTTTGACAAGGTTATAAGGTCAAATGGCTACAGGGTTAGCGAGACAGACAAGTATTTTTACAAAAAGTTCGTTGATGGAAGAGGTGTAATCGTTTGTCTATACGTGGACGACGTGCTGATCCTAGGTACGGATATGGGCTGTGTCACGAAGACAAAGAAGTTCATCTCAACTAAGTTTAGTATGAAGGACTTGGAGGAAGCTTGTGTGATCTTGGAGATCAAGATCATCTGGACAGAAACTGGATTGGCATTGTCATAGTCTTATTATATTGAAAAGATGATCACACGCTACGGGTATCAGGATCTTCCAGTGATCGATACGCCTTACAGGTATCATCTGAAGCTGAAGCCTAATTCGAGGAAAAGCGTCAGATAGCTGGAGTATACAAGCGTCATCGAAAGTTTGATGTATGCTACTACTGCCACAAGGCCTGACATAGCTTTCGCCATGGGAATGCTGAGTTGGTTCACGAGCAACCCAGGCATTGAGTACTGGAAAGCTGTAAAACAGGTAATGAGATATCTCAAGAAGACTCAAACATATGTACTACACTACAGTAGAGATCCGACGGTAGTAGAAGGCTTCAGTGATGCCAGCTGGTGCTCAGAGTTGGAGAGAGAGGTCCACAGGTGGATTTATTTTCACAATAGGTGGAGCTGCTATATCGTGGAAGTCAAAGAAGCAGACTATGCTCTCTCGTTCCTCCATAGGATCTGAGTTCTTTACACTTGATACCGCAGTGGAGGAAGCAGAATGGCTTCGGGAGCTCATGTATAATCTTTCAGTGGTTGGGGCACAAATACCGGCGATTCTAATATACTGCGACAACCAGGCGACGGCGGTGGCATCAAATGATCTCTTCAACGGAAATAAGAGAACTGTACGGTTAAAGCACAGGGCAGTGCACGATCTCATCAAGAGAGGTATCATGGCAGTGATTGATGTTCGGAGTCAGGAGAACCTGGCAGATCTATTCACAAAGGGCCTCAAGCGCTAGCTGGTCGATGACACAGCTTATAAAATAGGCTTGAAGGCATTCTGATATTATGTTATTGCAATCCTACCATTAAGTTTTATGCTATTAGTTCAAAGAGAAATCTACTAGGCATCTAGCTTTTGGTTCAAGAGAGGACCACTAACTGGAAAAATATTGGGAACAGTGGGTATATGTCCTTCGTGGCATGGAAAAATTATGGACATACAACCACTGTTGTCTACTAAATATTTTCTGCAGAAAATGGATCCTGTGATAAGGATGGCTTAAACGCCTTAATGAGTTCTCAGGCAGAGTAAATCCCTGGTGTGCTTTACAGGAAGCATGATAGTATAACACTACAAGGAGTGTAACTCTATGCTACAGTGGGGTGACTCCACCGTGAGGTTCCCAGATAGGGGTAATGCCTCGACTTTGCGAGCCAAGTCACAGCGGCGTAGCACCACAAATAGACAGGTAGTCTAATACTATATGATAAAATTAAAGAGTTGCAGACAGCACTACAAATGAGAGGATGTCCTCATGTTATAGTGGCACGACATCACGATGAGGTACCCGAATAGGGGTAAAGCTTCGGCATCGCAAGCCATGTCGTTGTAGCGTAATACCGCAAGGAAGCGAAAGGCTTCATGCTTGGTAGTTTGGCACTACAGAGAGGCTTGTGACCTAATGCTACCGTAGTATAACACTACGATGAGGTTCCCGGGTAGGGGTAATACCTCGGCTTTTGTCTATGTCATAGCGGCATAGCACCGCAAGGAAGCGCAAGGCTTCATGGCATGTCTCTTTAATAAAGAACTCACTGTTTGCCATTGATTGTAAAAGTACAAAACAATTATCGGAGGACTGAACTTAGACTCATAATACAAACTCGCTCGTACAAAGAAATCCTAGGGACGAAAACCTAGGTACAGCAGTCTAAGTACGATTGTTTATTTTATATTCTGGGGGGTGACGATAGAGGCTCGAAAAAGCGACGGCCGCTCTGCCTTACTCCTTGGACGATCGGTACGCAGCCTTGACTCGGGGAAGATCTGCTTGGTCGTTGACAAAGAAATGCCTTCTTGCTCTCTCTCTGATTGCTCTCCTGGCTTCTCTCTCTCTGTGTATATTCTCTCTCTGACTATGGGAGAAGTCTCTCTGTGTATACGTATTCTTCTCCAATTTGTTTTCGTATATCTCTCTATCTATTACAAGAGAATGGCACCTTGCTATTTATAATAGTGGGGAAGCATCATTAGGGTTTGGCTGATTACCCGTTCTCAAAGTGGCGGTGGCCTGGTGATTGATCAATCTGGACCATTAGTCTTGAGTACGAAGGATCTGGACCATTAATGTGGATTATGCCAAATCCTATCAATAATAAATGTTGATTGCAATAAATCTCCATCATGATAATTTGTTGATGTTTGCAAATCTAAATGAATCAATTTAATTCATTCTCTTGCCACGTGTCCTAAATTATTGGAATCTGACCCAAAATTTGATTATGTTTAGGACACGTGTCCTGTCATCATTATTGAGCCGCATGAGGAGTGTTCATATTTGGGCCGCATGAAGGTCGTCATGACCGAGCCGCATGGAAGATTTCATGACCGAGCCGCATGAATAGTCTCTACACTCGAACCGCATGAAGGTTGTCATGACCGAGCCGCATGAATATGTTCATGACCGAGCCGCATGGGGGTCTTCATGGCCAAGCCGCACGAGAGTCTTCATGGCTGAGCCGTATGGGTTTCTTCATGGCTGAGCCGCATGGGGGCCTTCATGGTTTGAACCGCATAGATTTCTTTGCACTGGCCGCATGAACTCGTCTAGTCTGGCCGCATGGACCTGCCTCGAAGCTTGGTAGACAGCGCCGTATTGGTGAAGATTTTCCTTATTTCCTAGAAAAATTCTGCTTTTTGTGTCAGTCATTATGACAACTTTATGTCAGGTCTGTCATCTGTCAGTTGTCAGCCGTCAGAACATTAAATGCGTCCAGACGTTGAGCACAGCTGTTTTGAATGCCACGTAGCCTCTCTCTCTGAGCCGCATGGAGTTTACTCGAGTTGCCTATGTGTTTGAGCCGCATGGGACTCCTGAGCCGCATGAAGCTCGTCTGATTTTGAGCCGCATGAAGCTTCCTGGGTTCTGTGCCGCATGAAGAATGTTTCATGACCGAGCCGCATGAAGGACGTCTCATGACCGAGCCGTATGAAGGACGTCTCATGACCGAGCTGCATGAAGGACGTCTCATGACCGAGCTGCCTGAAGGACGTCTCATGACCGAGCTGCATGAGGAATGTCTCATGACCCGCATGAGGAATGTCTTGATCAGCCCGTGCACTCGCTTTGTGGGCCCGGGTATCCCGAACACACGAGTGCGTAGGTATCATGTTTGCTCCCTGATGTGGGGCTAATAGAAACACTTGCCCTCGATCTTTGTTGGGAGACTCTTGAGAACCACTCTGTCTGTTTGCCGCCGGGGGCTGGACACGAGCGGCTCTGTACAACTTTCCATCAGAGGCCCACTTAGCGGGACGCTCTTGATGGTCAGAGGTTGGGACAGCTGACTGAGCCCGAAGAGCCCGCACTGCCCTAGACTTCTTCTACTTAGCACCCGAAGGTGTGCAATAGGAAGAGTCCAAGTTTGGAAGGAGGGAAGAGAAGTTGGTGCCATTTCCAAAGGAAGAAAGGGGGCTCTATTTATAGGATGGAGTGAGACCTTTCTTCTTCTTCTTTCTGATGTGGGACTAAAAGCAATATTTTCCATACTTCTATAGGACCCCCTTTAAAGTTTCCAAATTGCAAATTTGGAACACTTTGAATAAGAAGCATGGAAAGTAGAGTTGTTTGGGTGTGGCAATCCAATCAGAGGTAGCATGGACGTGATGGGTTTGGGTAGTTCCGCTGGAGATTTTATGTGGACTTATCATCCTTGGCGTACCTCGGTTTTAGGTACGAATAATAAGTTGAGATAGGGAACCATCATATTTACCCAGAGGGGATTAGGACGAGGTAAATATAAGGTTGATGGTAGAGCTTTCCTACTCAGAGGTGATATGGACATGGTAGGAGTGAACTCGAATGAGGATACATAGAACAACTCAGAGGTGCTATCAACGTGGAAGTTCTATGCATTGGGTGAAAGAATGCTATGGAACAGCTGGGCTCCGAAAGCATGTGATGATGAGGAAAGATATGGATGTACTAAGGGACCTAGTACGACATTTGTGGTCAGCCGAGGACATTTGTGGGCCTATTATCCTTGGCGTATCCCTACTTAGGATACGGATAATAGGGTGAAGGGGAACCAACATACTTACTTAGAGGTAATGAGGACATGGCAAGTATGAGGGTTTTATCGTGGAGTTCCTACTCAGAGGTAATGAGGACATGGCAGAAGTGGACTCAACGGAGAATATTTGTGGGCCTATTATCCTTGGCATATCCTGGTTTAGGATATGGATAATAGGATGAAAGGGAACCAACATACTTACTTAGAGGTAATGAGGACATGGCAAGCATGAGGGTTTTACCGCGGAGTCTTCCTACTCAGAGGTAATGAGGACATGGCAGGAGTGGACTCAACGGAGAATATTTATGGGCCTATTATCCTTGGCATATCCTGGTTCAGGATACGAATAATAGGATGAAAGGAAACCAACATACTTACTCAGAGGTAATGAGGACATAGCAAGCATGAGGGTTTTACCGCGGAGTCTTCCTACTCAGAGGTAATGAGGACATGGCAGGAGTGGACTCAACGGAGAATATTTGTGGTCAACAGAGGACATTTGTGGTCAACAGAGGACATTTGTGGGCCTATTATCCTTGGCGTACCCTGGCTTAGGATACGGATAATAGGATGAAAAGGAACCAACATACTTACTCAGAGGTAATAAGGACATGGTAAGTATGAGGGTTTTTGTTTCACCGCGGAATCTTCCTACTCAGAGGTAATGAGGACATGGCAGGAGGAAACTCAACGGAGGATATTTGTGGACCTATTATCTTTGGTGTACTCCGGTTGTGGGTACAAATAATAGGTCGAAAGGGAATCGACATACTTACTCAGAGGTAATGAGGATATGGCAAGTATGAAGTTTTCTTCGACGGAGCCTTCCCACTCAGAGGTAATGAGGACATGGCAGAAGTGGGCTCAATGAAGAGGGGTACATAGAACGACTCAGAGGTAACGAGGACATGGAAGTTCTTATGTAGAGGGGTGATTTGTTTTTGGTGGAATTGAGACGACTCAGAGGTAGCATCGACATGGTCATTTTAGAAATTTGTGGATCCGTTACCCTTTTTGTGCACTGGGAGTACGGGTAGTAGATCATGAGGAAGGATCTCTTTTAGGAAGAAAGTTCAGGGGTATGTTTATACATAACGTTCTCCCTAAAAGAGTGACCGGGATGTAAGTTCAGGGGTACCAGCGGGTACATAACTCGACAATCCATAAATTTTGTGATCAAAGTGTAAGTTCAGAGGTACCAGCGGGTACATGACTTGGTAGTTTGGGATTTTTGTGGAAGGAGGAGGTGAGTTCAGCGGTACGAGAGGGTACATGACTCGAAAATCTAGAATATTGTGGATATGAGTTCAGCGGTACCAGCAGGTACATGACTCGGTGATCTGGAGAGAATGTGGATGTGAGTTTAGTGGTACCAACGGGTATATGACTAGAAAATCTGGAGTGGATGTGAGTTCAGCGGTACCGGGGGGTACATAACTCACCAATCTAGGAAATTTGGAGGCGGAATGTGAGTTCAGCGGTACCGGAGGGTACATAACTCAATCATCGGGGATTTTTTTTTGGATGTCGTTTCGAACGTAATACTTCTTCAGGAACTTACCGTTGATGGGCAACATGAGCAAGTCTCAGTGTGAGCAGCCACATATTTGGCCAGCTCCGACTCTTCTTCGGCCATCCCCTGTGTAATGCAGTCTGAGAGGATGACTTGGGCAACTTGATTATCAGGGGCTCCATGGGTAGAGCAGAACGTGGAGTTGCTGGCAGACTAGCGACCCCAGTTTGGCATTTGATGTGGGCGAGGAGTGGCTGGTTCACTAGAAGTGTCAGACCTTGCATCGGGGTGACGACCCTTCCTGGGAAGGCGTATCGTCATGGGCCTGTCCGAGGGGTTGAGCTTCCCTGCTTGTGGTTGGCTGACTCTTGGTAGCCTGATTCTCAGTGGCTCCGTTGTGGGTTCGGCACTTGGCCGGACCTTGGCAGCCGGAATTATATTTGCTCCTCCTGCGCTGAGAGGCTGATTGCATCCTTCCGCAGAGTGGAGGTAAGGGGTACAGACTTGCCCGGTTTGCGAGCTTGGAGGTGGATCGTCAGGGGTCCTTCTGATCCCGTGGCTGTCTCGGTATGAGTTTGTGTGTCTCCTTCATCAAGGGTATCTCTTTGACTTTTCGTATAGGCAGGAGCAGTGAGTAGAGTAGTAAGATTCGACCCCTTTGAAGGGATCGATGTCAGTAAACTCTGTCTTCACGAAGCCGTGTTTGTCGACATATTTGAAGCACTGGTATAGCGGAAGGCACGATCATATAATCGTGTATCCATGGGCGCCCTAAGAGGATGTTGTAAGAAGTGTCTGCATCATGACGTAGCAGGTGACCTCGGATTGGAGATCGCCAATCTGACACTTTAGACGAATCTTTCCGAGGGTAGCTCCTGCCCGAATTGAAACCGCTGATGGCAGTGCTTGTAGGTGTTAGGCGATGCATTGGAATGCGAAGATGATGTAGCAGACCTTTCGGGATGATGCTTACGGAAGAGCCAGGATCAATGTGTATCCGATCCACTTTCACGTCGCCGATGTATCCCGTGTAGTATAATGGGCGATCGTGTAGATTAGTCTTGATGAGCATGTCTTGTGGAGTGAAACGATGTTGGGTATTGCTCCCGTACAGGTACTGTCTTGTAGGTCTGCGGGCTGATTTTCTTCCGTTAGGTTGACCTGAGCCAGGTACGCGTCGGTATTTTGAAGTATATCGCTCAAAGCTGTACGGACATCCTTCGAGAGCCTCAGGAGTCATATAAGGACAATTTGGCCGGTGTATTGGCCAATTGCGCCAAGATGTCGAAGTTGTAGGGCCTCTCCAGCCCCTGAGATGTTTCCTTTCAGAGGGATTTGTCGAAGCGAGTCTCCTTCGGCCTAGGCTTGTCGGTCGTCGAAGGCTGAGCCGGTCCGGAGCATCCGTGGTAGTGGGCGGATGATCATCAATCGAGTTTTCAGCCACAGGTTGAGATTGTGTCCGGATCGAGTAACAACGGCCGTGACTTCCTCTTCATCTGCTGAGGTGGTACGGCAGGATCTGACTTTCCACTTTTCTTTTTAGAAGATGGAGTGGACTGAGTTACCTCGTGGACTAGGTCCGGATGGACCCACATGATTTCCCTCGTGATGTGGTGAGGGGTACTAGACCAGCAGCTTGAGCAGGCGGAGATTAGCAATCTCCATCGTTGCCAGAGGGATGGGTATAACCCCGTCCTAGGTCTCTGTCGGAGGGAAGCTGCCGAATTGTACGGACACCATGTTGGCTGCCAGGTTACCTCCTCGAAGTCGATGGCCAGAGCGTTCGAATCGATGAGGTTTTGGATATATCGTTTCAGTTGGTAGCAGTGCGTAGCATGGTGGACGTAGGTGGTGATGGCAGAACTTTGGGTTCTCCAGATCAGCCGGCCGAGGCTCCCGTCTTGGTGGAGGAAGCTGAATCCTATCTCCTTGTATGAGCATGTCCAAGATAGGCTTGACGTGACCGTCTTCAAAAGAGTAAGTGATTTGAGGCCATTGTTTTCGCAGGTTGCGACTCAGGCTTCTGGGCTGTATCGCCACCATAGCCTGCTTGCCTCTGTTGTTCCGGTTGTTGGAGGGGCTACCCCCGTTGTCGTTGGTGGTGCTGGGACGCTTGTCCTTGTTCTCTCCCCTGAGATATGTAATTCCAGTTGGCGAGCCTTCTTAATCGTTCTTCGGCACTTGTAGCACTAATGATAAAAGCCTTCCAGTCCTTGAATTGACTCTCGCCCATCCAGAGACTGATTGTTGGGAGTAGTCTCTTTTGGCAAATTTCGATCAAGGAAGAGTCTGGGTTGCCAGATGGTAACTTCATTCGATTTGACGAAACCGCTCAATGTAATTCCTCGTCAGCTCTTCTCTCTTGAATGACGTCCATGAGGGTAGACATCGTGACGTCCTGCCCTACTTCATAGAACCTCTCCAAGAACAGGCGTTTGAAGCCAGCGAAGAAGGATGCAATTGTCCGGCAGGTTGCGGTACCAATCGAAGGCGACTCCTTCCAATGCCCCAATGAATAACCGCGTGAGGATAGCGTCATCATGGGGCAGATGGTCGGTAGTGACCTCAAAGTAAGTGATGTACCGACTTGCTGAAGTTGCCATCATATGGGTTGATATTGAACGGCTTATATCTTGGTGGAAAGGGAACATCCCTCCATTCAGCAGGATATGGTTGCCGTGTCCTGAGGTCTTGAGAGTTTTCTCGGGCATGGAACATTGCTCGGAGCTCTGAACCTCTTTTCTTACTTCTCGGGCCTCATCTGTGGTAGGGGCCGTTACCTCGGGAGGATTGTTGCCCGGGTTCGGTGCCGCTGAATTTGAATCTACGTTGATTGCGGGACCCGTGCTTGTCCGGCTAGGTGTCACCCCCTGCAGATTAGGAAGCGCCGCTTTGATCTCGTCTACAGACTTGACCAAGGCGTGCAATATGGCCCTCCAAAGTATCGATGCGCTGGCGATCACCGGAACCGCCTTGATTGCTGTCTGTCATGAACACCGTCTTCACATGAGGAGTGACGGAAGGAGTGGTGGAGGATGTACCCTCCGAGTCGTACCCGTGCATCGAGAAATCATCAGGATATGTGGAGATGTTCTCTTCAGGTTCGGACTCGGAAGGAACACTACCCCCAGCTTCGGAGCTTGCTTCGTCTAGGATGTCCTTGGGACGTCGGTATCTGTTGTATCCGTCGGAGGATTTGCTTCCACCATTCCGTATTCCTGGAATGTCGGATTGTCGTGGATGTTTGGAGGAGTGCTACCCCCAGTTCCGACGACCCCCAATGTTGCAGACGACGAACTTCCTACTGCAGCAGTTTTCGTCTTCGAACGGGTGTGTTGAAATACTCCAGTGGAGGATAACCCTTTAGACGACGGTTTCTTAGCTGCAGTAGTTGACACCTTTGGGCTGGAGATGCTTGTCTTCTTCCCTCTTCCCTTGATGGGAACTTTCTGCGCGGACTTGCAGGAGACAACAGGAGGTGCCTCGTCTTCTGAGCTCGGGTGATGTAGTCTTTGGAAGACGGATGGCCGGTCTTCTGTCACCGTCGCGTTGCTGCAACAGCAGTTGACGATGATCTGGGTGCATTGATGTCCGTGTGAGGGCTCTTTACACTCCGAAGCTCCTTCTCTTTCCTTGCGTTTGTGGAGGATAAGCTCACGCAGGTCAGAGGAACCACTTTGTCTGTTTGCCGCCGGGGGCTGGACTTGAGTGGTTTTATACAACTTCCATCAGAGGCCCGCGTGATCATCAGCGGGACGCCCCGATAGTCAGAGGTTGGGGCAGTCGTCTGGACTTGATGAGCCCGCGCTGCCCTAGACTTCCTCCTTTTAGCACTTGTGGGTGCGTAATAGGAGGAGTCTAAGTCGAATACCACAGAGTCTGGATTATCATCCAGAGAATGATCAGAGTCAGGACCGCATGAAAGTCGGTCGAAGACTGATCGAGAGAAGCGTGGGACGGATGCTATACGGCTAACATTGGGTACCGTACAGGCTGTCTGCATGCGACTGTCTTTTGTTGTAGGATGAGTCTTTATGCGGCTAGGAGTCACGACCGTGCAGGCTGACCGCATGCGGTTGGCATCTGTGGCCGTATGGGTTTTCTGCAAGCGATTGACTTTAATAGCCGCATGAGTCTCATCCGTGCGGTTGGCAACTGTAGCCGCATAAGTTATGTGGCTGACAGATGTGGCCGCATGAGTTTTCTTTATGCGGTCGGCGGTTGTAGCCGCATGGGCTTTCTCCCTGCGGCTAATACTCTTCTGCGGCTCGGATCGCGTAGAGTTCCTCTTTGCCCCTGCAAGTCCAGCATCATAGTGTTTTCTTCTGTCGGACTTGGGGACAGCAGAGTTGTCTACGGTCTGAAGTGGGGCCGCAGGGGAGTCTTTCTCGCCATCTTGAGCAATAGAGAGCACCCCATCAAGGGCTTGCGGAGGAGCAAATGATTTTGGCCTCCACTCTTTGCGAGCGTTTATGGTACGGGTGCGCTTCTGGACCGGGCCAGTGCTACCTTCAGATAGCATCTCTTCGAACGCCTGTTGGTCGAAGCGTACGACCATCTTCTGTTGTATAGAGCCAAGTTTGGCTGCGTCAGATTGCGTCACCAACTCCTCAGCCGTGGAGAAGTTAGTCCCCCAGAGTCGTCATCGTGTTTGCCATTGATTGTAAAAGTACAGAACAATTATCGGAGGACTGAACTTAGACTCACAATACAAACTCGCTCGTACAAAGAAAGCCTAGGGACGAAAACCTAGGTACAGCAGTCTAAGTACGATTGTTTTTTTAGATTCTGGGGGGTGACGATAGAGGCTCGGAAAAGCGACGGCCGCTCTGCCTTACTCCTTGGACGATCGGTACGCAGCCTTGACTCGGGGATCTGCTTGGTCGTTGACGAAGAAATGCCTTCTTGCTCTCTCTCTGATTGCTCTCCTGGCTTCTCTCTGTGTGTATATTCTCTCTCTGACTATGGGGGAAGTCTCTCTGTGTATACGTATTCTTCTCTGGTTTTTTTTTTCGTATATCTCTCTATCTATTACAAGGGAATGGCACCTTGCTATTTATAATAGTGGGGAAGCATCATTAGGGTTTAGCTGATTACCCGTTCTCAAAGAGGCGGCGGCCTGGTGATTGATCAATCTGGACCATTAGTCTTGAGTGCGAAGGATCTGGACCATTAATGTGGATTATGCCAAATCCTATCAATAATAAATGTTGATTGCAATAAATCTCCATCATGATGATTTGCTGATGTTTGCAAATCTAAATGAATCAATTTAATTCATTCTCTTGCCACGTGTCCCAAATTATTGGAATCTGACCCAAAATTTGATTATGTTTAGGACACGTGTCCTGTCATCATTATTAGAGCCGCATGAGGAGTGTTCATATTTGGGCCGCATGAAGGTCGTCATGACCGAGCCGCATAGAAGATTTCATGACCGAGCCGCATGAATAGCCTCTACACTCGAACCGCATGAAGGTTGTCATGACCGAGCCGCATGAATATGTTCATGACCGAGCCACATGGGGGTCTTCATGGCCAAGCCGCACGAGAGTCTTCATAGCCGAGCCGCATGGGCTTCTTCATGGCTGAGCCGCATGGGGGCCTTTATGGTTTGAACCGCATAGATTTCTTTGCACTGGCCGCATGAACTCGTCTAGTCTGGCCGCATGGACCTGCCTCGAAGCTTGGTAGACAGCGCCGTATTGGTGAAGATTTTCCTTATTTCCTAGAAAAATTCTGCTTTTTGTGTCAGTCATTATGACAACTTTATGTCAGGTCTGTCATCTGTCAGTTGTCAGCCGTCAGAACATTAAATGCGTCCAGACGTTGAGCACAGCTGTTTTGAATGCCACGTGGCCTCTCTCTCTGAGCCGCATTGAGTTTACTCGAGTTGCCTATGTGTTTGAGCCGCATGGGACTCCTGAGCCGCATGAAGCTCGTCTGATTTTGAGCCGCATGAAGCTTCCTGGGTTCTGTGCCGCATGAAGAACGTTTCATGACCGAGCCGCATGAAGGACGTCTCATGACTGAGCCGCATGAAGGACGTCTCATGACCGAGCTGCATGAAGGACGTCTCATGACCCCGCCTGAAGGACGTCTCATGACCGATGCATGAGGAATGTCTCATGACCCGCATGAGGAATGTCTTGATCAGCCCGTGCACTCGCTTTGTGGGCCCGGGTATCCCGAACACACGAGTGCGTAGGTATCATGTTTGCTCCCTGATGTGGGGCTAATAGAAACACTTGCCCTCGATCTTTGTTGGGAGACTCTTGAGAACCACTCTGTCTGTTTGCCGCCGGGGGCTGGACACGAGCGGCTCTGTACAACTTTCCATCAGAGGCCCACTTAGCGGGACGCTCTTGATGGTCAGAGGTTGGGACAGCTGACTGAGCCCGAAGAGCCCGCGCTGCCCTAGACTTCTTCTACTTAGCACCCGAAGGTGCGCAATAGGAAGAGTCCAAGTTTGGAAGGAGGAAGAGAAGTTGGTGCCCTTTTCAAAGGAAGAAATGGGGCACTATTTATAGGATGGAGCGAGCCCTTTCTTCTTCTCCTTTTTGATGTGGGACTAAAAGCAATATTTTCTGCTTCTACACTCACCTATAGTGTATGGACAGAGATAGCAGGCCGTCTCTTGAGGGTAAACTTGTAGACACCTAACATAATACACTGAAACTAGGCTGGTACAAGGCCTTTAATGTGCAGCCAGAAGTACATGTGACTACATTATGTGAGTGAGACGAGTTGCAGCTATGGTACAGAATTCAAGGCTTAGTCCATTCTTGTATTATAGTCTGTTGTTTGACCCATGCGGGAAGATTTAAGTCGTCAGCGACATCTATTCTAATGCATAATGGACAGGTACTGTAGGGAACACTCAAATCCATATATCGAGATATGTGGGGGATTGTTGGAGCTTTTTCTTGACATGTAGGGAAAGCTTGCTTTCAATACATGCCTAGTGTTATTTAGTCCCACATGGGAAAAGAATCATGATTTGTATCTCAATATATACTTGGTATGTGTTGTTGAGATATGCACATGGGGTGGTGACCCTAAAGAGGGAACCATGTGGGTAATTTTAGTAGGAGGTAAGGATAAGACTCCATGTTAAAGCATTAATGCTTTTTTCTCTTAGAATTTATTCTATTGGAGTTAAGCCCCGTAGGGGCTTAGCGACTCGGACTCAGACTCAGACTCGGGCTCATGAGGTAATGTGGTATTTTGTTGGCACATTTTGTACTTAGCACGTCAACATCGTCGCTAGGCGCATAGTGCGCTTAAGTTGTGCTCGTTGTGCGAGCACGTCCGCATCGTCGCTAGGCGTATAGTGCGCTTAAGTTGCACTCGTTGTGCGAGCCTCTGCGTAGCCGGTTGCGTGCCCGTTCGTGTTGCCAAATGGCACGGCCATATGGCACTGCCCAGTGGCGTGGCCAGTTGGTGCGGCCTATTGGTGCGGCTTGATAGCGCTGCCAGTTGGCGCACAGTTGGCACGTAGTGCGCGTGTGCGCAGTTGGCACAATGGTGCATGAGTGCACGCGTTGTGCATTGTTAGCGCGCGCTATGCGCAAATTGATGTGCGCTGTGCGCCAGTTGACTCAATCGTGTCTGTTCACGATTGAGCGGTTATGGAACATTCGGAGCAATTTTTTCCACGTCTTGAATGTTCTGTATACCGAGCAGTTACTAGGCGCATCTATATAAAGTCCCTCTCCTCTCTCTCAGAGTACAGTTCTCATTATCAGAAATTTCCTTACGAAATTCTCAAAGTTCAGAGCAAATATGAGAGGTACTTTGAGAGCAGAGTTCCGTGCCATCCGAGGAGTCAGAAGAGCGGAGTGCTCCGAAGTTCTCCGTCGAACTTGCTGGTTCCTAGAAGCTGTTCGTGTAGGACGAAGCAAGCTTTGAGCGCCGATGATTATTCACCCCAACATGACGTTCTGTCATTCCACTACCAGAATATCACAGTTTAGCGACGCCAAAAAACGTCGCAAAAATGATAGAAAATGTTGCTAAGTACGTTTTTTTGACATATTTAGTGACGTTTTCTTATGGTCACAGAAACCCTAGTCGCTGATTGCTAAAATATCGCTAATCATCGCTCGTTCCGATGTTTACCGACGCATGTATACGTCGGTAATTCACCGACGTTTACCAGTGTGATGTCGATAACAGAGTGACGTTTAGCGACGTCGGCAAACGTCGGTGAATTGTGCGACGCATTTAGAATATTTATCGACGTTTACCAATTCTCTAAATGATAATATTTCCTGTAAAAGTTACCGACGTTTACCGACACTGAGTCGGCAATCACCGACGTTTATCGACGTAACTCAGCGTCGGTAAACGTTGCTAAATATTCCAGAAAAAAATAAAAAAAATAAATTACAAAAAGTCATTTCAGAATCATATTTTTTTCCTGCAGTTTAATAAATAACAATAAATACATAATAACATGCCCTCCCTGGGTTCGCCCACCCCTTCGGTGGAACACTCAACACCGGTAAATCACAATAATATAACACAATGCAAATCAACACAAACAAACAAATATCCAAGTCTATAAACCAACTAACCAACTAAACAAATATCCAAGTCTGTAAATCAATATATAATAATATGCCGTCCCAAGTCTACGACAAATAACCATCCAACAAATATCCAAGTCTATAAACCAACCAACAAATATAGCAAGTCTATAAACCAACCAACAAATATTCAAACATCCTGACCACCAATACTAAAAGTCTACATACAACTAAGAATCAAGACAAACAAACACAAATAAATCCATATGGATAGGAAGAAACAAACACAAACAAACAGTCCTAACTAGGACTACTGGGATCTGGAAGAGGAGGGGCACCGCCGTGCCTCATGGATAGAAACATCTCGTACTCCTCTCGTAAAATCGTCACCGATGAAGAAGGTAGTGACGTCGGTGGAGTCGGTGTCGATGAAGAAGGCAGTGGCGTCGGCGGAGTCGACGACGATGAAGGCGCACCCGGAGGACAATAACGCTTCAACGCTCTAGTCGCTGGTGGTAGGAATCCATGGTAGATAACAGCCTCATACTGCTATCAACCATCGAATCATGCATCAACGTGAGCCTCTCGCCCATGGACAACTGTGATGCCTGCAGATCCGTCACGCTGTGCTCTGTCGACACTGTAAGATCAGTGACGCCCCGCTCTGTCCTCTTATTCATATCCCTGAGCTCCATAATGCTGCGGTCGAGCGTATCCAATCGTGCTATGAGTGCAGCATCGTCCATCTGGTGCTGCTTCTAGATCCGTCATAGCAACTCATCACGGACAGACTCCACCATTTGCTGAACTCGGGCAGGCTCCTGGGAGGGCTGTGGGCCATGCACACTAGCAGGGGAGGTCCTAGAGGACTGTGTCGCAACTAGGGCGCCATAGGATCCCGTACCGTAGTACGTGCCCCTGTGGAGACCACCAGTGGCGGTCACCCACAGCTCGTCCTCCGACGGAGCTGGAGCGGGCTGGAAGGAAGTACCGGCCTCTCCTGCAGCAGGTGCACTAGCAGCCGCCCGCTCCTTAAGCCGTAGAAACTCGGCCTAGAAAGCATGAATACTCTATAACGTCTAATGTCTAATGTACTTATTATTACTAACTACATGAATATTTATTTGCATACATATTTACTAAGTTATATCAAAACTAGTACGAAGTATTAAAATTAATAAATAGAATTATAATACTTACATAGGCCCGCTCCGTCCTCTTGTCAATAAGCTTTTCGCCCTTCCGATGGGTAGCCAGGAAGACAGTCACCATATTGGCGTCATCACCCATTCTTACCTGTAATTAAATATATCACCCTTTTACTAATTTATCGGACTTGTATTAAAATAATATTTCTGAAATAAAAAGACATACCAAACGACGAAAATGTTTCGTCATCGGAATCGACCTACCGTACCACTTTGATCCCTGGTTCCTAGCCGCCTTGGCCTTCTCAGACTTTTTCTTGTACCTTGGC
The DNA here is from genome assembly GCA_029216955.1 of Iris pallida. NCBI lineage: Eukaryota > Viridiplantae > Streptophyta > Magnoliopsida > Asparagales > Iridaceae > Iris > Iris pallida. The sequence continues at coordinate 8,278,520 of JANAVB010025399.1, read as the reverse complement.
TCGTCGAATCGAGCCTTCATTGCAGTCCACTGATCAGGGTTGATCCAACCTTGGATCGGCTTTTCGGCACGATCACGAGTCTTCTGATTATTAATAGCGTTGCAGATTAGCTTAGCAGCGACGGCAGGAAACAACCCCTCGATCATCTCGGCCCGGTGCGGTGGATAGAAAACATATCCTAGAAGAGTGCAAACCAAATATTTATCAGTTATATATAATATGCAAAAATTATATGATTCATGTTAAAAGCAAATATATTTTAAACAAATTCTTCTCGATATGCATGACATCAAGGTTATGTCTAATCAGAATGGTGCTCTAATATGGCAGATCCCAGAATATACTCCTCTTCGTCCAGTTATGTGTGCGACCAAATCCGTCACACTTATAGCCCGTAGCAGGCTCTTCAATAGCTCTTAGTAAATCTTTTATCTCTTTTCATTTCGTGTATCCAGGCCACCTTGGCGGAAGATTAGCCTTCTGTACAATGCCAGCACGAAAAGCATTCTTATTCATCTGGTACGGATGATCCTTCGATAGGAATTGTCGATGGTAATCGAAGAAGCACGGTTTGCCTCCGTGTTTCAAACGGAAAGACTTAGTACGATCCATGCAATACGGACATGAAAGACGACCATGCGTGCTCCATCCATATAACATACCATAGGATGAAAAGTCGTTGATGGTCCACATAAGTGCTGCCCGTATCTAAAAATTTTGTTTTCTAGATACATTGTACGTGTTGGAACCTACTTCCCACAGCTGATTCCCCCTCTAAAGTATAACGCTTTACATCTCGCTCCTACAATTGGTATCATAGCGGAATATACAGATAAAGCAAGGTAATATTGCTATTTTTTAGATCACTATATCACAAATGGCAACTATGAAATTCATAAGTGAAGGCCAAGCCACAAACAGACCCCCACTGTTTGGTGATACCAATTACACATACTGGAAAATACGTATGAGTTTCTTCTTGAAATCTCTCGATTTTGACCTATGGTCTATTGTAATTGATGGCTATAAAAAGCTGTCATGTGTTCTTGTTGATGGAGAATTGGTTGAGAAAGCACATGACAATTATACTGATTCTGAAAAAAAATAGGCCAGTCTTGACGCACGTGCTATTAACGCTTTATTTTGTGCTTTAGACATGACCGAATTTAACAGGGTCTACATGCACAACATCTAATAAAGTGTGGAAACTTCTCAAAGTTACTAACGAAGGCACGACGCAAGTCAAGGAGTCAAAGATTAGTAGACTTACTCAAGAGTATGAGGCATTCAAAATGAAGCCAAATGAATTCGTTACTCAGATATTTACAAGATTTTTGGATATTGTAAATCCTTTGTCTTCTCTAGGCAAGGAATACAATAACCATGAGAAGATTTATAAATTGCTAAGAGGTCTCACGAAGAACTGGATTCCAAAGGCTACTACAATTATTGAAGAAAACAACCTCACTACTTTGTCTCTTAAAACGCTCATGGGAAAGCTACTCACTCATGAGCTGGAACTTATAGACTTTAAAGAAGTTGCACCAAAAGAGAAGTCAATTGCCCTCAAAGCTCAACACATAAGATTTGTCGAAGAAGACTCCGACGATAGTAATTCTGACTCGGAAGATCAAGCTCTCATAGTAGAGAAGTTCATGAGATTTAACCAAAGAAAAAAAGAACACAACAACAACAATAACAATAATGAAGAGGATCCAATTTGTTATGGTTGCAAGAAGAAATGACACATCAAGAAGGACTGTTCGATAGCATCTTCATCGACTAGGAAAGAAAATAAATATGAAAAAGGGTACCTGAAGAAATCTACCTACAGGAGATATGCTAACACAAGAATATGGCAAGAAAGTGAAGACAGCAACTCAGAAGATGAACAATCAGAGGATGCTGTAAATATATGCTTAATGGCATATGATCAGGTAAACACTAATCCCTTGTTTGATACTTACGATGATTTTACCTTTGAATAATTAGGTGAAGCCTTTAGTGACCTCTTAGGAGACTACAAAAAACTGCGTAGCAAATACCAGAACTCTAAGAAGGTACTCAAAGAGTACAAAGATGAAATAGGAAGACTTACCGACCTACTAGCTAAGGTTAGAAGTAATGATATTTCTAGTGAGGCAGGTGAGCTTTCATATGTCAAGTTGTAATTACACGAGATTACACTATTATCCGAAGAAAAAGATAAGATCATTGCCAAACTTGAGGAAGACTTATCCAAAGAGAATAAGAACCATCAATGTGCACTAGTCAGAAATGATGCACTCATATCTGACTATAATACACTTTATGACACTTCCAAAAGCTAGAAATTAGGTTAGAAAAATAGCCTGAGGTTGCGGCTTCCTATCCTAACACATGTCACTTACCGAAATATCGAAACACAGTCAAACCTAATACTGTCAGGCTAAAACCAGCCAAACCTTTTCCCAAGAAGACTAACCGACATACTTTTTACTACAAATATTCAACTAGAAAACCAAGACCTACCAGTCATACACAACATACTGCATCTATCACTCAACATGCTAGATGTCACTATTGTGACACCATTGGTCATATTTCTCATGTAAAGTAAGAAGGCTAGTTGATTTGAAAATATGTGCATGGATACCAAAGACTAACATCTCAGGACCCAACAAAAAATGAGTACCAAAAGTTTTATCTGCAAATTCTTTTATAGGTGGAACACCCAACTCATGCTAAGAGCAAGTGGATTCTTGACAGCAGTTGCTCACGGAACATGATCGATGATGCTTCTCTATTCGTAACACTGTCAAAAAAGAAAGAAGGATACATCTCCTTCGGTAATAATCTTAAAAGGTATATGGTAGGTATCAACAACATTGGTAAGGCTCCATGTCCTGTTATTAAAGATATCTGTCTAGTAATCGAGTTAAAACATAACCTACTCAGCATAAGCCATCTAGATGACCATGGTTATGGTATTAACTTTGTCAAAGACAAATGTACTATAGTTGATAGCTCAATTGGTAGTACTATATTTGAAGGTATTAGGGGAAAACAATAAATATATTTTTTATTTGTTGGAAGATGCTAATAAAGCAGGTATATGCTTACTTGCCAAAAATGATGAGAGTCAACTATGGCATATGAGACTTGATCATGCAAATATGGACACAATTTCAAGACTATCCACGAAGATATTGGTACGAGGCTTACCGGACATCACTTTCAAGAAGGATACTGTAAAACCCCTAAATTTTTACTATATTTTAGTACTATTTTTTTGTATTTATACGTCACATAGTCGTATTGAACGTCGCGCGGGAATTTGCATTTTTTGTATTACTCGTCGAGTGCGAATATGTGCGAGGTACATATTTTTAGAAAAATGGTTTTTGATTTTATTATCGGTGATGGTTTCAAAATAATATATATATATAATAATTATTTTATTAAAAGTTGTGAAAAGTATCTATCGAGGATGTCAAACTTATTATTTTAATTATTTATAAAATGCTATCTTATTTTAATAGTGGTAATTTAGAAAACTAGATTTATGTGAATATTCTACTCGTGTAAAGCACATGAAAATCATTTCATGTATAATTTCAAATTTTATTTTTATTATTTAATATAAATTATTTAGTAAGAAGGTATTTTAAATATTTGAATACTTATGTTTAATTTCAAAATTATTTTATCTAAATTATTAAAAATGTAGTTTAAAATTATTTCCTATTAATACTTAAATATTTATTATGATTTTCAAAATTAATTAATTATTATTATTTATAAAAAGATATTTTGAATTTAATTGTGATAATTTAAATAAAGATTTATTTTATTTATTTAATTTAAATAGTTTAATTCAAATATGTGATTTATCTAAGTTGGGTTTGAACTTATTAAATCTCAATTGGATTAGATTGAGATTGATTTACAGGGGGAATTAAAATTTTCCAATCCATATCAACTAGGAGTCCACCTCCTATATAAGGAGAAACTTCTTGCACCTCCTCCATTAATTTACAATTCTACAAAATTCTCCACCATCCACAATAGTGCATGTATCGTGTCTGTGTCCATCCAAAGTCTTATTCCATGTTTTACACATATAATTTTTCTCGTGTTGGACACACCCCCGACAAATCAAATACATAGCCCAATTTCTAACCCCGATGTGCCCCGACTACCACCGCTGCCACCCACGGCAATATACAGACAACCCCGTCGCCACTACGTCCGAACAAGCCGACTCCGTCGACCCCTGTTCACCGACTCACACCAAAACCCAGTATTTCAGACTCCAACGCCTACAGGACACCTGCGGCAACCAACCCAGCCTCCTTCACCACTTCGTACCGTAGCCTTTGCCAATCTATCACCACCATCATCACCATCACTAGTCCCACAGCCTTCTTCCTCCTACCTTCAGCCCCGGCCAAAGTATCGCCACTGTCGAACACCTTCTAACCACACCGTAGATATGGCCACACCGACCACGACCGCAACACCCAACTTTCGGACCATCATAGCCACTGCCAACCGCGGCTGCGGGAACCTGACCTCCTGACTTCATCGACACACCAACCACCGAACCACCAACCGTCCCGCCGTAGACAACCATCCCGACTACCAACACGCCGTCCAGGCGAATCCGAACCACCACCAGCAACACAAACCCATCTCCCATCACTACCGTCACCTTCATCGCAACCACCCCCGCTTTTCGGCCAACTCCGGCCTAGGCCACCACCAATACCGTCTCCATCTCCACGCAGCCCCGCCACCAACGGCACCACCCGTACCGCCATCATCTTTCCCGACACCACCCGTCGCACCACCACCCAAATCCCCCAAAATTTAACCAAAAACACCACCGCCATACTCATCTCGCCGTACCTTCGCAAAACCCTAGCCCGACCGCTCCTCCTCGCTGACACTTTCCGCGCCTAAGCCTCTCGCCGCCCGAGCTAGGTCACCATTGTGCATGCGCCGGACCAGCCATGGCCGATCCCTGCCTCCCGACTGGAGGCGCACCTCTGCTTCTTCCCTTCCTCGACGGGGTGCCGCCACGCTCGAAACCATGGCCGTGCCCTAGCCTCCGACTAACCACGTGTGGCCACCGCCATGGAGCCTCGTCGTCGGGTTTCGGGCTGCCGCCGCATCTCGATTCTCCGTCCGCCTCTGCTCAGCTCAATGCCCAACCGCCCGGCCGCTTCTTTCTCCAGTTCCTCTTCCTCCGCTCACTCCACTCTCTACCCCCTCCTTCCCTCTCCTTTCTTCCCCTTTCCTTCTCACACTCTCTCTCTCTCTCTAATTCTCTTTCTTTCTTTACTTATAATAGTACTATGATAGGAAGCATATGGACTTTTGGTTTTTTTGTTATTACGTATTATTATTGTTATTGTTTGTGTGGTTCTTCTCGGGAAAAGGAAACAAAGGGTAGTAATATTATTATCATATTGATATTTTTATTTATTTTGAGTCTTGCTCTCCTTTTTTTTGTAAACATCAGACATTTTGCTAATATCATCATTATTATTATTATTATATTATTATTATTATTATTATTATTATTATTATTATTATTATTATTATTATTATTATTGTAAGATTATTTTTGGGATTACTATTATCTTTGGTTATTATAGTAATTTTTCTTAGTTACTGTCAGTATAGATATGTATGGTAAAAGAGTATATATTTTCTACACAAGAGTATTTATATATTAAATGTTTAAATGTATATAAGAAAATATAAGACTTCTTATTGTTGTTAATATTATCATCAAAACAATTATTGTTTTTATTTATTTAATTTTTATATTTTCAATCAGTTTCACTAATACTATTAGTTACTAACTATTATATATTAAAATATCTAAAAATAAATTTTTTTTACATAAACATGATTATTTTCCTACAATTATATTTTTACCAAATTTGGTTTTACCTAAAATAATGTTCCCTATACTTCCAAGGATTTATCTAAATATTACTTTTACTAGTAACTATGGTTTTCAAGCATTATAAATAGTTTTCAAAAAGGGGCATATATATATTATTGTCCTTTTTCTTTTGAATTGTCTCATATCCATGACCAATCCCTTTTCCCTATCCTTCCGTCCATGACTAAATTCCATTATTCATGTTCTCTCGCACATTTGAGACTACCTTATGTTGACCCTAACTAACCTGACCATTCTGGACCCGATGGAACAGTCCGTGCCATCATTGGAGGCTGTTTTGCGTAGTTATAACAATGAAGTCGATCTTGTGCCACTTTATTGTACCACACCAGGCAGCTCACCAGGCGTCACAACAGGCTAGTATACCTTGCTAATTTACTATCATATTATTAATTTTTTGCATTATTTACCTTGTTTCATATTGTTAGTTTCCTTTGTTATAAACTGTGCGTCCAAGCCACACTTGGGTGCAAGCGACTCTATTAGTCGTTTTACTTTACTATATGCATGTAACTTAGTTTTAGCGGACTACCGTCTTGTTGGAGGATATTCTTATATCTCCTTGGGCCATGACACTCACACTACACGGTTTGAAATATTTTACTAGGGGCATAACTTATGGACTGGCCATCTCTAAAGTTATGTGACGGTAGATCTTCGTAACTGCTATGACTAGGGTTTTAGAGACTTAAGCAGTTACAAAACTGGACAGGTCATAGACATGACTTGGTCAGTATAGGAAATATTGGGGAAGGACAGTCACTAGTGCGTATGGGAAGCCAAACAGGTAACCCATAGTTTTCGAAAGGAACTATGGCGATATATTTGCAGATGCCCTCTAATGTTTTGGACGTTACGGACGGATACGTATGACTGTATGCCAGTTGCGTACTTGTAGCCTAAAATCTCACACATGCGCATGAAAGTTGTCCTCTAAATTGCACAATAGATGGTTAGCATTCCCTTTTGCATATTGGTGTCTAGGAGAGTCTTGCATATTATTATTATTTTGACAGTTCATATTAGCTTGTTCTTTCTGTATCTTGTTACATCCCTCTGAGGACCTAGTTATTCTCCAGGTGTGTGTTCATGTCTTCTGCAGGTATCATAGCCGGGATCGTGGTCCTCTCCATTTATTCGAAGATGACGTGACTTGGTTCCTCCTTGCTACTTCCACTTAGCCCTTTTATATATCATGTACTTCTTCCTTTTTATTTTGGTTGGTAGTGGATGTGTCTCCACCCAACATATTGTACCAAAACAATTCATTATATGATATCTTTTATTCTCTTATTTTATGGATGAGATTAGTTAGTTGTGGTTTACTGCATTTTACAGCTTATGCATACATATAAGGCCCCTGTACTTCGTATGTATACAGTTGGCATATCTACGTACTTAGTCCTACATATTTTGGGACTGGAGCGTTACATGTTTTTGTGGTGGCCCATGCAGGTCTAGTTAAATTGTTTGGTTACTTTACCATACCAAGCAAGCCTGCGTATAGGATTAGAGTCTAGGATCTCATCCACATACTTGACCGCCTTCTCGCTTGACTCCTCGAGTTGCATCTTGTTTGATCCCTTTTATCGTGATTCGTGTCCTTCTTTCGTGCTAGATAGAGATTAATAAGGTAACCCATACTAGGTGGACATAACCCATTGTCCCATCACCCTACTAGGTTAACTCTTATAAGTCGGGTAGAAGGCTTTATGACCTAACCTCCCTAATGACATTAACCAAGTCTTAGACCATGAAACGGTAAGATGATTGTATAGGCACAAGCAAGACTTAGATCCTTATGGCACTCGGGCTATTCATATTTTCTTATTTCATCTACTCTCGTGCTCATAGTTTTAACTATCTTAGCTAATGCTGCTAATATAGCCTAGTTTTGTAAGTTTAACCGTTATTAAACTTGTTCAAGACACATGCTATTGAGCACGCGCTCATTAACATATTGTCTAATCAGAACCGGTGCATGATGGTCTGATCAACCGAGTGCACTTTGGTTCTCTTTTATCTATCGTTCTACGTGGATGGGGACATAGCTAAACTTGTCCTCTAGAGTCTCATCTGCGACAGCGTTGGCAATTTTTTTTGAATTACTCACTCGCCTTTGAACCACATATTGGTATTCGAAAATAACTTCCTTGGACTCATATTGGTTTTCGTTTGTCACTTATTTAGACAAAGACTTGTACTTAATAGATAGACCCAAAGTATCACCTTAGTTGCCCCACCATATATTGCCAAGATAGTTAGCCATGGACCAACCCAGATGACTCTAATCTCGTCTCAAGTTACAGGCCATTTCCTTCAACTCTCAATCTATTATCATGACTTTCTAAATTGTTTAAAACTTAGGAAGGATTAGAACCCTTTCCCTTAACCACACTTCTAAACCAAGACGAGTATCTTCTCCCTTGGAAATCACCTATCCTTAATCTTAAATCAAATTACCACCCCTTACTGACCAATAATCTTTGTCTCTTCTTGCGTTAACACGCAACCATAAATTACTCCCTAAATTAAATTCGTGATTTATTTTTGTAGTTATCGAAGTCATAATTTTCTAATACATGTTTTGAACGTCGTGATTGTTCCTCATTGATATACCCTTGTACCCTCTCAACCCCTACTTATTTTTAATTTCGTGGACAAAATTCTTGTAAGTTGGATAGGATGTAAAACCCCTAAATTTCTACTATATTTTAGTACTGATTTTTTTTGTATTTATATATCGCATAGTCGTATTGAACGTCGTGCGGGAATTTGCGTTTTTCGTATTACTCGTCGAGTGCGAATATGTGCGAGGTACATATTTTTAGAAAAATGGTTTTTGATTTTATTATCGGTGATGGTTTCAAAATAATATATACATAATAATTATTTTTATTAAAAGTTATGAAAAGTATCTATCGAGAATGTCAAACTTATTATTTTAATTATTTATAAAATGCTATCTTATTTTAATAGTGGTAATTTAGAAAACTAGATTTATGTGAATATTCTACTCGTGTAAAGCACATGAAAATCATTTCATGTATAATTTCAAAATTTATTTTTATTATTCAATATAAATTATTTAGCAAGAAAGTATTTTAAATATTTGAATATTTATGTTTACTTTTGAAATTTTTTTATCTAAATTATTAAAAATGTAGTTTAAAATTATTTCCTATTAATACATAAATATTTATTATGATTTTTGAAATTAATTAATTATTATTATTTATAAAAAAGATATTTTGAATTTAATTGTGATAATTTAAATGGTGATTTATTTTATTTATTTAATTTAAATAGTTTAATTTAAATATGTGATTTATCTAAGTTGGGTTTGAACTTATTAAATCTCAATTGGATTAGATTGAGATTGATTTAAAGGGGGAATTAAATTTTTCCAATCCATATCAAACTAGGAGTCCACCTCCTATATAAGGAGAAACTCCTTGCACCTCCTCCATTAATTTACAATTCTACAAAATTCTCCACCATCTACAATAGTGCGTGCATCGTGTCTGTGTCCATCCAAAGTCTTATTCCACTTTTTACACATACAATTTTTTTCGTATCGGACACACACCCGACAAATCAAATACATAGCCCTATTTCTAACCCCGATGTGCCCGGACTACCACCGCTGCCACCCACGGCAATACACAGATAACCCCGTCGCCACTACGTCCGAACAAGCTGACTCCGTCCCCTGTTCACTGACTCACACCAAAACCCAGTATTTCAGCCTCGACTCCAACGCCTACCGGACACCTGCGGCTACCAACTCAACCTCCTTCACCACTTCGTACCATAGCCCTCGCCAATCTATCACCACCATCATCACCATCACAAGTCCCACAGCCTTATTCCTCCTACCTTCGGCCCCGGCCAAAGTGTCACCACTGCCGAACACCCTCTAACCACACCATAGATATGGCCACCCCGACCACGACCGCAACACCCTACTTTCGGACCATCACAGCCACCGACAACCGCGGCTGCGAGAACCTGACCCCCTGACTTCATCGACACACCAACCACCGAACCATCAGCCGTCCCACCGCAGACAACCATCCCGCCTACCAACACGCTGTCCAGGCGAACCCGAGCCACCACCAGCAACACAAACCCATCTCCCATCACCACCGTCACCTTCGTCACAACCACCCCCGCTTTTCGGCCAACTCCGGCCTACCACCACCAACACCGTCTCCATCTCCACGTAGCTCCACCACCAACGGCACCACCCGTACCGCCATCATCTCCCCCGACACCAACCGTCGTACCACCACCCAAATCTCCCAAAATTTAACCAAAAAAACCACCGCCATACTCATCTCGCCGTGCCTCCATAAAACCCTAGCCCGACCGCTCCTCCCCGCTGATACTTTTTGCGCCTAAGCCTCTTGCTGCCCGAGCTGGGTCACCATTGTGCGTGCGTTGGACCAGCCATGGTCGATCCCTGCCTCCCGACCGGAGGCGCACCTCTGTTTCTTCCCTTCCTCGACAGGACGCCGCCACGCTCGAAACCATGGCCGTGCCCTAGCCTCCGACCAACCACGCGTGGCCACCGCCATGGAGCTTCGTCGTCGGGTTTCGAGCTGCCGCTGTGTCTCGATTCTCCGTCTGCCTCTGCTCAGCTCAACGCCCAACCGCCTGGCCGCTCACTCCACTCTCTGTCCCCTCCTGCCCTCTCCTTTCTTTCCTTTTTCTTCTCACTCTCTCTCTCTAATTCTCTTTCTTTCTTTACTTCTAATAGTACTATGACAGAAAGCATGTGGACTTTTGGTTTTTTTTGTTATTACATATTATTATTGTTGTCATTTGTGTGGTTCTTCTCGGGAAAAGGAAACAAAGGGTAATAATATTATTATCATATTGATATTTTTATTTATTTTTATTCTTGCTTTCCTTTTTTTGCAAACATCAGACATTTTGCTAATATTATTATTATTATTATTATTATTATTATTATTATTAGGGGTGAGCATTTTACGGTTTAAAACCGAAAACCGAACCGAACCGGACCGAAATAAGGTTTCGGTTCGGTTTTTTCCTAATCGGTTCGGTTCTCGATTTGTATGTTAGAGAATTTCGAATTTTCGGGTCGGTTTTCGGATTTGGGTTTCGGTTACCAACCCGAACCGAAAACCGAACTCATATATTACAAGTTTACCCTTCCCTCATATATATAAACCAAAAAAAATTCTAACCCTAACCAATTCACTTCTCTCTCCATTCATTTTTCCTGTGGCGGCCTGCAGTCCCTTGCCGGAGCCTCCCTCTCTCTCTCCCTTGTCTCTCCGTCCCGAGCAGTCCCGAGCCGGAGCCTCCCTCTCTCTCGTCTCTCCAAACCTCCCTCTCCTTTTTTCTCGGAGATCTGGATCTATTCTCCTTTCTCCAAGATCTAGATCTATACTTCAAGAATTAGATCTAAATATACTCATGCAACCAAATCTTAGAATACAACCAGATCTAAATTTATGTAACATTTTTTTTCTTTCTCCTTTATTTTTTCTTCTTCTACTTCAACCAGATCTAAATTTTATATAATATTTTTTTTCCTTTTTTCCTTCTTATTTGTTTTGTAATTTTGATACCTTTTTTTTTCTACTTCTACTTCAACCAGATCTAAATTTTATGTAATATTTTTTTTCTTCCTCTTTTTTTTCTTCTTATTTGTTTTGTGATTTTGATAAATCATAAGTTGGTTATTCTCTTACTGGATCTTCTTATTTCTTCTTATTTTGATAAATCTTCTTATTTCTTCTTCTTCTTTTTTCCTTTTTTTTCTTTTTCTTGTACTGCAGGTCGGGGACTGAATCCTGATTTTTGGTTTCAATGAGCCAAATTAGAAAGGCATCATTAAGTTCCTGCATGTTCAATTTTCATATATTAATGTTAGTGCGTCTCTTTCTTGCAGGGATTAATGGAGTAACTCTTGGTATTAATGGAGCTACTGTTACAATTTTTACTTCTGCTTCATTGTAAAAATGTATCTCTTGTGTAACCTTGTATAGTAGACTAGATCTGCATTGCAGATGAGTTTTTTGAATTTTATTGTAATTAATTTACTGGTGTTGTAACTCCTGTGTAACCTTACAAAGCAGCAGAATGGATGCAGATTAAGTTTTTTTTTGGGTAAAATTGTTTTTTAATAATTTTTGGAATGAGCAAGTTTTACGGCCCACTTGAAGCCCCCTCGCCGGAGCTCGCGGTGCTCCTCCTCCCCCGCCGAGTCGTCGCCCCTGTCACCCTCATTTTCCGTATTTCTCGTATTTTGTATTTATACTCGTATCTGGATTTTGGCATGTATTTTTTTACTTTCCTCAGCTTGTGGAATTTCGGTATTTCTCGTATTTTGGATTTTGGCATGGCTCGGTTTTATTTGGATTTGTTCGGTTTTATGTGAGTTGGATCACCTTAGCTTATGCTACCCCCCTCAACCCACCACAACTCCCCCTCTTTATATCCCCACCTACCACTCTCTCTCCTCATAACCACCATTTATTTCCTTCTTCTTCTTCTCCTTCCTCAACACAACTCTCCTAACCCTAGGCAAGTGCACCTTGCCACTTCATGAGAGCCCTATTTTCTTGGTTCATTTGCTAGATTAGGACATGGTGATCAACATTAGAACTTGGGTTTTTGTGATTTGGAGCCTCCATTGTGATAGATCTAAGTTATTTCCATTTTCGGATTTTGCATGGTTTGAGCTTCTTAAGTTAGATTTTATGGGTTTTTGATGTTTCCATGTGGATGAGAGTTCAATTTCACCCAAGATGGAACTTTGGAAATCTGGATTTGGAGTTCGGATGGCCAAGTTATGATGCTGTGTAGCTTGGGTTCATCCATAGTGTTCTTACTGTTTGGAGAAGACAGTGAGCAGTGTGCAGAGCTATTTAGCTTACGCACCCTGAGCTACGCGCGTTCTTTAGCGCTGCGTACGCAGGCTTGAGTACGCTTCCTGTTGGAAGCGTGTCTCCTTGAGCGTGCGTGACTTTTCACCTACGCTGCTATCTGTAGCGTGCGTGACTTTTCACCTACGCTGCTCCCTGTAGCGTGCGTGACTTTTCACCTACGCTGCTCTCTGTAGCGTGCGTGACTTTTCACCTACGCAGCTCTCAGCGTACGTGATTTTTTCGTACGCTGCTTCCCTGACCCCTTGCTTAACCCATTGGCTTTTGGAGTTTTGGTCTTATTTCTTTAAGCTTGACTCTTCTATTGTCCTGTATATTGATATTTTATTAGATATTTTATGCCCATTTTATATCCTTACGCTTTTTGTCATGAACTTGATTTTACTTAATGTGTTTGGAATGACTATTGCACATGGCCTGGTATGACAAGTAACTAGCATAACACGACAGTGACCCGTGGTGGTGCACTCCTGACATGACCAACCTGACATGATAGTGGCCCATCGTGGCGCACTCCCGACAAGTACCCTGACATGATTTATCTTGATAACTTAACTTGACTTGCCTTGACACCGTGGTAATTCTTTCTTACTTGCTTGTTAAATCCACTTGTCCTGTCTTGCATCATGTCTAGGATGGGACTCCTGAGTACCACGGTCAGGAGTGCCTACTAAAATGGATTAAGGTTAATAACTAGAATAACACAGTAGTCATGAAGAGATGACACAGCTACAGGCAATCCCGTTACCTGGGCGCTCTTGGGATCTGTAGCCTGCCGTCGAGTAGGACATATTTCCAGCGCACCGTCGAGTGTTGCACCCTCTAAGTCACCTAAAGGTACATTTGTCTTCTGGGCAATGTACCTACCAGAATTCAACCCTAATCTTTCGTCCTGGGTAACTTGGATGGTCTGTAGGGCTTGTGGCTGTGGAACAATCTCACTGCATCTTGTTAGTAATTAGGCCTGTGATAACCTTAGTTAGTTAAAGTAGTAAGCCGTAGCGTCTGCTTGGCCGTGATTGATTGAATGTGGTATAACCAGTTTAGCCATGTCTTGATCCAGTGCAAGATTGTTCCTGTCTTGATTTTCTTGCATTATCTTGCCGATAAATGGTGGGAAACCAAGCTCTGTTCAGACGAAGGGTTACAACCCCGGTCCTTGTTTGGTTTACGGGTTGTAACCTGGCTATCGGAATAGTTCCATGGTTATCTCGTCGTATATCACCCTGCCATGTTTTCGTAAGTTTTAATTTTAATATTAGATTTTCTTGTGCTGATTGCTGGCTTTTGTTCTTATTTTGTGGTCCCCTTGTGGCACTTGCTCTTTCTGGGGTTGACCTAGCTGGTTTTGTGTAGCCAGATTTCGGAGCAGCTCCCGAGGATCTATCAAGCTTCCAGTCCAATGGTGACAACTAGACGGAACCCAGGCCAAGAGTGGGTTTTCTTTTTGTTTTGCCCACTTTATTGTAAAATTATTCTTTTGAGGCGTTTAGCCGACGAGCACCTGTTAGCTCGCTGCACTTTTACTTACTGTCTGCCTACGGGCTGTAAACATGATTGAAAAATCCTAGGGTTGATCATGTATGACTGAACTCTTGCTAGTCCTAACATTTTGTAACGACTAGCTTCATGATCAGCTGAATATGTAATATTTGGGACGCCTTATTATTGTATATTTAATGATCATACATCTTGCAACTTTACTTACTTGCTGTGATTGAGACACTAGGCTTGTTCATGACCATAAGAGACTGTTGGCTTGTAGAAAACCCTCACATATCTAGACAGCCGTGACCGTATATCGAGGTGGTTTTCATTTTAATATACGTAGCTGGCTATGTCTGCCCCCGCTCTCCAGTATTCTGGTTCTGGGGCGTGACAGCCCTCGCCCGTCGTCTCGTCCGTCGAGGTCCCCGTCGCCTCCGGTGGCTCTCACCCGGCGGGCGTCCCTCCCCGGCGACGTGATCCTGGCCTGAGCACGGGAGACACGACTCGCCCCCTAGGGACCCGAGCACCCTCGGGCCCCGCCCCTGACCGTTCGGGGTCCGCGTCCACCCACACCGGGCCACGCGCTCGATGCTGTCTCCTCGGGCTTTGCATTAGACCGCCACGTGCCCCCTGGATCGGGTGCCATTTTTGAATTTCAAACTTTTGTTTTGGTTTTGTGGTGGGCCCGGCCCTGTTCTGTAGTTCGGAGTGGTACCCAGACTTCAATAAAATTTTCTTTGAGAAAAAAAAATGTGTGTGTGTAAATGCAGGCCCACTAGCCCCATAACCGTTACTTTGTTTTACTGCATGCAAAATATTTATATATTTATACAATTGCAGGCCCACTGGCCCAATAACCCATTAAATTTATTTAAGTGCAAGCTCGACCCATTAAACCGAACCGACCGAAAACCGAACCGGTTTAATTCGGTTCGATTTTGTTCGGTTTTTTATAAATCGGTTCGGTTTTCGGTTTTGATAAAACCGATTTTCGGCTAATTCGGTTTTTGTCTAAACGGTTCGGTTTGAACCGAACCGAACCGTTGCTCACCCCTAATTATTATTATTATTGTAAGATTATTTTTGGGATTATTATTATCTTTGGTTATTACAGTAATTTTTCTTAGTTACTGTCAGTATAGATACGTATGGTAAAAGAGTATATTTTCTACACCAGAGTATTTATATATTAAATGTTTAAATATATATAAGAAAATATAAGACTTCTTACTGTTGTTATTATTATCATCAATACAATTTTTGTTTTTATTTATTTAATTTTTATATTTTCAATCAGTTTCACTAATACTATTAGTTACTAACTATTATATACTAAAATATCTAAAAGTAAATTTTTTTTTACATAAACATGATTATTTTCCTACAATTATATTTTTACCAAATTTGGTTTTACCTAAAATAATGTTTCCTATACTTCCAAGGATTTATCTAAATATTACTTTTACTAGTAACTATGGTTTTCAAGCATTATAAATGTTTTCAAAAAGGGGCATATATATATATATATATTATTATCCTTTTTCTTTTGAATTGTCTCATATCCATGACCAATCCCTTTTCCCTATCCTTCCGTCCATGACTAAATTCCATTATTCATGTTCTCTCGCACATTCGAGACTACCTTATGTTGACCCTAACTAACCTGACCGTTCTGGACCCGATGGAACAGTCCGTGCCATCATTGGAGGCTGTTTTGCGTAGTTATAACACTGAAGTCGATCTTGTGCCACTTTATTGTTCCACACCAGGCAGTTCACCAGGCGTCACAACAGGCAAGTATACCTTGCTAATTTTCTGTCATATTATTTATTTTTTGTATTATTTACTTTATTTCATATTGTTAGTTTCCTTTGTTATAAACTGTGCGTCCAAGCCACACTTGGGTGCAAGCGACTCTATTAGTCGTTTTACTTTACTATATGCATGTTAACTTAGTTTTAGCGGACTACCTTCTTGTTGGGGATATCATTATATTTCCTTGGGCCATGACACTCATACTACACGGTTTGAGACATTTTGCTAGGGGCACGACTTATGGACTGCCATCTCTAAAGTCATGTGACGGTAGATCTTCGTAACTACTATGACTAGGGTTTTAGAGACTTAAGCAGTTACAAAACTGGACGGGTCATGGACATGACTTGGTCAGTGTGGAAAATATTGGGAGAGGCAGTCGCTAGTGCGTATGGGAAGCCAAACAGGTAACCCATAGTTTTCGAAAGGAACTATGGCGATATATTTACAGATGCCCTCTTTTGGACGTTATGGACGGATACGTATGACTAGATGCCAGTTGCGTACTTATAGCCTAAAATTCCACCCATGCGCATGAAAGTTGTCCTCTAAATTGCACAATAGATGGTTAGCATTCCCTTTTGCATATTGGTGTCTAGGAGAGTCTTGCATATTATTATTATTTTGACAGTTCATATTAGCTTGTTCTTTCTGTATCTTGTTACATTCCTCTGAGGACCTAGTTATTCCCCAGGTGTGTGTTCATGTCTTCCGCAGGTATCATATCCGGGATCGTGGTCTTCTCCATTTATTCGAAGATGACGTGACTTGGTTCCTCCTTGCTACTTCCACTTAGCCTTTTTATATATCATGTACTTCTTCCTTTTTATTTTGGTTGATAGTGGATGTGTCTCCACCCAATATATTGTACCAAAACAATTTATTATATGATATCTTTTATTCCCTTATTTTGTGGATGAGATTAGTTAGTTGTGGTTTACTGTATTTTATAGCTTATGTATACATATAAGGCCCCTGTACTTCGTATGTATACAGCTGGCATGTCTACGTACTTAGTCCTACGTATTTTGGGACTGGGGCATTACAGATACGATATGCAGTGAATGTGAAACGAACAAAGCTACCCAATCCACATTTAAGTCCAAGAATGCTCTAAGTACCACTAGACCTCTACAATTACTGCATATGGATTTATTTGGACCTAGTAGAATTGCCAGCCTAGGTGGTAAGTTATATGCATTTGTAATAGTAGATGATTTTTTTAGATACACGTGGGTATATTTTCTCACACACAAGAATGATGCATTGTCTAAATTTATCTCTTTTTGTAAGAAAGTCAAAAATGTGAAAGGATTCATGATCACTCATTTTCAAAGTGATCATGGCAGCAAATTTGAGAATGCAGAGTTTGAGCAATTTTGTGACACACGGTTATTTGCATGAGTTCTCCTGCCCTAGGACTCCACAACAAAATAGAGTTGTGGAACGTAGGAACATGACTCTATCTGAAATGGCTGGAGTAATGTTTAACCAGTTTAGTCTACCCAAATAGTTTTGGGTTGAAGCTGTCAATACAACTTGTTATGTTCTCAATAGGGTTCTTATTCGAGCTAAATCGAAGAAGACTCCCTATGAGTTATGGTTTGGTAGAACACCCACAGTCTTTTATTTTAAAATCTTTGGTTGTAAATATTTTTTTTAATACTAAAGATAATTTGGGAAAGTTTGACGAAAAGGCCGATGAGAGTATACTTTTAGGTTATGCGGCCAAAAGCAAAGGGTACCGAGTCTTCAACAAAAGGACTATGATCATCGAAGAGTCGATAAATATCACTTTTGACGAACTAAATCAATAGATGATCGACAATGATGATGAAGACATTAGTACACCGAGCAAAGCGCCTGCAGAACCAGAAACCGAAACCAGCTACCTTGAGAGTCTGCCAAAAAGAATGAAGTTTATGGCCGAACATCCCAAGGACTTGGTAATAGGTGAGATTACCAAGGGTGTAAGTACTCGTTCCTCTAATAAAGTTATAGCTTCCTGTATTGCATTTATTTTACAACTATAACCTAAAACTATTGAAGAAGCATGTAGCGATAATTATTGGTTAGATGCTGTGCAAGAGGAATTAAACCAATTCGAACGGAATCAAGTTTGGGAACTTGTTCCCAAGCCTATTGATCATCCGGTCATTGGCACCCGCTGGGTATTCCGAAATAAATTGAATGAGAATGGCTTAGTCACTCGTAACAAGGCCCGACTCGTAGCTCAAGGATACAACCAAGAGGAAGGTTTCGACTACGATGAAACCTATGCCCCAGTTGTGAGATTAGAATAATTCGCGTATTATGTGCATTTGCATATTTTATAAACTTCTACTTTTTCAAATGGATGTAAAAAGAGCATTTTTTAATGGTTTCATAAAAGAAGAAGTTTATGTAGTTCAACCTCCAAAAATTGTTGTTTTCAAAAACCATGACTATGTTTTCAAGTTGAAGAAAGCTTTATACGGTCTGAAACAAGCCCCTTATGCTTGGTATGATCACTTAAGCTCTTTCCTACTTGATAACAATTTTTCAAAAGAAAAGGTTGATACTACACTGTATATAAAATCTTTAAAAGGAAATCTTCTTTTAATTCAGATTTATGTTGACGATATTATCTTTGGATCTACTGATGAGTCTCTTTGTCAAAAAAATTCCAAGTGTATGCACAATGAGTTTGAGATGAGCATGATGGAAGAACTCAAAGTTTTTCTTGGACTGCAAATCAAACAAACCAACAATGGAACGTTTATTAATCAAGCCAAATACATAAAAGATTTACTAAAGAAGTTTGATCTGGAAGCCGTCAAACCCCTTGGCACTCTAATGGAAACTTTAACCAAGCTTGATGTAGACGAACAAGGCAAACCTATCAAAATACGTAAGTATCGAGTTATGATTGGTAGTTTACTTTATTTAACTGCTAGTCGCCCTGATATAATATTTAGTGTTTGGTTGTGTGTACGTTTTCAAGCTAACCCTAAGGAAACACACTTGTGTGCAGTTAAGCGTATCTTTCGATACCTTAAAGGCACTTCTTCTGTCGGCTTATGGTATCCCAAAACTATGTCCTTTGACCTAATCGGTTACTCGGATGCTGATTTTGCTGGATGAAAAGTAGATAGAAAAAGTACTAGCGACACGTGTCATTTCTAAGAAAATGCACTAGTCTCTTGGTTTAGCAAGAAGCAAAATTCTATCGCATTATCAACTATTGAGGTTGAGTATATCGCCGCAGGACATTGTTGTGCACAAATTTTATTGATGAAGCAAACCTTAGAAGACTTTGGTTTATATTACACATACATACCCATTTTCTATGACGACAATAGTACTACCAATTTGACTAAAAATCCTGTATGTCACTCTTGCACTAAGCATATTGAGATTCGACATCAATTTCTTAGAGACCATCGAACAAATGGAGATATAAACCTAGAATATGTAGATACAGAGAAACAATTGGCTGCCATCTTTACAAAACTATTAGTGGAAGATCGTTTCAATTATTTACGTCGAGAATTAGAAATTTTAGATATCAATAATATTAATTATATTTTATTAATTATTTTTTAATATACAAAAACTATTTTTGAGAGAAGCCTATAAAGAGTCTGTCTGTCACCATGGCTAAGGCTAAAGCGAAACAATACTTAAGCGTTCTCCTGTAAACCTCCGCTAGCTGGGACAGTACCCCTACAGTTAATTTGAGATAGTCATTGCGTAACGAAATTTAATTCATAAAATAATATTAATTATATTAATTAAAATTTAAAATTACTAAACTTGGAATTAAATAATTAAAAAGGAGTGATGAATACAAAGTAAAACTTATTTCTATGCAAAATACCTTAACAAAATAGCTGGCGAACTCGCACCGAATTCAGACCAAGTTCGGCCCGAGTTCTGTTGGTTACTGGTATTTTAAGTCAGAATTAAAGTGGCCTCCCCTTCCTATTCATCATCTTTCCCATCCAAACAGAGCAGCAACCGTGCAGAAGAGCCCTAAATCCTAGTTCTTCCAACTTTGATTCCTCCAAATTTCCTTGGAATTTCTCCTCCAAACTTTGGATTCGTGCGTAGAATCTTATTCTCTTCTACATACTTGATTTCTAGATGGTATAATTTTTTTCTTTTATCTATTTCAGTTTCTTAGAAAATTTATACTTTCATAAAAATTATGCCTAGAATTCACAACCATTTCAAAAGAAAGAAGAGGACGGTTAGCGAAGAAGCCTCCTCTTCGGATCCTATCCAAGGATCGCTCTTTTCGCCTATCCAAATGGATGACGGGACGTTCAACGAGTTTTTTTTTGAAACTCTTGAACAATCCTTATTGTGGTATGCAGATTTCTCAGTTCGCAACATATGCCCCGGCACACCAATCAAGTGGACAATCATTCAGCCACACAAACCTTACTTGGAAGTATTAAGATTGCACAATCTTGTTACTTATTATTTTTCTATTGCTACTAATGCTATTCAGCTATTTTACTGTAACTTCACCTTAGCCGATGACACTTTCACTGTTAAGGTCCGTGTTGCTGGCATTGAAATGCAATTTGATGATAAAAACCTAGCGAAGATACTAAATATTCCAAATGTTGGTGCTCCGCTAGACAATATCACTGAATTTGAATTTCCAGGAGATACGTCTTTAAACAGTTTCAAGAACCAACTTTGTGCTCCTGATTATGTCTGTCCCAAAAAGTTCAAAGCTACACATTTAAACTTATTCTTTTATGAGTTACATCGCATCGTTTATTCTACTATTTTGCCAAAATCTACTTCCAAAGACGATGTGACCACCCTTAAAATGTCTGCACTTTATCATATTCGTAATGGAATTCCCTTTTCAGTCCCTAAGACGATTATCCATATGATGGATAGATGTCGCAAAAGGAACAAAAATCTTGTTTGTGGGATGATTCTTCCTATCATTTTCTAACACTTTGACATCGACTTATCCACTTGTACTCATAATTCTGAGCCCAAGTATCTTCAGCTCTCTCGTCGCAGCGCAGCTGTCCCTCCTGCTCCTCCTACTGCACCACCTTCTCCACCTTAGGATTACCCTATGTCTTTTGAGTCTCCACCATCACTTATCTGATATGCAGCATGCTCAGCTCTATGAGCATTTATTACTGACACATAGAGGGAACACAAGTTTCGAGATGCTAGTCTGTCATGACCCGCACCCTTTTTTTTATTTTTTTAAAACGAATACGAGACATGTCCAAGCCAGCCTACGCCGCAGTGTCGGCGGTAGAACGCTGTCACGGCCATGAAGATCAAAATCACAAATAATGCTCATTCACATAATTAATTTAACTTACAATGATCACAAGTTTTATATTTGTACAAAAATATAAACTTGTACAAATAAATGAATGACTACAACTCAACTATCTATCTAGTCTCTAGGCTTTTGTCTGCAAGTATTCCCGTCACTCCCCAAGCTAAGTGAATCTACGGCTAACCTGAAAATGTTGGTTTCCAGTCAGGAATGGAACGAGCATAATTCACTGAATGCAATTTCAAATAAAGAAAATGACTATAAAATAAGGTTAGACATCAATCATGAGTTTTGAAAATAAACAGTAAATATGGAAAACCAATAATAAATAGACAAAAAATACTTTCCCTAACTGTTAAAAGTACCTTTGATATGTGATCGGTCTGGGGTACTACACCGCACGGTCTACGAGGTCTACTTGCATGAAAAATAAACACGGGCTACAATGTCTACTTGCAGAAAATAAACACGGGCTACACTACTTGCAGAAAATAAACACGGGCTACACTACATGCAGAAAATAAATACGGGCTATGGTCAGATCACACATCCTTGGTACTTCTCATTCCCGACTCAATAATTTATAATAGAGTATAAAAATCACATAACCAATGACTAATCAATGAAATATAGTAAAGATCAATATCGAAATGCAGACAATAAACTGTACTCGCCTGTGGTCCTCTGCTGGTGAAACCGACAGTCTGAACTACTCAATGTGCCACAATAGTCAAAACCCGTACAACAATCCCCGGAAGCCGAAATAAACATTACCAATGTTCTCAGAATAGTCAAAATAGCTAGGATTGCCAGTCCTAAAGTCCAATTGTGGACACAGGGGCAAAACGATAATTTCGGACCAAAACGGTGTCCGCCGTTGGACCCGCTTTGCACCGAAAAGCGTGCCAGAGTCAACGGTCTCTAAAGTTATCAAACTACATGTCTACGGATCCAGTTTTTCGATACGAACCCAACCGTATGTCCAAAGTTGGATTTCGGCGGGCCGTGCACAAAATTGTCCGTTGAGTGGGACCGTGGGGCCCGCAAAACGACGTACGATTCGACTGTCTCAGATTTGGACCAAACTTGGCAAACAGGACCAGAAAAATGATACGGTCCTATTGGCGCAAGTTTCGTCTCAATCTGACGAGCGTCCACAAAGTAATTGGAGAATTTGCAACGTGTACAATACGGTGAATTTCGACGGATACGCATCAAATTCGTCGCGCACACGCGACCAATTCGAATTCCACCAAAGCCCACACGACCACGTAACTATTACGTAGCTTTCGATGCGTTCGGTTCACGACCACGTCGTCCCGATTGGCGTGACGCACGTCGTGTGGAACAATTTTCTAGTTTTCAAAACAGGTATTTGGGAAACTTTGGGATTTGATTTCTCGGCGAGTAGTCGATGAATTCGAATTCCGCAAGAAGGGTGATGAAGACCTATATGTTGTCTAAAAGTCTCTTTAAATAGATTTTCTATTATGGGACTGGATTAATCAAAAATGATCCTCAAAAGTGGGTTCATGGACTGCACTAGTGCTCTGTTTTGGGGTAGTTTTTCGCCGACTTTGGGTCAATCTCATGGACTGGTCGTGCATCCTATATGAAATCTAAATACTGGGGTTTAGAGGCGGTCATGTTGGCTTTCCAGAATAATTTACGGGACGACAAACGGCTAAGTATATGCGGAGAATTACGGGGTCGAAGTTACCTTCGCGGATGTTGTCGCTCCGCTCCTGTATCCAGGTCCACGCGCGCGAGCGCGCTGTCGTCGCCGCCTCCGGCCAGCGGCCGGCCACCCTGACGGCGGCGTAGGGCCATACGCGTGCGCGGGGGGGGGGGGGCGAGATCGGGTTAGGGTTTCCTACGAGGATCTCTCCTTTTATATACACCTTCGTGTATATTCGCACCGCTGGGGGGGGTCGGGGCTCTCGGGTTTTTGGTGGACTTAAAATTGTTACTGCTGCAGCTGGGTTAAGGGGTCGGGGCCACTTGGGGTTTTCTTAGGGTCGGTTTGGGACTGGGCCCTGTGGGCCTGCTACTGCTTCATTCTTATTCTTTCACTCTTTTTCTTTTTTCCCTTTAGTCTTATATATATATATATATATATATATATATATATATATATATATATATATATATATATATATATATATATATATATTTTATATATATCTATATATTATATATATATATATATATATATATATAGATATATAAAAAATAATAATATATATATATATATATATATATATATATACTATATATAAATGTATATACACACATATACGATATATATTTATTTATATCTAGATATATCTATATACACCCATATATATATATATATATATATATATAAATATATATATATATATATATATATATATATATATATATATATATATATATATATATATATATATAAATATACACACACACACACTTATAACAAATTAATATCTATATACGTACACATATATCTATATATATACATATACATATACGCGTATACAAATATATTATTTGTATATATAGTCACATATATATATCAATACATATTTAATATATTATATATAAATATACACACATACACATTAATATATGTTTATATATACATACCAATACTTATGATACAATATAATATATTTATATATATATATATATATATATATATATATATATATATATATATATATATATATATATATATATATATATATATATATATATATATATGGGAGCGGATCGGGAGCCCCGCCCGCGGAGCCCCGCCGAAGCCCCGCTCCCCCTTAGCCGTTGGATCGCACGGGCGGGGGCGGGCCCCACGCGGGCCCCGCGCGATCCGATGGTGCAGGGGGGGCGGGGCTTCGACGGGGCTCCGCGAGCGGGGCCTTTGATCCGCTTCCTATATATATATATATATATATATATATATACACACACTTATAACAAATTAATATCTATATACGTACACATATATCTATATATATACATATACATATACGCGTATACAAATATATTATTTGTATATATAGTCACATATATATATCAATACATATTTAATATATTATATATAAATATACACACATACACATTAATATATGTTTATATATACATACCAATACTTATGATACAATATAATATATTTATATATACATACAAAGATACATGTACATCATATATATTCATATACACATATACATTATATATATTAGATAATAAAATAATATAACCAATAAAATAATAATATTAGATAACAATCTCAATAAATAATAATAATAATAATAATAAAACCCATTTTGTATAAATAACCAAATATCTAGGAAATATCGTTAAGTCTACCCAAAAAGCTAGGAAATATTTGTACATACCTAAAAGTATGTCTACATAGGCTTGGCTTGGTTTGGGTCCAATTTGCACTAGTTTGGTACAACCGGGTACCCTAAAACTAAATATTATAATTAATAAATAATTACTCTTCGATAAGGGTTACGTCGCAACTTGGCCTGGTTTTCCTAGTTAGGACATCACTATGGCTCGGCCTTCTCTACCAGGGCAAATACACTAGTCAAAGCATGCCATTGCACTACCCGTGCCATAATTCCTAGTCACCTTGTACTCCAAATCTCAACCATGGCTAAAATCATCTACCAAAATAATTAATTAAAATAATTATTCATAAAAATCTAAAAATCACTATTTTAATTAAAATAAATAAAAAATTTCAAAATTCTGGGAAGGGAGGCTACAAATCTACCCACCTTAAAAATAATTTCGTCCTCAAAATTCTAATTTCATAACTATTCCTTAAATTCAAAGGAAATCTACCATTTCCTTAATCTCCTCGAATTTTTAATTCCTCAAAAATAGTTACATCCTCCTCCTAGCATCTTGTAGCTATGAAACCTCGAGGACTACTACCCACCTTTGGTCACGCTACTCCCTCCAATCTCATGTCACTAAAATTGTATAATCATCCAACTACTTGCTAAAAATTACTACCAATATAATATTTATTGTATGTGACATCTATAATCCTCTCCTATCTATCAAACAACCCAAAATTTAACCAGCAACAAATTTACAAAAGTAGCAAAATATTGGTAAATTTTAATAAGTGTGACCATTTGTCGCTCCGAAATAGGAAGGACAGAATAATAAGAAAGAATAATTGGGAGCAAGTATGAAATTTCAGGACGGTAGAGAGTATCCAATGATGCGGATAGAAAGAAGGTTTACGAACCATTGACTTATTTGCTAAAGTGGCTACTCTAGTCTAGTCACTTGCTAAATCGAAGAACCCTTCGTTTCCTAGAGGGCTTACAATCCGTGCAATACAAAAGTTCCGTTATCGAAATTCTAAACAGGTTCCATAATAGAACAGGATTTGAGAAATCGAGATTGTGATCTTTTCCGTGGTTATTTAAACACACAAATAAGGGATATAAACGCGATACAAGATCGTATCGCAACTTCAAGACAGATGGAATAACAGTTACGAATGACTTCACATTCTAAGAAGGGGAAACAACATAAAGGGTATAGGGACCTATTTCGGAAGGTTCGGTTTTATAGTCCAACTATGGTGGTATGCATGAATGGGTATTACTGGGTCTTAATGGGTTCCCAATTGGACATCAGTCGTCGGTTGGATGAACCTCGGATTTCAGTCTCTATTGACTGGTCAAGATCCCAATGGTTATACTACTTCTACTAGGTTAGGGTAACCTAGAATAGATTTCACCCAAGTGGTCAAGCTAGTTTCTAGCCAAGTTGGTTAGCTAGGTCCCTAAAGCTCAAAAATGTGTCTTCCGTGACTTTTGTGTTTAAGTAGCATGAAAAAGACATAATTGAGTAGCACACTAATGACATGTGCGTAGTGGGCGTCGAGTAGATCACCACCATATATTGGGTCAAAAGGTTCGAGTCGAGTTAGAGTCTCTAATTGTAGTCGGAAAGTATACGAGTATTAAGGTAAGGGTTATAGCTAGTCCCTTTGACCTGAAAGCCGTACTATAAAAATAGAGTACAAGGGAACGTGTTTGAGTGGGACATGATATACCTAGATGAAGGTGGACTTGTCTAGAACTTGCATATGAAATTTGTTGGAAGGTAAAAGCTGGTCTTGTGCTCCGAATATTAATGACACGACCGGGGACACAAAATGATCTAAATGGAAAGTGGGAGTCCATAGGGCACTAACTATCATCCTAATAAAAATTTATTCTAATCAATCGGTGATCTTCGTATATCCTAAAACTTTAGGAGGCTTACAGTCTACCCACCTTAGAAGTTAGGGCATGGTCTTAGGAATAATGAGGTTAGAAGGATTTCAATGTCAGGATATCGTACCACGATTCTCGATAATAAAGAATAAGGTACGACGTAACGGAATATGGTAGATATAAGTCAAGTCGAAGATCATTCCTCAATAATTGGAAAATGAGTGTACACAATGACACATGGTCGAGAAAATAGAATAACATGCTTGTCCACAATATACAAGAGTTGTCGACGGGGTAACCAACTCTAAGGCACATCATCTAAAAGATTTCTAACAATTGAGTCGTGAAACTCTAGTTGTGTCAAACCTGTCAGACTATGGTCATAAGGGTTCTAGTGGTATGGGCGGTAGTGATCATGCATTGTTGTTGACAACTGGTATATCACAATTTGACAGGGTATTTAATCTATGGTATTAGCTAAGCTAGTGACTGTGGTGTTCCAACACTAGTTAGGTCTTAATATCAAAATTTACATAACTAGGGTAATATTTGTTAGAAACCAATCTCGGGATGAGCATCTACCATAGTCACGGTAAATGATTGTCCTTATCCTTGTCTATTCATCTCATATCTAAACTGTGGGCTTTGGTCGAGGAAAGGTTGGGTTAAGGTTTAAGGATTGCTAGTTAATGCAAGCTTTCAGCAAATAGTTAGAGGCTCACAACAATTGGTTCCTTGAGGATAGATGGTCTCTTGGGTTGGCATTTCAACTAAGGGTAAAACCCTAATCATTCTTAAATTCAGGTAGCTAGAAAGTCCCGATAACAGTTTGGGGTCGAGAGGAGAACGAGTAACTCAATCACATGGCTGGCTGACGATAGCTACCCTTGTGTATACAACTACCACAGCCATGGAGATACTCGGTATCTCTCTACCAATTACGAGCTTCTGTCTTTCCAAATCAGTGAGAGACAAAATAATAAAGAGTTCAAGAAAGATGTTATTGAATACAATTACGTGATCCAAAGACGAACGTATAATTCAAGAGAAATTGTCAAAACAGTCGCGGATGAGATCCTAGATACCTATATATCTCCATCCACGTAGTGTAAACAAACGAAGAGCGAACCAAATGCATCATGGTTGATCAGACCATAATACACTGATTCTGATTAGACAATAAGTTGGCAGGCGTCCCCACTAAACATATGCCTTGAATCAAGCTCGAGAACAGAGTGAGCTTGCAAAACTAAGTTGTAACAGCAGCGTTTGTTAAGATAATCGAATATAATTATGCGAGATTTTTTAAAAGACGGCACAAGTAGTTCGAGTTTAGAGGGAATCAAACTTCACCTGGTGTTCTTGCTTCTATAGACATCCCACTATCATCTTATCCTTATGACCTTGGTCGACTAATGGTTTATGGACTCCTGAATTCTTTATTCTAGGTAAATCTATTAGTGTCAATTAATTTTTTCATCAATAGATCATGAGGATCATACAGAGTGCTAGGTCGGAAGACATGCTACCAAACTTACAAACTTCCACTACTATTGGCTTTGGATCTTATGGAACATACATGGCATTGTCCTATCCTCCTTAGTATCCTAGATATGTAATCACGTCTGAAGTCATTTTACCGAGAATTATGCTTCACCCGTATACTCGGGCTGTGGTAAACCCTTGGTTCTGTGATTCAGATGTGATATGCTATCAGATACTCTACCTTATCTCGACACCTGGGTGACTATGATCAAGGAGGACCACTAGCCATAGTTTTTAGGAATATTCTATAACCTATAATTTTCTTAAATATTTCAACTCTAGGGTCGTGTCTTGCCAGTGCGCTGCTGGCTGCAGGGAATCCAGAGTCTTCATAATTTAAATAAATGGCGACAGTGCACTGCTGTTCTGCCATTATGAGTTAACTAATATTCCCTTAACTACATCTACAAAAATCTATGAGCTCCTAGAGATTCAAACAAGTTGCCTATGAAATAAAGTGTAAGCATTTGTCCTATCAGCCCCTAAAATAAATGATTGAGCGGGGAGGAATTAACTTAAGACAAAGAAATACAAATATTCTAACTATTCCATGTGTATTCAAACCACAGAGGAAAACTTTTGGATCGAAACTAACTTGAGGTTCGTATGGGTATAACAATAATCAGAATTTATACAAAATAATATTTCCTAGGGCAAATAGAAACTACACAGGCAATTCGACAAGATAAGAGGATGATATCTTAAGAGGCAAAGAGAAGGATTTGCACAATTCAACAGGGTTAGATCATTAATTCTATGAAGCCCTGTCCCACCAAGTGAATAATCTATCCACATTGGATCACATCGTCATATCAAGAGAAAATAGTGTACCTATGGGGATCTAACAAACTATCAAAATTAATAATTCCTCATCTAAATTGCATGGCCTAGACTACCCATCGGTAAATTTGTATAAGGGACTCCTAGTCCTAGTCATTCTCTTAAATTAAATTAATTCTTAATTTGTGAATGAGCATTTCCTAGTCGCAGGCTCGTAATAGTACAACTAACTAAAGTACTATCACGAGTTCGCGTAATTTGCGAAGACTGACCTGCATGGGCCACCACAAAAACTTGTCACGACCCGCACCCGTTTTTTTTAAACGGATATGAGACGTGTCCAAGCCAGCCTACGCCGCAGTGTCGGCGGTAGAACGCTGTCACGGCCATGAAGATCAAAATCAAAAATAATGCTCATTCACATAATTAATTTAACTTACAATGATCACAAGTTTTACATTTGTAGAAAAATATAAACTTGTACAAATAAATGAATGACTACAACTCAATTATCTATCTAGTCTCTAGGCTTTTGTCTGCAAGTATTCCCGTCACTCCCCAAGCTAAGTGAATCTACGGCTAACCTGAAAATGTTGGTTTCCAGTCAGGAATGGAACGAGCACAATTCACTGAATGCAATTTCAAATAAAGAAAATGACTATAAAAGAAAGGTTAGACATCAATCATGAGTTTTGAAATTAAACAGTAAATATGGAAAACCAATAATAAATAGACACAAAATACTTTCCCCAACTGTTAGAAGTACCTTTGATATGTGATCGGTCTGGGATACTACATCGCACGGTCTACGAGGTCTACTTGCATGAAAAATAAATATGGGCTACAATGTCTACTTGCAGAAAATAAATACGGGCTACAATGTCTACTTGCAGAAAATAAACACGGGCTATGGTCAGATCACACATCCTTGGTACTTCTCATTTCCGACTCAATAATTTATAATAGAGTATAAAAATCACATAACCAATGACTAATCAGTGAAATATAGTAAAGATCAATATCGAAATGCAAACAATAAACTGTACTCGCCTGTGGTCCTCTGCTGGTGAAACCGACAGTATGAACTACTCAATGTGCCACAATAGTCAAACCCCGTACAACAGTCCCCGGAAGCTGAAATAAACATTACCAATGTTCTCAGCATAGTTAAATTAGCTATGATTGCCTGTCCTTAAGTCCAATTCTGGACACAGGGGCAAAACGATAATTTTAGGCCAAAACGGTGTCCGCCGTTGGACCCGCTTGCACCGAAAAGCGTGCCAGAGTCAACGGTCTCTAAATTCGTCAAACTATATGTCTACGGATCCAGTTTTCTGATACGAACCCAACCGTATGTCCAAAGTTGGATTTCGGCGGGCCGTGCACAAAATCATCCGTTGAGTGGGACCGTGGGGCCGCAAAACGACGTATGATTCGACTGTCTCAGATTTGGACCAAACTTGGCATGCAGGACCAAAAAAATGATACGGTCCTGTTGGCGTAAGTTTTGTCTCGATCTGACGAGCGTGTACAAAGTAATTAGAGAATTTGCAACGTGCACGATACGGTGAATTTCGACGGATACGTATCAAATTCGTCGCGCACACGCGACCAATTCGAATTCCGTCAAAGCCCACACGACCACGTAACCGTTACGCAGCTTTCATGCGTTCGATTCACGACCACGTCGTCCCGATTGGCGTGACGCACGTCATGTGGAACAATTTTCTAGTTTTTAAAGCAGATTTTTGGGAAACTTTGGGATTCGATTTCTCGGCGAGTAGTCGATGAATTCGAATTCTGCAAGAAGGGTGATGAAGACCTATATGTTGTCTAAAAGTCTCTTCAAATAGATTTTCTAATATGGGACTGGATTGATCGGAAACGATCTTCAAAAGTGGGTTCATGGACTACACTAATGCTCTATTTCGGGGTAGTTTTTCGCCGACTTTGGGTCGATCACATGGACTGGTCGTGCATCCTATACGAAATCTAAATACTAGGGTTTAGAGGCGGTCATGTTGGCTTTCTAGAATAATTTACGGGACGACAAACGGCTAAGTATATGCGGAGAATTACGGGGTCGAAGTTACCTTCGCAGCTGCTGTCGCTCCGCTCCTGTATCCAGGTCCACGCGCGCGAGCGCGCTGTTGTCGCCGCCTTCGGCCAGCGGCCGGCCACCCTGACGGCGGCGTGGGGCCGTACGCGTGCACGGGGGGCGGGGCGGTCGAGATCGGGTTAGGGTTTTCTACGAGGATCTCTCCTTTTATATACACCTTCGTGTATATTCGCACCGCTGGGGGGGTCGGGGCTCTCGGGTTTTTGGTGGACTTAAAATTGTTACTGCTGCAGCTGGGTTAAGGGGTCGGGGCCACTTGGTGTTTTCTTACGGTCGGTTTGGGACTGGGCCCTGTGGGCCTGCTACTGCTTCATTCTTATTCTTTCACTCTTTTTCTTTTTCCTTTTAGTCTAATATACATACATATATATATATATATACGTATACCTATACTATATATAAATATATACACATATATACGCATATATATTTATTTATATCTAGATATATCTATATACACCCATATATATATATATATATATATATATATATATATATATATATATATATATATATATATAATATATATATATATATATATTTTTTTTTATATAATATATATATATATATATATATATATATATATATATTTTATATATATATATATATATATATATATATATATATATCTACATAAAAAATATATATATATACATATATCTACATATATATATATATTTACATGTATATATATACACACACTTATAACAAATTAATATCTATATACGTACACATATATCTATATATACATATACATATACGCGTATACAAATATATTATTTGTATATATAGTCACATATATATATCAATACATATTTAATATATTATATATATATACACACATACACATTAATATATGTTTATATATACATACCAATACTTATGATACAATATAATATATTTATATATACATACAAAGATACATGTACATCATATATATTCATATACACATATACATTATATATATTAGATAATAAAATAATATAACCAATAAAATAATAATATTAGATAACAATCTCAATAAATAATAATAATAATAATAATAAAACCCATTTTGTATAAATAACCAAATATCTAGGAAATATCGTTAAGTCTACCCAAAAAGCTAAAAAATATTTGTACATACCTAAAAGTATGTCTACATAGGCTTGGCTTGGTTTGGGTCCAATTTGCACTAGTTTGGTACAACCGGGTACTCTAAAACTAAATATTATAATTAATAGATAATTACTCTTCGATAAGGGTTACGTCGCAACTTGGCCTAGTTTTCCTAGTTATGACATCACTATGGCTCGGCCTTCTCTACCAGGACTAATACACTAGTCAAAGCATGCCATTGCACTACCCGTGCCATAATTCCTAGTCACCTTGTACTCCAAATCTCAACCATGGCTAAAATCATCTACCGAAATAATTAATTAAAATAATTATTCATAAAAATCTAAAAATCACCATTTTAATTAAAATAAATAAAAAATTTCAAAATTTTGGGAAGGGAGGCTACATAGTCAATTTTAGGTCCTTGCAAAATCTTTTACGGATCTGCATTTTACACAGACTGGTCAACATGCCAGTTCTCTTCCACGAGATCCCACTATTTCTGGCTACCGCTACGAGGATGAGGCGGTTCATCACTTCTTTGAGCCCGGTAACGCTTATGACTGGTACCATGGTTTTGGTACTACACCACATCCTTCTCATAGAGCTGGCACATCTGGGGCTGGTCCTTCTGGACATGGTGGCGATGCTGATCGCGATGATGATGAATCTGTTTAGCAGCTAAGGATTTGATCTATACATTACTGTATTTTGTCTAGATGTTTTTCTGATTAGACTCTATTATTTGTCTATGTGTTCTTGAAAATGCTTCAACAATCCAAGATAGTAGTATTTTATCCTTTTTTTGGTACTTCTTTGACTGTTTGCTGAGTTGATGTATTCAAACTCTATTTCATTATTATGCATCCTCTATTATTCAGTGAGTATTGTTGATTTCGTTCTGGTATGCACTTCTGTGTTTTATGCTTATATCTTATCTAATGCTTCATTCATAAAATTGCCTGTGAATTTATGTTATTTTTAATATATTATGTTTCTTCAACGTGTGTCTCTTATGCCTGGATTACGGGGGAGCTTCTCTCTTTACAATTATTTTGTTAAGTGACAACTGGGAAGAAAATAAATCTAACATCTTTTTCAGGAAAATTTCTACCAAAATAGGCACTACCAGAATAAGTCGTTTTAGCGACGCCTAAAGACGTCGCTAAAACGACAAATTTCGTCGCTAAAAATATTTAGCGACGAAATTACTGACGTTTTGGGCTTGTCGCGGAAATGTAAGTCGCTGATCTTAAAAACGTCGCCAAACGTCGCTAGTACCGACGTGTACCGACGTATATATACGTCGGTATATTACCGACGTCTACCGTCGTGTCGTCGGTAGATTAGCGACGTGTATAACGTCGCTACGTGTCGGTAAATTTACCGACGATTACCGTCGTGTCGTCGGTGGTTTAGCGACGTGTTTAAAGTCGCTACACGTCGGTAAAATCCTGGAAATTTACCGACGTGTACCGTCGTTTAAAATGTAAGTAAATGTCGGTAATTCCTGGAATGATTAGCGACGTGCACCGACGTTTACCGACGTTCTCTGACGTATAAGGACGTCGGTAAACGTCGGTACCATGGAAAATATTGCAGATTTATCGACGTTTACCGACGTTCATTTGCGTCGGTAAACGTCGATAACCGTCGGTAAACGTCACTAAATCTGCAAAAAAATAAAATAAATAAAATACAGAATGTCCAGTTCTCAGAATGTCCATTTCTCAGAATGTCCATTTCTCAGAATGTCCATTTCTACAACAATCACAGAATGTCCAGTTCTCAGAATGTCCATTTCTCACTGTACACAGGTTTCAGTCCCTATAACCAAGTCTACAACAATCACACAACAACAAGTATCCAAATAACCAAGTCTACAACAATCATACAACAATAAGTATCCAAATAACCAAGTCTACACCAAATAACAAAGTCTACAACCAAATAACCAAAGTCTACACACAACCAACAAATAGAAT
This sequence comes from Iris pallida, assembly GCA_029216955.1. NCBI lineage: Eukaryota > Viridiplantae > Streptophyta > Magnoliopsida > Asparagales > Iridaceae > Iris > Iris pallida. Next base: position 8,244,269 of record JANAVB010025399.1, on the reverse strand, counting down.
AGGATCCAAATATCCAAATCTACACACCCAAAAAATATCCAAGTCACAAACAAAGAATGAAACAAACACAAACAAACAGTCCTAACTAGGACTTCTAGGAATCTGGTGCAGGAGGGGCACCGCCGCGACGAAGGGATAAGAACAACTCATACTCCTCAAGTGAAATCGATATCGATGGAGCGGGCAGTGACGTCGGTAGAGTCGGTGTCGAAAAAGAAGGCAGTGGAGGCGGCAGAGTCGACGACGATAAAGGCACACCCGGAGGACCAGCACGCTCCAACGCTGTAAGTCGCTAGTGGTATGAATCCATGATAGATAACATTCTATCACTGCTCTGGACCATCGAATCCTGTGCCAATCTCAGCCTCTCGACCATGGTCACCTGTCCTGTCTGCAGCTCCGTCACCGTGCGCTCTAACTCTCCAACGGTGCACTCTGTCCTCTCAGTCGTCTCCATGAGGTCCATAATGCCGCGGTCGAGCGCATCCAATCGTGCTAGCAGCGCCGGATCGTCCGTAGGTTGCTGAGACTGCTCCTCGATCCGTCGTAGCAGGTCGTCACGGAGAGACTCCATCATCTGGTAGACTCGGGCAGACTCCTAGGACGGCTATGGACTATGCACACTAGCAGGAGATGCCCTAGAGGACTGGGTCACAACTAGGGCGCCATAGGATCCCGTACCGTAGTACGTACCCCTACGGAGTCCACCAGCGACGGCAATCCACAGCTCGTCCGCCGACGGAGCTTGAGTGGGCTGCGAGGAAGTACCGGCCTCTCCTGCATCAGGTGCACTAGCAGCCGCCCGTTCCCGCAGCCTCTGATACTCGGCCTAGAAAGTATGGATAGTACTCTATAATTTCTAATTTCTAATTAATGTACTTATTATTACTAACTACATCAATATTTATTTGTATCATATTTACTAAGTTATATTAAAATTGACACGAAGTATTATATTAAGATAATGTATTGTAATACTTACATAGGTCTGCTCGGCCCTCTCGTCAATAAGGTCTTCGCCCTTCCGATGGGTGGCCAGGAAGACGGACACCATGTCGGCGTTACCGACCTTCCTTACCTGTAATTAAATATATTATCTTAGTAATAATTTATCGGTTTTGCATTAAAATAATATTTCTAAAAGAGGAAGACATACCAGACGACGGAAAATGTTCCGTCATCGGAATCGACCCACCGTACCACTTTGAGGCATGTTGCCTAGCCGCCTTGGCCTTCTCCGACTTCTCCTTGTACCTTGGCTCGTCGAATCGAGCCTTCATCGCATTCTACTGATCAGGGGTGATCCAACCTTGGATTGGCTTTCCGGCACAATCACGATCCTTCTGATCATTGATAGCGTCGCGGATCAGCTTGGCAGCGACGGCAGGAAACATCCCCTCGATAAGCTCGGCCCGGTGCGGTGGATAGAAAAACATATCCTAGAAGAGCACAAACCAAATATTTATCAGTTATATATAATATACAAAAATTATATGATTCATGTTAAAAGCAAATATATTTTAACCTTGAAGCGCGCAAACCAGAAGACCTTCCTCTCGTCCGGAGCATCAGAGTAGTTAATCCAAGCACCACCATAATTATGCCTCAGCATGTGGCCTAGACATCTCTGTACCTCTGGGGGACGATATCTATACAAACATATTATATTCATGAAAAAAGTTAATTTATGATAAAAATAGAAAGAAAAAAAATTATAAACCAAAACAACTACTTTGTACCGTCGGCCTAGATCTCCGTCCTCTCCTCCGGAGGTGCGCACGCATCATCTGCATGATGCTGGTCGGCCGTCGGCGTCGTCGCCTCGGCCGTCGCCGCAGCCTCCGCCATCTGCTTATCCGTCTCCATCGTCGTATCAGCAGCATGAATGCTAGCCGGGCGAGCACTCTCAACAGGCCTGGAACTACTCGTCCCAGGAGATATGCCACGTGACGTCGTCCCAGCAGGCCCAGCTACTGTCCGATATGGAGGAGTAATCGACGACGAGGATCCAGAGCCGATACCAGTAGAAGGTACCGAAGGAAAATGCCGTCCTCTAGCAGTACCTGTAGGAAGTATCGGAGGATCATGACCTCATCGTCCCTCTCGGAAGCGACGACCTGCCATACCTGATAACAGCATATGATAATACAACAAATAATAGAGACTAGAAATATGAAAGTACAACAAATAATAGAGACTAGAAATATGAAAGTACAACAAAGACAAGATAATAACCAAGACAACATATGATGATACATTCAACAATAAACATCTAAGTCCAGATAATATATTCTAGAAGAAACATCTAAGTTCAGATAAGTATATCTCTCTCAATCATCTTCAGAATAATCATCTTGTTCGTCTTCCTCGACCTCATCTTCCTCTTCCTCCTCATCTTCACTCTCATCTTCGCCTTCGGCTTCGTCTTCCTCTTCGGATAATTCTAAATCTTCTACATTATGTGTCGTATAATGCATAACTTCCGTGGAGTCCACATCGACAATATTGGTTACAAGAGGTAGCTCGTCCTCCTGGTAAGCTTTTTTGTCAACATCAAAAGTATCTCTAGCTTTAGTCTTGCATACTGCCTACCAGTCAGACTTTGTTGCTCCCCATCTCGGATAAGCTATGAAGTACACGAGCTGAGCCTGAGTTGCTAGGACAAACGGTTCGTAGCCTTGATATCTACGCTTGTAGTTTATATCCAGAAGACCATGCTTGTCAATTTTCCAACCTTGATTTTCAATCGGATCGAACCATTCACACTTGAACAACACGATCTTTGCAGGTTCTCTACCATTATTATATGACAACTCCACAATCTCTCGCAAGATGCCAAAGAAATTATTTCCTGGATCGACGTCTTTGTAGTTCGAAGACTTGATACACAAACAACTGTTTTTCGTGGAATCAAGATCCCGGAAGCTGTCTCTGATCGGAGCATTTGTCGACTTGAACCGAAATCTATTGACACAGTAACTTGGCCATATTTTAACAAAAGTAATTGGTTCCTTGGCAAGAGTTCTAATTAATTCAATCTCGGGTGAAATTAGACGATCGACCTGAATATCAAAGAAGCGATAATAAGTTATTTATTGTACAGTTGCATTAGAAGAGGCCAGTAATTACCGAGCTACTTACATATTCGCTCAACCAAGAAGGAAAATGACGTCTCATTTCTTGTTCTAATGCTTCGTCTGTTAGGTAGGCTCTAACCAGCCTCAACTCATCAATATATGTGTTGGAAAACAACGAAGCAACCGCCGATCAGTACAATAATATTAGCTTATACTATTACATTGAGATGACGTAAACTCATCATCCTGAGTTACTTACCCCTCTAGCTTCTCCACTTCATCCTCGTCGCAATTGAGTAATACATACAACTGAGCAGCCCTTAGCTCTTCGTCATTCAAATATCTCTTCTTTATTTTCCCCGAAGGCTTTCCGGACGTATTGAATACTTTCAGTATTCCATCATTAAATTCTTGATATCCGTCGTCGTTTCTCGGAGCCCTCGTTCTATTCGTAGCGATATGAGGTTTGAAATAGGAGGAGCAAAAATTTGTAATCTCCTCGAGAATATAGGCTTCACAAATAGAACCCTCGACCCGAGCCTTATTTTTTACCTTTCTTTTTAGGTGATTCAAATATCGCTCGAACGGGTACATCCATCGATATTCGACGGGTCCACCAACACGTGTCTCGTAGGAAAGATAAATCGACAAATGCTCCATAGAGTCGAAGAATCCAGGAGGGAACACTCTCTCTATCTTGCACAGTATTACCGTAATGTCCTTCTCTTGCTTTTCTACACGATCAACGAGCAATTTCTTAGAACAAAGGTCCCTGAAGAATATGCTAAGCTACGTCAATGGATCCCAAACTGCCTGCGGTAAGAATTCCTAAAATTCAATCAGAATTAACCGCTCCATGAATATGTGACAATCATGGCTCTTCATACCTGTCAGTTTGTTCTCCTTGAGGTCGACGCATCTTCTCAAGTTCGAAACATACCTATCTGGAAATTTCAGACCTTGAATCCACCTACAAAGCCTCACTTTATCCTCCTTCTCCAGTGAGAAAATTGCCTTAGGCTGCTTCAACTTCCCATTCCCGTCCTCTATCAAATACAATATTGGACGTCTACATATTTCTTCCAAGTCCAATCTAGCCTTTGGATTGTCTTTCGTCTTCCCCTTTACGTCTATTACAGTATTAATTATGTTGTCAAACACATTCTTCTCGATATGCATGACATCAAGGTTATGTTTAATCAGATTGGTGCTCCAATAAGGAAGATCCCAGAATATACTCCTCTTCGTCCAGTTATGAGTGCGACCAAATCTGTCATACTTGTAGTCCGTAGCAGGCTGCTCAATAGCTCTTGGTAAATCTTTTACCTCTTTCTATATTGTGTATCCGGGCCACCTTTGCGGGGGATTAGCCTTCTTCACAACAACAGCACGAAAAGTATTTCTGTTCCTCCGGTACGGATGATCCTTCGACAGGAATTTTCGATGACAATCGAAGAAGCACGGTTTGCCTCCGTGTTTCAAATGAAATACCTTAGTGCTGTCCATGCAATATGGACATGAAAGACGACCATGCGTGCTCCATCCAGATAATATTCCATAGGCCGGAAAGTCGTTGATGGTCCACATAAGTGCTGCGCGCATCTGGAAATTTTGTTTTCTAGATACATCGTACGTATTGGAACCTACTTCCCACAGCTGATTTAACTCATCAATCAACGGCTGTAAATACACATCGATGTTCCTTTTAGGATTGTTCGGACCTGGGATAATAACGGTGAGAAACATATACGGAGTCTTCATGCACATCCAAGGCGGTAGATTGTACGGGGTGACGATCACAGGCCAACACGAATACTGGGATCCCGAAAGTCCGAATGGGGTAAAACCGTCGGAGCAGAGACCCAATCTGACATTACGCGAATCAGAAGCAAAATCTGGATGCTCTCGATCAAAGTGCTTCCATGCTTCTCCATCAGATGGGTGATCCAACACTCCTTCGGTATGTTCCCGCTTATGCCAACTCATGTTTTCTGCAGTTTCCTTCACCATAAACAATCGCTGCAACCGCGGCGTCAATGGCAAGTAGTGCATCGAAGAGGTAGGCTTCCTGACACCGACAGACTTTTCTCTACCACATGCCTTGTAGCGATCGACACCATAAAATATGCAGGCATCTTCATCCTTGTCGTCTTTGTAGTACAACATGCACCCGTTGCGACAAACATCGATTTTTTTGTATCCTATCCAGAGCGATCTAACCATCCTCTTAGACCGGTAGAAGTCTTTAGGTAACTTCGCACCCTCAGGCAATATTTTTATAAGCAACTCCATAAGACGGTTGTAGCAATCTTGCGACATGTTAAAATCGGACTTGATGCTCAATAATCTTGTAACCACCTCCAACGGTGAATGATCCTCACAACCAGGATATAATGGAGTCCTTGCATTCTCCAGCAACTCTATGAACTGTGCAGCATCGGGGTTCGGTGCCTCCTCAGGTGCATCATGATCATCCGGATCATAACTAGGCCCGGCCGCGTTGAAAACCATGTTCACCAACCCATCGTCGTAAGGAGCGTTGTTATGGACATCCACATAAGGCTCGTACTTCGATACTAAAGACACAAGTTCTTCGTGCTCGCTCCACTGATAGTAATTCGGCGTGAAACCCTTCGAGTATAAATGATACGTGACATCCACTTCTGGATGATATTTCAAGTTGCGACATCTCACACACGGACACTTAATTTTGGTACCGTCCATGTACTGAGGGAACGCCTTGGCAAACTGTCGAAACTGGTGTACATCCTCTATGAATTCATCCCGTACACCGTACATGTCATCAGGATGACGGTTGTACATCCAAGTACGATTCCGCAGATAGTAATTCAGCTCCGTAATTCTGTAAGATAGATACATTAAGGTAGTGAATGATATGCAAGTGTCAAAGCTTTGAAATAGTAGCTCAACCGAGGGATAGAGTTAATGGGAGGAAGTTACTGGGGAAGTGAAGACCGACATGAACTGATGACACACGAAAATGAGGGTCTCAAAGCTGGAACAAGTCAAGTTGTGCTTTGGAAAAAGAACTCTTGCAAGCTCTTTGTTCACAAAGCAAGCTATAAATAGAGAATACAGAACAAATAACGAGTTCGTAACTCAAGTATAGAGCATACAAGAGTCGTAAACTCGAGAGATGTTCTGCATTCGTTATATCTTGCTTTGTGCACAAAGAGCTTAACAAGAATAGAATATATCCAAAACACAACTTTACTTGTTACAACTTTGATCCCCAAATTCTCGTTTGTCAGTTCATGCGGTCTACACTTTCCGCAGTATATGTACACATGACATTTTACGTTAAATGGTCAGAGATTATCAGTCATCTTCTTTTCGCATTGCTAACTTTTGTTTCGCGTGTTTGTGCGTGCGGTGGTCAGAGATTATTACGGCGGCATATTGAATCAGATGTTGACAAATCAGTTGGTTTAGAATGTTAGGTTGCAGATATTGAAGTGGATAGAGGTAGGTTGCAGATATTGAAGTGGATAGATGGATATTTGTATGAGTTAGCTTCAGTAGAAAGACTGTGACTCTGCATGAGTCATATTAGAGGAGTTACTCTGCATAATCATGTACTAAGTATAAGATATGGGTTAGGGCTTAATGGGCTAAGCTAAGCTAGGAGTCCAATAACACCAATAGTAATGTCTGTAACTAGGGTATTTGTGAATATTATGTATCAATATGAGAATAAAGTTTGGGTAGGTATTTGCCCTACCAATATCCTATTCACATAGGTAAAACCATTACTATGGCCTATTTACCTAATTACCTATACACTAGCCTATCCTTAACTCTAGTAAAAACCAATACCCAAACTCAATACCCCATACACTACAACATAGGTATCTCCCATACCCATGTGTCAACCCATTACCTAAACCTATAGGTTTCCTAAACCTATATATTACCTAGTCACTCTAGGTAAAGCCATTACCTATACTCATAGGTAAAACAATTCCTATCTTGAAGTTACCTATACTTATTGTCCTAGTCCCCATCTATACACATTATCCTAAGGCCTCGTTTGGTTCACCGATTTAAGGAACTAGGAAAGGAAAGTTGTTCCTTTCCTTTGTTTGGTAACCACAAACTTGAGAATCAATTTTCTCACAAGGGGGAAAATTGGAGGAAATATGGTTCCACTCATGACTCGAATATCAGAGCTAATCGTCGAGCTTGACATAAGTGATAATGTGCAAATTGGAGAGAAAATTAGCAGGGTTACCACCTTGTCAACTGGGTAGTTTGTAGAAGGAAAAACTTCTTAATGTGCAAATCGTTCCTAATTACAATTGATAATGTTAAATGTTATACATAAATGTACATGTTATGTATTCCACCTACCTGTTCATGTGTGCCCGTGGACTGAACTCTAATGAGATGGACTGCAACATGGTTATGTGGGCTGAACACATACCTAGGGTGGACTGAAACATGATATGCAGTGTGTTATACAACAAGATGGACAGGTAATGCAATAGGCACATGTGGGCTGAACACATACCTAGGGTACACTGAAACATGATATGCTCTATGGTATGCAGGACAGATTCATGTAAGTGATTGATACCCAATTATGACAGGGACTGTCCTCATAGGCAGTACAGGACCCGGGCTAAACCAATACCCACTTCTAACCTGAGCCATTCCTCTTCCTTCGACTGATACTAACATCAATGGAAATTGTTACAACCATAGGAGTGGACTGCACAGTAGTAATGAACATGTGATGGCTGCTATTTAAGGGACTAAATAAATACTTAACACCTGAACCTTACACTTGTAACAATACCTTAGCTAGGGACATGAGCTCTGGTATTGCAAACGAGCCAAGCCGAGCCAAGCTTTTGTAAGCTTGAGCTTGGCTTGACTAGAATTAATCGAGTTCGAGCTCAAGCTCCAGCTTGATAAATTTTTTATTTTAGAGCTTGAGCTTGGCTTGAGCTTGTTTATATTAAGCTTGAGCTTGGCTTGGTTTGAGCTCGAGCTTGGCTTGATAAGCAAGCTTGATTCAAGCTTGATAAACAAGCTCGATAAGCTCATTTCAAGCTCATTAAGCTTGATTTCAAGCTTGTTCACCTTTATTTCAAGCTTAATGAGCTCGATTTCAACCTAGTTACGCTTGAATTCAAGTACCTGTAATTTAACAATTTATTTATAAAAATTTAATTAAAAAAGTTCCTTCATATCAATTATTAAGGACATATAAATATATAAAGCACACAACTATATTGTTGGCCCATTCCACGGTCACACCCGATTTCGATAATCAACATATACTTTAGTCAATACACAAAATATAGAAAATGCTGCTAACTATTTCAGGATGCATGAAATCATATTCAACGGACGATGTACTGCATAAATCAAAGCGTCAAAGTCATCAAAATCTTCTGAAGACTCTTTTCTACTTTTATTCTGTATTTTACATTTTATTGAGTCTAGGAATTACTTTGTAAAATCAATTATGGTAATACTGGCTTAGGGTTAAAATTGTCCTCCTTTCTAAAAACCTATTTTTACCCTTTCGTATTTTCGGTTACAAATATTTCAAAAACATATTTCGAAAATATTCTTTTCAAATGATTTTACAAATAACCAAAAATCAGTTTGAAAACTGTTTTTACAAAAGATTTTTTAAATATCTCCTGACAGAACTCCTAGCCGAGTTCGGCCCGAGTTCGGTCCGAACTCTGACCGAGTTCGGTCGGTTTGTATTCAAACTTCAGTTGCCTCCAAATCTGCGAGCAACGTCTATTTTGCGAGATATTTGCACCCGAACTCTGTCCGAGTTCTGCCCGAGTTCGGTTGGTGAAAACACCTATAAATAGAGAAGAACTTTTTCATTTCAAATCATCAATTCATTCTTCATCTTCTCTTCTCTACTATTCAAGTGTTTTCTAAACGATCTAAGATTTTCAAATCTCACCTACACATCTCTTAGCCAAAAGCCAGTACTATCAGGGTTGATTTAAAGTCTTTGGTTACTCAAGAGTTGTAAGAGGTCGTTCAAGTTTCAACAACTTTTCTGTTGTGGAGCTGGTCGTGCGCTCGCCACCAAGCACGGTGTTGTCAAGCCGGTCGTGCGCTTGTCACCAAGCACGGTGTTGTAAGAGATTGCAAGCTCTCAGTTAAAGCTTGTGCCATAGTGGATTAACATCGAGCAAGAGTACTCGAGACTGGATTAGTCCTCTCAGAGGGATACCAGTATACATCACTGTGTCACTGAGTTTGATTCTCCTATCTTTATTTACTGTCTCTTACATATCTGCCATAGTTTATTTTTTTAATTGGTGATTATTTTTCCGCTGCACACACACGCACTCTATTCACCCCCCCTCTAGAGGTGCTCAACGATCCTACAATTGGTATCAGAGCGGGTTATATTCTTATATAACATACCCTAGAGAGTATATATATGGCAGCCGTGAAATCTATATTCAACGGTGAAGGGCAATCCACAAATAGACCTCCCCTATTTGATGGAACAAATTACATTTACTGGAAAACACGTATGACTTTCTTTCTTAAGTCTCTAGATTTTGATCTTTGGTCAATAGTCATTGATGGGTATAAGAAACCACCACCTACAGTGGTTGAAGGTATTCTTATGGAAAAGCCGCATGACAAGTACACCGATGCTGAAAAAGCAAAGGCTAGTCTTGATGCTCGAGCCATCAATGCACTATTCTGTGCAATTGACAAAATCGAGTTCAACAGAGTTTCAACCTGCAAGACATCTCACGAAATTTGGAAACTCCTTGAGGTAACCCATGAAGGGACTTCCCAAGTGAAAGAATCCAAAATTAGTAGACTGACTCAGGAATATGAATCTTTTAAGATGAAACCCGGTGAGTCAATTACACAGATGTTTACTCATTTTCTTGATATAACTAATCCTCTGCAATCTCTTGGTAAAGATTACAGCAATCACGAGAAGATTAGAAAGGTGCTGCGGACTCTAACAAAGAATTAGAATCCAAAGGCCACAGCAATTATTGAAGGAAACGACCTCACCACAATGTCGTTGGAAACTTTGATGGGCAAGCTCATGACCCATGAACTCGACTTGCATGATTTTGAAGAAGCAACACCAAAGGAGAAAACTATTGCCTTCAAAGCTCATGCAAGAAAGCCGACATACAACGATTCCGATGAAGAATCCTCAAGTGGTGATGAACAAGCCCTACTTGTGAAGAACTTCAGAAAGTATCTAAAGTTTACAAGCAGAAAGAAGAAAGACGTCCAAGAAAGTAATGAAGATGAAACCATATGCTTTGGATGTAAGAAATCAGGGCACATGAAGAAGGACTGTCCAGCTACCAAGAAAAGCAGTCCATATGACAGATCAAGATCAAGCAGAAAAGCTACAACTGGTCGAAAGTATGCCAACACAAGTATCTGGCATGAAAGCGACGCCAGTGATTCTGAAGAAGAGGATAGACCCTGCGGCAATGCAAATATCTATCTTATGGCATTTGATAAGGTATCTTCAAACCCTCTATATGATGAATTTACTTTCGATGAGTTAGAAAATGCCTTTAGCGATTTACTTGAAGAACACAAAAATGTGCTTGACAAGTATAAGCAATCTCGAAAAGAGATTAAGGCATACACAACCGAGTTAGCTAGACTGTCCAATCTTATTCAAGATATTAAAGAGACGTCTACTACCGGTAACACGGAAGAGATAGCCAAACTCAAGGTAGACTATCATGAGGCTATCCTCACTATTCAAAAGAAAGAAAGAGATTATGGTAAGATGCAAAAACTGTATGACACAGAGAAGAGGATGCACTTAGTAACAGAACAGAGACTCTCAGTTATGACTGCTAAATATGAAGAGTCTATTGCGATTTCTAAAAAGTTAGAAATCAAGTTAGGCAAACGGGAAATGCCTGTGACACAGCCTAATTTTAGTCCTAATGCAAAGCATACACCTAAGAGGACTAAAAACAAGAAAGCACAGAAGAAACACGAGTATCATCATGCTTTCACTTATAGGTTCTCCAAGAAACCAAACAAGCATGTAAACACAGTTTCAACCACATCTGGTTCTAAACTGACTTGCACTTATTGTGGTACACACGGACACATATCACAATATTGTCTTGCAAGAAAACTTGTTAATAACCATACTTTAGTCTGGAGACCTAAAGCTAATCAGCATGGACCCTTCAGAAAATGGGTACCAAAGGATTCATCTACTTGTTTTGTAGGTGGACCCTCAACCCTCTCATGCTAGAAGCAAATGGATCCTCGATAGCGGATGTTCGCGACACATGACTGGTGATGCATCTTTATTCGCTACGCTATCGATGAAGAAAGAAGGATACGTCTCCTTCGGAAATAACTTGAGAGGTGATATTATAGGTAATGGTACTGTAGGTATTTCTCCTTACCCAATAATAAAGGATGTTTGTCTAGTAACTGAATTGAAACATAACCTATTGAGCATAAGTCATTTGGCAGATAATGGTTATGGTATCAATTTTGTGAAAGATAAATGTACCATATATGATATGTCATCTGGTGATCCCGTATATAAAGGGATTAGAGAAGACAATATTTATGTTTTCTTTTTGGAGAATACTAATAATGCAGGAAGGTACCTAGTAGCCAATCAAGATGAAAGCTGGCTATGGCACATGAGACTAGGACATGCAAACATAGATACTATCTCACGTCTGAACACAAAGAAGTTGGTAAAAGGACTCCCAGAAATTCCATTCAAGAGAGACATGGTATGTGCTGACTGTGAAAAGAACAAAGCACATAGGTCTTCTTTTAAATCCATCAACGCTGTAAGTACTTCGAGACCTTTGCAGTTGATTCATATGGATTTATTTGGTCCAAGTAGAGTCGCTAGTCTTGGCGGTAAACTCTATGCTTTTGTTATTGTTGATGATTTCTCTCATTTTACATGGGTTTACTTTTTATCAAACAAAAGTGATGCTATTTTTGAATTTCAGATATTTTGTAAAAAGGTACAAAACGAAAAAGGCTTCATGATTACTCGTATCCGAAGTGATCATGGTGGCGAATTCGAAAATTCTGATTTCAAAAAGTTTTGTGATGATAGTGGATATTACCACGAATTTTCTTGTCCTAGAACTCCCCAACAGAATGGTGTTGTGGAGCGGAAGAACCGTACTCTAAGCAAAATGGCTAGAGTCATGCTTAATCAGCATAATCTTCCTAAATATTTTTGGGCAGAAGCTGTTAGTACAGCCTGTCATATTTTAAATAGGGTGTTAATTCGACCTATCTCGAAGAAAACACCATATGAGCTTTGGTTTGGAAGAATTCCAAACATTTCTTATTTTAAAGTTTTTGGTGGTCGCTGTTTCATCCTGAACACCAAGGATAACTTGGGTAAGTTCGACTCCAAAGCAGATGACGGGATATTTCTCGGATATGCTGCTAAGAGTAAGGGATATAGAATTTTTAATAAAAGATCTTTGATTGTTGAAGAAAGTATTAATGTTACCTTTGATGAGTTGAATAGTCATAGATCTAGCGACAGTGATGATGAAGATGCACCTACAAAGACAAAGAAGAGTTCTGAGAAAGATCCTACCCAAGAGGCAAGAACTGATAAAAGTTCCGAAGATGCAGGAACTGAGAAGAGCCTTGTGAAAGGTATGGCCCAAAGATTCGAATCATTGAGATTCAAACCAGATCATCTAGAAACTCTCATAATAGGTGATGTATCCAAAGGTGTAAGTACTCGTTCATCTATTAAAGATTCTGAAGTAGCAGCTAATGTAGCATTTATTTCACAAATAGAACCTAAGAATATTGATGAGGCTTTTTCTGATGAATTTTGGATTTCTGCCATGTAAGAGGAACTTAATCAATTTGAGAGAAACCAAGTTTGGGAACTCGTTCCTAAACCTATTGGTCAATCGATAATTGGTACCAATTGGGTGTTCCGAAATAAACTTAGTGAAGATGGACAAGTTCTACGCAACAAAGCACGTCTAGTTGCACAAGGTTATAATCAAGAAGAAGGAATTGATTATGATGAGACCTATGCTCCTGTTGCTAGACTAGAAGCCATCCGCATGTTTTGTGCTTTTGCTTGCTTTAATGATTTCAAACTTTTTCAAATGGACGTGAAAAGCGCATTTTTAAATGGTTATTTGAAAGAAGAGGTTTTTGTGAAACAACCCCCTAGTTTTGAAGATTTTCAAAAACCTGATCACGTTTTCAAGCTTAAGAAAGCACTTTATGGACTCAAACAAGCACCTCGTGCTTGGTATGAACGCCTAAGCGCCTTCTTACTTGATAATGGATTTTCAAAAGGCAAGATTGATACTACTCTTTTTATTAAATCCATGAATAATGATATACTTCTAGTGCAAATTTATGTAGATGACATTATCTTTGGTTCTACTAATGAACAACTCTGTCAAGAATTTGCTAAGTGTATGCAGAGTGAATTTGAGATGAGCATGATGGGAGAGCTGAACTTCTTCCTAGGATTGTAAATCAAACAACACTCAAACGGAACATTCATCAACCAAGCCAAGTACACAAAGGACATACTGAAGAAGTACTACTTCGAGAATGTAAAGCCAATTGGGACTCCTATGGCTACATCTACAAAGCTTGATACTGATGAAAGTGGCAAACCTGTTGATCAGCGTAAGTATCGAGGTATGATTGGTAGTTTATTATATTTAACTGCTAGTCGCCCTGATATTATGTTTAGTGTTTGCATATGTGCACGATATCAGGCAAACCCTAAGGAATCACATCCTAGTGCCGTTAAGCGTATCTTCCGATACCTTAAAGGAACTTCTACAGTTGGCTTATGGTATCCCAAAACCAAATCCTTTGACCTTATAGGTTACTCGGATGCGGATTTTGCTGGATGCAAAGTGGACCGTAAAAGTACCAGTGGCACATGTCATTTCTTAGGAAAGGCCTTAGTATCTTGGTTTAGCAAGAAACAAAATTCAGTAGCATTATCAACAACTGAGGCTGAGTATATCGCCGCAGGACGCTGTTGTGCTCAAATTTTGTGGATGAAGCAAACCTTAGAGGACTACAATCTGCACTATACAAATGTTCCTATTTATTGTGATAACACTAGTGCAATTAATTTGACTAAGAACCCTATCTGTCATTCACGCACAAAGCACATAGAAGTTAGACATCATTTTTTACGTGATCATCAACAACACGGGGATATTTGCTTAGAATTTATTGATACTGAACATCAACTAGCTGATATTTTCACTAAACCATTGGCTGAAGACCGTTTTAACATCTTGAGGCGTGAGCTCGGCATTCTTGAATTCTCGGATTCTTAAAACATATGGTAATTAAAACTGCATTTATGACTTGACAATTTATTATTTAATGAAAATTATTTTTGGGGACAAACTTACAAAGGGTATGTCTGTCACCACGGCTACGGTCGAAGCGAAGCGGTACTTAAGAGTTCCCCGATGAACCACCGTTAGCTGGGACAACCCCTATAGTTAACCCGAAAATAATCGCAGTTATTTAATAAACCAGTCAAATGTTATTTATTACAGTCTTTATTTACCTGACTGCTTTGACTGTCTCGGGAATGCAAGTGGCCGAACTCGGCCCGAACTCTGACCGAGTTCGGACCGAATTCGGACCGAGTTCGGTCGGCGCTGTGATGGTTCCAAAAACCGAACAGCCGCCCTAGCACCTATTTAATTCATCCTTTTTTCCACTTTTTCTCCACACCAAAACGTGGAATACTTCCATCTCCTACTAGAAGTCCTTCCTCCTCCTTCTCTGCAAGGAATCGACAAGTTCAAGTGGGCGATCTTCTTCCTCATGGCTCCGAAACGTCAACGAGGAAATTCTTCTCAGGGTGCTTCCTCCTCATCCGACTACACTCCGGCAAGTCTCTTTAGTCCAGCCAAACCTAGAGATCCCGAGGAATATGATAGCACTTTGTTTCCCGACAAAGACTTCTCCAATCTCTTGTTTGATTCTTTCTCTTTTTGTCGTATTTGTGCTGGAGCCTTCGTCAATTTTACAACTTTCTTTGAATATGCTCCTGTTTTTGATCAACTTGGATTCCGCAACTTTTTCGAGGTCCAAGATAGCATTTACGACAATGCAGTCCGTATGTTTTACTGCAATTTGCAAGTAAAACAAAATGGGAATTTCTATTCCTGCATTGCTGGACAGGAATTAGAATTTAGCGCCACCGATATCAGTGAATACTTTCACGTTCCTGATCTTGGTGATGCACTTGTTGACATCCACCATGTTCAATTCCCTGCCGATGTCACTTTAGCCTCCTTTAGGGAATTGATCTGTCACCCTACTCCTCCTCCCCAGAGAATCTTTTCTAGACATCTAAACCAAACTTTTTACGAGCTTCATCGTATGATTTTCTCGGCCCTTCTTCCGAAGAAAGGCTCTACCGATGAAGTTACATTTTTGGAACTTTCTGCTCTTTATCACATTCATTTTGGAATTCCTTTCTCCGTTCCAAAAACTATGATGTCTTGGATGCTCAACTGCAAGAATGTAGGTAGGAACCTAGTCTTTCCTATGCACCTTGCTAGTATATTTCGACGTTTTGAGATTGATCTTAAAACGTGTGCCATTTCTTCTCCACCTGTTGAGTTGACCCGCTCTCGTCGGTTTCCTCAACCTCCTGGTGCTGCTCCTGCTGTCCCAGCAGCTGATGCTGAGGTCCCTCCAATTGATGCTCATCCTGCTCCGGCCCCTGCCCCAGGACTCGATCAGGCATTCTACCAGCGGTTTGATGATTTCGTTGTCGTTTCCACGCAACGTCATCAGGACTCCGAGTTCCGGCACATTTCTCAGGCCCAGGTGCTGAGAAACAGTATTGCCGATCTCCACTACATCCTGGTTTAGGATCCAGTCCGTCCACTCACTATCCTTCCACACCCGGCTTTCCCTGGTCCTCGTTTTACTGATGAAGTCACTTTTCAGTATTTCGACCCGACCACTGCTTATTTCCCTCATGATCCTCCCAGTGCGGACGACCCAGCGATGTGATGTGGATTCAGCCATGGGATAGTGGATTTAGTTTTGATTAGTTGATGCAGTTTACGTAGTAGTTTTATTTTATTTCATGTCTAAACTGTTTCAGTTAGACTTTATCAGTTGTATTTTTTTTGGATTATTAGTGGAACCTCTATGATATTCAGTTTATTATGACATAGTTCATTTTATTCCAGTTGTCTATGCTGTGATTACTTCTTTTTTCACTTTGTCTTGTCTATTCTATTGTTGGCTTCATGATTTACGGGGGAGCCTATTCATTTTACTACTTGACAAAGGGGGAGAAAAAAGAGTATATACCAAACGCAAGATATATCCAAAACAAAAACATCTCAATTTTCAGGTATTTTTGGTATTTTGTTCTATTTGATATAAATATATTTTGGTATAGACTCAAGTTTGTCAATTATCAAAATGGGGGAGATTGTTGGCCCATTCCACGGTCACACCCAATTTCGATAATCAACATATACTTTAGTCAATACACAAAATATAGAAAATGCCGCTAACTATTTCAGGATGCATGAAATCATATTCAACGGACGATGTACTGCATAAATCAAAGCGTCAAAGTCATCAAAATCTTCTGAAGACTCTTTTCTACTTTTATTCTGTATTTTACATTTTATTGAGTCTAGGAATTACTTTGTAAAATCAATTATGGTAATACTGGCTTAGGGTTAAAATTGTCCTCCTTTCTAAAAACCTATTTTTACCCTTTCGTATTTTCGGTTACAAATATTTCAAAAACATATTTCGAAAATATTCTTTTCAAATGATTTTACAAATAACCAAAAACCAGTTTGAAAACTGTTTTTACAAAAGATTTTTTAAATATCTCCTGACAGAACTCCTAGCCGAGTTCGGCCCGAGTTCGGTCCGAACTCTGACCGAGTTCGGTTGGTTTGTATTC
Organism: Iris pallida; assembly: GCA_029216955.1. NCBI lineage: Eukaryota > Viridiplantae > Streptophyta > Magnoliopsida > Asparagales > Iridaceae > Iris > Iris pallida. The sequence goes on along the minus strand of JANAVB010025399.1, from coordinate 8,227,220 downwards.
AAACTTCAGTTGCCTCCAAATCTGCGAGCAACGTCTATTTTGCGAGATATTTGCACCCGAACTCTGTCCGAGTTCTGCCCGAGTTCGGTTGGTGAAAACACCTATAAATAGAGAAGAACTTTTTCATTTCAAATCATCAATTCATTCTTCATCTTCTCTTCTCTACTATTCAAGTGTTTTCTAAACGATCTAAGATTTTTAAATCTCACCTACACATCTCTTAGCCAAAAGCCAGTACTATCAGGGTTGATTTAGAGTCTTTTGGTTACTCAAGAGTTGTAAGAGGTCGTTCAAGTTTCAACAACTTTTCTGTTGTGGAGCTGGTCGTGCGCTCGCCACCAAGTACGGTGTTGTGAAGCCGGTCATGCGCTTGTCACCAAGCACGGTGTTATAAGAGATTGCAAGCTCTCATTTAAAGCTTGTGCCATAGTGGATTAACATCGAGCAAGAGTACTCGAGACTGGATTAGTCCTCTCAGAGGGATACCAGTATACATCGCTGTGTCACTGAGTTTGATTCTCCTATCTTTATTTACTGTCTCTTACATATCTGCCATAGTTTATTTTTTTAATTGGTAATTATTTTTTTGCTGCACACACACGCACTCTATTCACCCCCCCTCTAGAGGTGCTCAACGATCCTACATATATCATTATACAAACATACATAAAATTAGAATTCAACAAACAAACGAGCTTCTAAACACGCTCCTAAACGAGCTTGGCTCATTTGCATCCCTAAACATGAGCTCGGCTTGTTTACTAAACGAACCGAGCTCAAACGAGCTTTTATCGAGCCGAGCTTCGAGCAGCTCGCAAATGGCTTGGCTCATTTGCAGCCCTAGACATGAGCTCTGGTATTCGAAGGGTCGTGTCTGTGTCGCATCATAGGAGTGGTCGGGGTCGTGTCTGTGTCGTATCAGAAAGGGTCGTGTCTGTGTCACATCAGAAAAAGGGAGATAAGGCTAGGGTTTACCGACACAGCTTAGGGTTGGGTCGGGGTCGCCGGAGCTGGAGCAGCGGCGGAGGAGACTGGGTGGTCGTCGGAGGGATGGGGTCGTCGGGCAGGGGGTCGCCGCGAGCGAGAGATTAGAAAATTTTGGGTGAAAAAATGAAAAATCGATTGGGCCAGAACCCTATATGAAATGTTTTAGCGACGTCACTTAAAGACGTCGCTAACCGTCGCTATTTATTAAAACCTGGCGACGTCTTAAAAGTGGCGTCGCTAAACGTCGCTGAATAAAAAAATCAGCGACGTTTTGCGACTAGAATGCGACATCAGTTGTCCAAAACATTAATGGTGTCGCTAACTGTCGCTCAAACGTCACTGATAGTGACGTTCAGCGACGTACATATAAAACGTCGCTAAAAGCACAAAACTTAGCGACGTATTTATCTGGAGTCGCTAATTTCGTCGCCATTATGACTTATTTTGGTAGTGAGGAGATAGTACAGTACAGAACAGTACCTTACAAATTTTGATTTTTTTAAATCAAGATCATGATGTTAGATCCATTAAGGTTTGTCAATTATTAAAATATGGGAGATTGTTGGCCTATTGGTCATGATCAAACCTGATTTTAATAATTGATCTAACCCTGTCTCGATATAAGGGCTACTCGGACGACTGCTAAGAACTGCTGCTGCTACCATTCAAGACTTGGAACCGTTTTGCCATTGAGTCTGTATTTTCTATATCAATGTATTTTTCACAATTTATTGAGTCTAGGAATACAATGTACAATGAGTCGTACTGGCAAATAGGCTACCCCAAAATATTTTCAAAATATTATTTGTTTTGAAAATTAGCCCATTTACAAAAGCTCCTAACAACTTGACTTCTCAAAAGCACAAAAACCTGATTTATAAAACCCTAACCAAACCATTATCGACCAACATAATTTGGACCAAGTACGGCCTAAATTTGGCCCAAGTTCGGTTAGTAAAACGTTGGGATTTGAACCCAGTCTCCTCGCAGTTACGGATGCAACGACCATCTGCCGAAATTTTCTAAAAAAATTCTGTCCGAATTCTTCCTTTGGAAAACCTATAAATAGAATTTTTTTTTTACAATTTTAACACACCAATTCATTCTTTCTTCTATTCTCTCTAAGCCTACTACGGTCTTCCAAAGCCTTCTAAGCTTTTCATTTTCAAATCCCAAGCTAGTTACAATCCTCTAGTCGATTTGCCGGTGTAGTGTCCCGTCCCTACATCGTGCCCCGTCTCCGTGCACGGGGTGCGCGAGAAAGGAACATTGTCTCTATCGATTCGGTCGAGACTGATAGGTCGGAATCGGCCGAGTCGATCGAACGGGAACGGTTGAATTAAGATCCATTCCACGTTATGGAATGGCTTCTTCGGAACCAAGTCCCATATTCAGCGGGTTGCACCTCGAGGATTGGCTCTGCGGCTGAGTCGGGAGAGACCTCCCGTTGCTCTGGTTTTCATGCCGCACTTGATTTGGCTTTGGCTTTCGTTTTCGTGAATGCGCTTTTTGTGAATGTTTTTGATGGATTTTCGTGACGCATTTTCGAGCTCGCATTCATATCAAAATTCCTTGAAATACACAGTGTTCTAATCAGTTGCTTATACGATTGCAGGTGATCGCGTAGGCGACGACAGCGCAGCCAACCGGTCACTCGCTTGAAGCAAGCCTAAGGCGAGTGGCTGACCTCCTTCGTCTCGTCCCTCTACTTCAAAACTCAATATGTGAAGTAAAATGAATGCTTGTCTTAATAGTGTAGAATCAAAGAAATTGTGGCACGATTCTTTACGAAACACTTGTTATCAACTGCTGGTATTGGAAATAGAAAACATGTTCCTTATGCAAATCCACTTAGCCTATTCAAAGAAATGAATGAATCAATTAACGTTTATCGCAACGATACGGCTAAATAAGCAAAACGGTTATTGGACAACTTGTCGACAAGGTGTAGTTTCCTCGAACGGTTGCCTGGGCCAAGGAACCGATTCGGCCCGGAAGGAACGAGAATAGCAAGCGCCAGTCTTTCATCGGCGTGAGTTAGGCGGGAACTTTCGCATAGGGCTCGCTACCCGACGCGAAAGGGTCGCCGTCTAACCGGGCTATAGTCCGCGATGGCTTGACATTGCCAGTGGCCTTCACACCCTTGTACTGCTTATCAAATGCACGTGACACGGGACAAATATGATAAATGCTTAATGTTATACAATTCCATATGCTTGCCTCAAAACATGTTAACATGCAAATCTAACAGGATGGTTAGAAAGATCATTGAAATAGCTAGCTAACATGTTTACGAAATTTCTTGAATCAAATGCAGAGCTTGGATTTAATTAGCCATTCGCTAGTACATGTGTTTCGTGCTGATCCTCGCTCTTTGCAGGTCCCGCGAACCAGGAAAGACGCGCCAACTAGCTCAGCGACGTTCGTGATATTTGAAGCTTCGGCCGTGCATCGAAGGCTTACTCTGTGACTCCACTTTTAAAGGCTCTCGACAGTCCAAGGAAAATGACTCAGCGTCCCTCCCATCTAGGTCAATGGAGTACTTGTGTATATTGAGGGATGTGTGCAATGTATGGAACGGCTATCTCATCGGTACTCTTTTGTAATCGAGTCATGTCGTAGCCCGTGCGGCAAAGTGTCTTGTATCAGAGTCTGTAAAAGATGTTCATTATCAATAAAGATCAAGTTTTCTTTACTTACTGTGTGTATCAATTTGTCTGCGTACTCTCTTAGATCTCGTGTCTCGGATTACCTTATGACTAGGTCTTGTGCGATCGCAAATTAGGTTCGCACGGCATCACGCCCGGGGGACGACTATCGATTCGGCGGAATCGGGGCGTGACATAATGGTATCAGAGCACGGCTTTACGTCCTTGGCCTCCAGTGTCGAGTTCTAGTCTCCAACCGTTGACCTCGTGTCGATGAGATGAGTTGTTCCATACGCTGAACCCAGGACATTTTCTGAAACTAACGAGAGTTGCCTTTCCTTTTCCCCTGCAGTTATGGGAGCTCAGGCGGAAGACGAGACGAGCGCTTTCAGCGGCTTGAGTGCTTCTAGACCCGAGCATTCCGTCAACCCAACGGGAATAACGCCTACTGTAGTCGGACCTTCCGACGACTCGATGCAACGTTTGCTGCAGATGCTTGAAATACAGCAACGTCAAAACGAGCTTCATCGTCAGCAAGCGGAGGCTCGTCAGACTCAATTTGAGAATCGGTTCGAGGCTCAATTCAAGCTGCAGCTGCAGCAGCAGCAGCTAAATACCCTCCAGCAGATCGTACAGTCGGTCGTCGGCAACAACAACTCAACGATGACACTTGCCGTGATCCAGCCTACGGTTCGATCCAACGAAGCTGAACCAGAGGCGCCCGTGCTCTCACCTGCAGCACCGAGAAGTTCTAACTTTGACGTGTCAAAATTCACGAAAAGCTACCGCACTTCCTTCAACGGCAAAGAAGATCCCTCCGTGGCGATCGACTGGTTGGAGGAGCTGGAAGACAAGTTCGAGCTTCTGGGTGTCGAGGACTCGAAGAAAGTCGCGTGTGCTCAACTTCTACTTCAAATGAACGCGTACGATTGGTGGGCTGTGCAGAAGTGGGCTATTCGACATGAAGACGAGACGGCGGCAATCTCCTGGGCTACATTCAAAAGTGTGTTCGAGACAGAATATCTTTCAGCAGCCGTGCGACAGGAGAAGGAAAATGAATTTATGCAACTGAGGCAAGGGAGTATGACTGTAAGACAGTACGCGGCCGAGTTCAACAAACTGGCCAAGTTTGCTGGAGACTATCTGCCTACCACCGTAAGTCGAGCTCGATGATTCGAAGTGGGCCTGCGTTCAACTATCCATGCGCATGTTTCGGTGGCCGAATACAAAACCATGGGCGAGGCACTCAACCACGCATCCGTCTGGAGTCCGAGTATCCTCCTACTACTACCGGCGCTGTTCACTTTAATAACAAACGCCATAGTAATGCGGGAGGCAACAACGTACACAAGCGTCAAAACTGCGGCAACGGAGGCGGCAACCAGACGAAGGATCTAGTAGTCTGCGAGTTCTGCCACAAGGAAGGGCACATGGCCGTCGAGTGCCGATTAAAGACCGGGGCCTGTTTCATTTACGGCAACAAAAATCACATTGCAAAGAACTGCCCGGAAGCTACGCCGAACCAACGTCCCCAACAACACCATCAAAACCGAGGCCAAGCACCTCGGGCTCCATCGACCGCACAACCGAATGGCCAGGACCGTCGCCCCAATGCTCAGGGCCACATCTACGCCATGACTCGCGACAAAGCGCTCGCATCTGATACAGTCGTGACAGGTATACTACAATTTAATAATAAACCTGCTCGTGTATTGTTTGATTCAGGTGCCACGCATAGTTTTATATCGGCAGACTTTGCCGTCGAGCAAAAATTCTACTTGACACCTCTGGGCCTCGATCTCTCTGTTAACATATCGTCGGGCATGCCACTACTTGCAAACTTAGTCTGCAGAGACGGAATCATCTGTATAGGTGGTCAAAAGGTCAGTCTCGATGCGATAGTTCTAAATATTAAGGACTACGATATCATTCTGGGGATGGATTGGCTCGGTCCGTGCAACGCAACCATAGACTGCGCTGAAAAGAAGGTCACGTTCTGCATACCCGGAGTGCCTAAATTCTGCTACTCGTGTGGTGAGGCGTCGCCGACCTGCATGGTGATCTCCGCAATATCTGCTCGACGGATGCTGCATTCCGGGTGCGAAGGCTATCTAGCTTTCGTTCAAGACATGCGACAGGATGGTGCAAACGCGGGTCAGACCGACGTTGTGGCAGAATTCTCCGATGTATTCTCGGACGAGCTGCCCGGCATGCCGCCCGATCGAGAGATTGAGTTCACTATCGATACATTCCCTGATACTCGACCGATCTCGAAAGTCCCGTACAGAATGGCCCCTGCAGAGCTTAAAGAACTCAAGGTGCAGTTACAAGAGTTACTCGACAAGGGATTCATCTGACCCAGCGTCTCGCCCTGGGGAGCGCCCGTGCTGTTTGTCAAGAAGAAGGATGGCTCTATGCGTCTTTGTATCGACTACCGTGAGCTGAATAAAGCCACCGTCCGGAACAAATACCCCCTGCCCCGTATAGATGATCTGTTTGATCAGCTTCAAGGAGCCACGGTGTTCTCTAAAATTGATCTGCGTTTGGGTTACCATCAACTCAAGATCAAGCCGGACGATGTGTTGAAGTCTGCCTTCCGCAATCGATACAGCCATTATGAGTTCCTGGTAATGCCGTTCGGCCTAACGAACGCCCCTGCTACTTTCATGGATTTAATGAATCGGGTGTTCCGACCATTCCTCGACAAGTTCGTAGTAGTCTTTATCGACGATATACTCGTCTACTCGAAGAATCGACAGCAACACACTGAGCATCTGCGGACCGTGCTTCAGACCCTTCGAAAAAATCAACTATATGCGAAGCGAAGCAAATGTGAATTCTGGCTTAGCAGTGTCGCATTCCTCGGACACATCATTTCTACTGAAGGCATTGCGGTCGACCCAAAGAAAGTTGAAACCGTTGTCGATTGGAAACGGCCAGCGCCCGTCGGCGAGATTCGAAGTTTCCTTGGCTTAGCGGGATACTACCGACGCTTCGTGAAAGACTTCGAGAAGATCGCATCGCCTCTGACTCGCCTCACCCAGAAAGGAGTCGTATTTGAATGGTCGGACAACTGCGAAGCTGCATTCCAAGAGTTGAAGGAACGGCTCGTCTCGGTCCCGATACTCGTACTTCCAGAAGGGACTGAGGGTTTCCAGATATTCAGCGACGCGTCCGGTCAAGGCTTGGGGTGTGTGCTGATGCAGCGGAACAAGGTGATATCTTTTACTTCCCGACATCTAAAGCCGCACGAAAAAAATTATCCCACCCACGACCTGGAGTTAGCGACGATTGTATTTGCGTTGAAATTGTGGCATCACTACCTCTATGGCGTGGCGTGCACGATCTACACCGATCACAAGAGCCTCAAGTATCTATTCACGCAGAGGAAACTGAACTTGCGGCAGAGGCACTGGCTTGAACTGATCAAGGATTACGACTTGACTATCGACTATACGCCGGAAAAGGGAAATGTTGTGGCGGACGCCTTGAGTCGAAAGTACATTGCCTCGTTATCCATCGACCCCAGACTGCTACGTGACCTAGAAGAGATGGGCATCGAGCTCCGAGTCAGATTTTGGAATGTGCAGTTGGCAAAGTTGCAGTTAGAGCCGAGCTTGCTTGATAAGATCAAGACCGTTCAGACGGACGATCCATACCTGAAGAAAGTGCGAGAGCTAATCTCGACGGGCATGATGACCGACTTTGCGGAAGACGAAACCGGCGTGCTTCGATTTAAGGGTAGGCTATGTGTTCCGGACGATTCAGAACTCAGAAAGGAGATACTGTCGGAGGCGCACTATGCGAAATACACCTTGCATCCCGGTAGCACGAAGATGTACAAGGACCTCCGCACAAACTTCTGGTGGCACGGAATAAAAATAGATGTGGCACTTTTCGTGTCGCAATGCATGGCCTGTCAGCAGGTAAAAGCTGAGCACCAGAGACCAGGCGGGGAGATGCAGAATCTGGCGATTCCAGAATGGAAGTGGCAGCATGTGTGCATAGATTTTATTGTTGGTCTGCCGAAGACGCCGCGGGGAAATGATGCCATCTGGGTCATCGTCGATCGATTAACCAAGTCAGCACATTTTATTGCCATCAAAGTTACTTGGAGCGTTGATCGCCTGGCACAGATATATCTTGATGAGATAGTACGGCTGCACGGAGTCCCAGTATCCATCGTCTCTGATCGGGATTCACGGTTCATGTCGCGATTCTGTAGTAGCCTTCAGTCGGCGCTGGGTACCAAGTTGCAGTTCAGCTCAGCTTACTATCCTCAGACCGACGGTCAAACGGAGCGCGTCAATCAGATTCTCGAAGACATGCTACGACTCTGCGCAATTGACTTCAAATCAAGCTGGAACAATCATCTACCTCTGGCCGAATTTACATACAACAATAGCTATCAATCCAGCATTCAAATGGTGCCGTATAAAGCCTTGTACGGGCGCAAGTGCCGATCGCACATTTGCTGGGACGAAGTCGGAGAGCGGCAGATTCTCGGCCCGAAACTGGTGGAACATACCGTGAAGAAAATTCGGCTCATTCGGGAAAAACTAAAGACTGCACAGAGTCGTCCGAAAAGCTATGCGGACATTCATCGTCGACCTCTCGAGTTTCTAGAAGGCGATCACATGTTTCTCAAAGTGTCACCCATGCGGGGAGTTACTCGGTTCGGCGCAAAGGGGAAGTTGAGTCCGAGATTCGTTGGGCCGTTCGAAATACTTGAACGGGTCGTGCCAGTAGCCTACAAAATTTCCCTACTGCCGGCGCTTGAAGGTGTACACAATGTCTTCCATGTCTCTCAACTGCGGAAGTACGTGCACGACCTGAGCCACGTGGTAGACTTTGGCCAGCTGGAGCTAAAGTCTGACTTATCCTACGTTGAAGAGCCAGTTCAAATCATAGAACGCAAGGATAAGCTGCTGCACAATCGAGCGATCCTTCTTGTCCGCGTCTTCTGGAAGAACCACTCGGTCGAAGAGTCGACGTGGGAGCTTGAATCGGAGATGAAGGAAAAATTTCCTTCATTGTTCTCTTAGAGGTAGGTTCCATCTTTAAGTTTCGAGGACAAAACTTTTTATTAGTTGGTTATGGTGTAGTGCCTCGTCCCTACATCGTGCCCGTCTCCGTCCACGGGGTGCGCGAGAAAGGAACACTGTCGCTATCGATTCGGTCGGGACCGATAGGTCAGAATCGGCCAAGTCGATCGAACGGGAACGGTTGAATTAAGATCCATTCCACGTTATGGAATGGCTTCTTCGGAACCAAGTCCCATATTTAGCGGGTTGTACCTCGAGGATTGGCTCTACGGCTGAGTCGGGAGAGACCTCCCATTGCTCTGGTTTTCATGCCGCACTTGATTTGGCTTTGGCTTTCGTTTTCGTGAATGCGCTTTTCGTGAATGTTTTCGATGGATTTTTGTGACGCATTTTCGAGCTCGCATTCATATCGAAATTCCTTGACATATACAGTGTTCTAATCAGTTGCTTATGCGATTGCAGGTGATCGCGTAGGCGACGACAGCGCAGCCAACCGGTCTCTCGCTTGAAGCAAGCCTAAGGCGAGTGGCTGACCTCCTTCGTCTCGTTCCTCTACTTCAAAACTCAATATGCGAAGTAAAATGAATGCTTGTCTTAATAGTGTAGAATCAAAGAAATCGTGGCACGATTCTTCACGAAACACTTGTTATCAACTGCTGGTATTGGAAATAGAAAACATGTTCCTTATGCAAATCCACTTAGCCTATTCAAAGAAATGAATGAATCGATTAACGTTTATCGCAACGATACGGCTAAATAAGCAAAACGGTCATTGGACAACTTGTCGACAAGGTGTAGTTTTCTCGAACGGTTGCCTGGGCCAAGGAACCGATTCAGCCCGGGAGGAACGAGAATAGCAAGCGCCAGTCTTTCATCGGCATGAGTTAGGCGGGAACTTTCGCATAGGGCTCGCTACCCGACGCGAAAGGGTCGCCGTCTAACCGGGCTATAGTCCGCGATGGCTTGACATTGCCAGTGGCCTTCACACCCTTGTACTGCTTATCAAATGCACGTGACACGGAACAAATATGATAAGTGCTTAATGTTATACAATTCCATATGCTTGTCTCAAAACATGTTAACATGCAAATCGAACAGGATGGTTAGAAAGATCATTGAAATAGCTAGCTAACATGTTTACGAAATTTCTTGAATCAAATGCAGAGCTTGGATTTAATTAGCCATTCGCCAGTACATGTGTTTCGTGCTGATCCTCGCTCTTTGCAGGTCCCGCGAACCAAGAAAGACGCGCCAACTAGCTCGGCGACGTTCGTGACTTTTGAAGCTTCGGTCGTGCGTCGAAGACTTACTCTGCGACTCCACTTTTAAAGGCTCTCGACAGTCCAAGAAAAATGACTCAGCGTTCCTCCCATCCAGGTCAATGGAGTACTTGTGTATATTGAGAGATGTTGCAATGTATGGAACGGCTATCTCATCGGCACTCTTTTGTAATCGTGTCATGTCGTAACCCGTGCGGCAAATAGTCTTGTATCAAAGTCTGTAAAAGATGTTCATTATCAATAAAGATCAAGTTTTCTTTACTTACTGTGTGTATCAATTTGTCTGCGTACTCTCTTAGATCTCGTGTCTCGGATTACCTTTTGACTAGGCCTTGTGCGATCGTAAATTAGGTTCGCACGGCATCACGTCCGGGGGGCGACTATCGATTCGACGGAATTGGGGCGTGACAGCTAGTGCTGTACGGTTTAGAAGTTTCAGAGTGATTGTAATCAGAGGCTTGACAAAAAGTAAGACACTTCACAATTGAAGTTACTGGAGTGCTTCAGATCAAAGCTCGCGTTTGTAGAATTTGCAATAACTTTGCATGCAAACTTGCAACATTTTTCCATAGTAGATTTCAACCGGAAGCTGGAGTTCTTCCGACTGGAATAGTCCTCACAAGAGGGAAACTAGTATACATCTTTGTGTTTGCGTTTGCTCACTGGTCTCTCTTTTACATTTATATATTTGTGATATATTCTGCGATCTTGCTACTAACAAATTTTTAATAGCTAAATTTTGGCTGCCTACTCTATTCACCCCCCTCTAGAGTATAGCGCTTTACATCTCGTTCCTACAACCCCAACTTCTCATGCATCACCCTTTATACATCACCCTTTATACATGACCAATCGTTGGTTCCTCCTAGTCGACCATCTTATTGTTACATATAGGTTCTTCCGCCTTAAACATATCTAGTTATATGTATGCACCCACAGAAGCAAAAAGGTTTAAAAGAAGTACACTCTCTATTACACAGCACAACATCAATATTTAGTTTCCTTCTCTCCTCTACGAATGAGTCCCATAGTGTTTGTATATCTCTCCAACTCTATGCTTAGTTAAGCATACACAACAAACACCCAACAGATACACAAAACCCATTGCAGGAGTGCACAACACAACCAATCTCTGTCAATATATTTAAGGATCGTATTTATCATAGCTTTAAGTATTTATGAACTTACTACATATATTTTCTAAAAGAAGACACTAGCTAAACCATAGAGAAAATCTAACAGTAAGCGTCTAAAGGAGGGAATATTGAAAGTTGGCTAGAAGGTTACCACAGTTGACTGCTCGAGCAGTGGTAGGGCTTCCGCCGTCGCGTCCACGAACGGGGAATGAGCCGTGACGCACCCAATCAGCTTGCCGGGGTTCCGACGCTTCGATGGGACGCGTCACGTGTGGCGGCATCGAGACTAGAAGCCACGGAACTGGACGCTGGTGCGAGCCGAACGGGTTAGAGGAGAACCGGCTAGGTGCATTCGTGCCTCGTCTTGACTTCAACCCCGATCTTCGGAGTGGCTCCAGGAAGCGCTCGGTAAAGTTTTTGAACGGGTGGCAGCTAGGTTATGTTAGGGTGAGGAAGAGAATGGAGAGTTGTATATATGGAGAGTGGGATGAAAGGAGCTGGGGGGGTCTGTTGCACCCATACAGGCGTGCCTGCGGTCGCATGCAAAAGTGGCATGCTACAGTTGTATGATGCGCCGAGAGGTTGAATAAGAACAATAAAACAAATTTTAAAATTTTCGAGTTTGGTTCCACACGCCCAAGTGAGTTGGAAACCCATTAGGCTGTAATGTTTGAAAGAAAAAGAGTTAGAGGGAAAACTGGTTGTGGATGCGGGTTTGGAACGGATCCGCCCGCCCAAGCAACCGGGGATAAGAGAGGTAAGGAATAGGATTTTAGGTTTTGATGGACCCGCAACCCGTATACTTAGTGTGAGTGTGGCTGGGCTTTAATGATATTGGACTGGTTGTCCAAGTGAACAAAGGGACGTATCACTCAGAGAGAAAAAGTATATAGATGGCCCAATTACAGCCTAGATAATGGATTTGCAAGAATTGAGTAAAAAAGGCTATAGTAATTTGAACATTTCATACCGAAGGCTCTACCTAAGTTGTATAATATAAAACATCTATTTTCTTTCAAAAAAATTTTTTTCCAACTTAATAGAATGCTATAACATAACCAGTAAAAAGTATAAGTATTATATATGATAATAATACAATTTGTATTAGATATATTTTAGCTAAATTATATATAAGGTAAAGTTTTCAAAAAAATTTAAAATTGGTAATAATTGTTTATGTAGAAGCATAGAATTTCAGGCGCATCTACAGGACAAAATTTCTATGCGCCTAACATTACATGCGCCAGGGAACATCAAATGAAGTACTTGGCACAGCAAGACAGCAAAAGTATAGACATCAAAAGGATTTTTTATTTCATATAAAAGTCTATTACATGTCTAAAAAAGGGCTTTACAGAGGAGAATTTCTACAAAAAGAAAGAATCCTAAAACTACAGTCAGGCGCAGCAAACTGTCATGCGCCTTCTGCTCGGTGCATCATCAGTCAGGCGCATCACTTCAGCGTCTCAGTCAGGCGCATCACTTCAGCGTCTCAGTTAGGCGTATCTATTTCAGCGTCTCAGTCAGGCGCATCTCTTCAGCGTCTCAATTATGCGCATCATGAAGTCTCAGCATATGCGCTCTGCTTCGACCCAATCAAGTGCTTCGACTAATGAAGCATTTATTGAGCAGAATTAGGGTGGGCGAGCAACCCCACTCTAGCGGGAGGAAGAACTCTCCAAAGCCCAAGGAAGAGGAGAGCACCGCAGCTCCGATCTGCGGCTAAAGGAGCAGCTTTCAACACAACCAGAATAGGCAACATCCCACTCTTGTAGGAGGAAGAGCTCTCCAAAGCCCAAGGAAGATGAGAGCACCGCAATTCCGATCTGTGGCTTTCCAGCATAACGGGGACATGGCTCGAGCATCCCGATCTTTGGATGCAACAGGCACCTTCCGCCTGCCTCAGAAGCCCTCGACTCTGACTTTTGGATGTAACAGTCACCTTCAAGTGCATGAACGAAGACAAGTCGTCACATCTTCACCCTCGGGAGCATCTTGTCAACAGCATGTGCTCGAGCAAATAAGTTCATTCCGGAAGACGTGAGAGAACGAGAAGCAAACTCTCTCCTTACCACTATTTATAGGCCAGGCAAATCAAACCCATGCGCCAAGTGGCGGGCTCTCCGAATCCCGTGCAATAAATTTGCATATATGGTGATGAACCTGACGCTTTGAATTCGTCCAAGTCAAAACGGCTATTTAAAGCACTTAAAGAACACAAAAGTCGGACCAATAAAGGAACGTCATGCAAAAGGATGCGCCGGTCAGATACCGCGCATCGTACAGATGCGCCCGTCAGTTCCTAAGCGCCCCGTATGGATGCGCCCAACAAAGCACAGATCCATGCGTCCTAAATCAAACATGGACCCATGCGCCCATTTCGGCTCGTCACCCATCAAGCAATTAATGCTCAAGTGACAGAGTTGGCAGCACGTCCCCCAAGGACTGGACAGTTAGCAGCTTTTTCAGAAAATGAAGCGTCGCTGACATCAGCATCATCATTACTTTTCTCCGACGATTACGACCCACGTGGCCGACCAACCACTCGCATGCGTCTCAGCAGCCCTGCGCCTGAAGACTCGCATGCACCTCAAAAGCCGTACGCCCCGACCGGTTCGTGACTCCTGAAGGTTGTGAGCCAAAGTCTTCTCATGCGTCCAATCCCAGGTGCATCCTATCAGATCACTCTCTACCAAATCCGAGATCTTTGAGCAATGGGCATGCGCCACGTGTCCTTTGACTCAATTCAGCCTATGAAGGGGTGCTAATCACCCAAGATCTCAGCAACTGAAAGATCCTCTCCCCTGCTACGTGTCAGCTCACAAATGCAGCATGAAGGATTCAACCCACAAATGATGGTGCATCATCCATGCGCCTCCCGCAGCTTCAACCACGTGGCGTCCTCACGTATAGGCGCATCCTACATATGCGCGCATGAGCAGCCAGCCTGTAAACTATAAATAGAGGGATCATCTTCTTCTTACGGACCACGTAATATACATACGTACACAGACAGAAAAAGGCATCAGAGTTATCATCCACCAAGATCAGAAGAGACACTCAACGTCTTCTTTCCATCTGCAAACTCCAGCACCCAGAGCAACTCAGACCTTCAGAGAATCGAGAACCGTCGTCAGATCGTCAACGGAGTCAACGCATTACCACTCGCTCCATCGACACAGGGACCCAGATAAACAAAAATGTTCTCCTAGGACTACATCTAAGTCCAACATTGTAATACTGTTCGGTTTGTAATTGAAATTACAATAAAAAGATTTTAATGGCAAACAACCTGGCGACTCTGCTGGAGACCTCTTTCTCCTCCACCGAGAAAGCTGTGTCGCAATCCGACGACGTGAAGGTGGGCTCGTCCCACAAGACGCTGGTCGTACGTCTCAATCAACAGACGTATGAGGAGTTCATCTCTGAAGGCAGCGCAAGTCCTTCGAAGCGGCTGCCAAAGCCGAAGAAGACTCGTCAAGTCTGGGTGCGCAAGGTCGAGGCCCCTGGCACCACCACTAAAGGGGATGCGCCGATGCAATCCATCCTTCTCGCTGACGTCCTCAACAGCCAGGATGCGCCCACCGGTGCAGCACATTACTCGAGAAAGCGTGGTGCTGACCACATTCTCCAGCCATCTCCTTCTCAGACAAGGAAGATGCGCCGACGGAGCAAGGGTGCATCTAATGCCCTGTGCAGTAACTCTGATGCGCCACTGAAGGCTTCTATCTTTGACAGACTCACTCGCTGTCGTGGCAAAAAGAATTTGGACTCTGAGTATTATGCACCCCAGCGGACTGGTACGAAGAAGTCCAAGGCAGCACGGGCCATGCGCCTCAAACGTGCTATGCCGACAGCAAACCAGAAGCATGCGCTCACAATCATGCGCGCTGCTGATGGTAAGCTGTATAAGGTCGACTCGGGTGCTTCTGCGCTAGAAACGAGCCGACCTTCAAAGTCCTTGTCTCACTTGGGCGCATCTGTTGCGTTCGCAACCAAGTCGAGAAAGGAAAACTCTGTGGTCTTGAACCCCAGTGCCTACATTGGATGTGCGTCTGTGGCTGGTTCAAGTCACTATAAAAGTTGTACCCCCACTACTGATCTGAGCGCATCTTCTGCGTTGGTTCAGGGCACGCAGCATTCACCTGACCACCCCGGCGCTTGGCCTTGCCATGCGCCTGATGGGAGTGTAAAGGTGGCCCTCTCACTTGACCACCCCGGCGCTTGGCCTTGCCATGCACCTGATGGGGGTTTGAAGGTGGCACTCTCCTCCAATGATTTGTGTAATATGATCAGTCACAAGCGCTGATCAGGAGAGTCGACTGACAAGCACAATACGTCCCTCATAGGGCACACCTGTGCTGTAGTCACCATCAACTGTTGTTACAAAACAGTAGTCCTACCACCAAGGCAGTCTGTGTTCCAGTGGCTGCAATCATCAACACCCCTCCAACGTCGCCTCGGGAAGAAGGTGTCAATTGAAGAGGAGCCAGGAACTAAAGGTTGCTTCTTGCAACGTAATCTCTAACTCCTCATCAATCCGAAAGGGGACTAGCAACTCCTCGGTCTCGTCCTCATCCAAGAGCCAGTTGAGGAAAACCAAGACAACTATCCCGTCCTCTAGAGTGTTTGAAGGCACTCGGGGGAGAAAGAAGGTCTTAGAGGAAGCTGGGGGTAGTCAAGCCCTTGTTAATCCTCCTTCTGAAGACGAAGACGTCCTCCAGAGCATAGATGGGGGTAGCCAAATCCTTGCTGATCGTCCTCCTGAAGACGAAGACGTCCTCCAGAGCACAGCTGGGGGTGCCGATCCCGAAGGCGAAGATATCCCCCAGGACATAGCTGGGGATAGCCAAGACGAAGCTCCAGGAGAAGCGATTCCTCTACAGGAGAGTGAGGCCAAAAGTGAAGCCTCAATCGATCCATCCACTTCCAGCCACATCATGACTGTATACATGACTGGGAGTGATACAGAGTCAGATGTGCCGCCAGTAGACCTCGTCCAGCGCATGGATACTTTGGAGGGGGACTCAAAACCCTCTCTGCCACCATGCAAACACTGACTCAAGCAGTATTTGAGATACGGTCAGCTTTGGCCATGGCACCTTCTACCGGTCCTGACCCAGGGGCCAATGGAGAATCAAGTGTATCCCTTCAACGGGTATCCTTGGATACAGATCGCCGCAAAGCACCACGGACGTCGGAGCCATCAAATGCTCAACTCCAGGATGTACCACCTTCCCCGACTCCCAGCTCTACGGAAGACGTGGTTGAGATGATCAGGGACTTGTGCGAGCGCTTTGAGTCCAAGAACAGACAGGAGGAGCGCCAGAAGATGGGGATCCCACAACCATACCCCCTCGAATGGAACAAAGTGGTTTATCCTCCCAAGTATAAACCATAAATATTGACGCCATATGACGGAAAGGACTCTCCACGCCGCTATTTGACGTACTTCCAGTCTCAAACGGGACATCTCCCGAAGGAAGACGCACTACTCACCAGCATATTTGTCGGGGCACTGAAAGAAGTGGCTTACGACTGGTACTGTAGTCTCCCTGACAACTCCATATCTTCCTTCTGACGTATCTCTATGAGGGACGCCATTGTCATGTCCTTCCCTCCGTCGTAGAAATGATCGAGGAAGAGACGCGTCAAGTCGTCGAAGGAAGAAATCTCGGATGAGGTCCAAGAATCAAACATCACCGAAGAAAGCTCCGTCTGGCGGGTGTTTTTCGATGGCGCTTCGAGAACAGGCCCCAAAGGCCAAATCATCGCCGGAGTGGGGGTAGTCTTAGTCTCTCCCGATCAGCTGGTCATCCAGCGTGCTTACTCCCTTTCGAAGCCGTGCTCCAACAATGTTTCCAAGTACAACGCTCTTATCATAGGACTCCAGCGGGCTCAACAGCTGGGGTGGATCATCTGGAAGCTTACGGTGACTAAAAACTCGTCGTTAATCAAATTCGAGGGCAGTACGAAGTTCGCCATAAAGATCTGGTTCCTTACCATGAAGTTGCATTGAAGATTATTTTAACCTTCACCAAGTTCTTCATAGAACACGTACCTCAGTTACAAAACCTGGAGGCTGACGCTCTGGCCGGCCTCGCAGCTTCACTAGCAGTACCCCTTGGGACTCAACACTACGTCACGGTAGTTGGTCGAGACTTGGTCTGTCCTAAAAATAACCTATGCTCACAAATGGCCCATGCCATGTCAATAAGTGCTGGTGTTAATGTCCGAGACTGGAGGTTCTCGTTCATCGACTTTGCTGTCTACGAAATTCTCCCAGAAGATCCGAAAGAAGCGGTCTAAGTTAGGAGGCGTTCCCTTCTATTCTATTACGATACAGCTACTAAAATACTGTACCGACGCTCCTACGATGGACTTCTCCTTCGATGCATGTCCAACGAAGAAGCAGCCGAAGCCCTTCGAGAAGCTCATGACGGAACTTGCGGGGCTCATCAACCTGGGCCTAAGTTGCAGGATAGACTGTGACGCATGGGTTACTACTGGCTAACCATGGCAGCTAACGTCGTCGACTATGCCAAAAAGTGCCATGCTTGCCAGCTTCATGCCGACTTCATCCATACACCATCTGAACCCCTACATCCTACGGTCGCCTCCTGGCCCTTTGAAGCTTGGGACATGGACATTGTGGGACCTATCACCCCTCCTTCATCGAGGGGACACCGCTTCATCCTAGCTATCACTGACTACTTCTCCAAATAGGCAGAAGCAGTTCCACTGGCGAAAGTGAAAAGCTCTAAGGTAATCAGCTTCATCAAGCATCATGTCATCTACCGTTTCGGGGTACCCCGTAGGATTATCCATGACAACGGTCCACAGTTTATCAGCCATGTTTTTAGCAGATTCTGTGACAAGAACCGCATTCAGAACGTGGCATCAACCATCTACAATCCGACAGCAAACGGATTGGCCGAGGCTTTTAACAAGACTATCGTCAGGCTACTAAAAAAGGTCGTGTCATCCAACAAACGCGACTGGAACGAAAAGCTCGGTGAATGCCTTTGGACCTACCGCACAACGGTACGGACTCCGACGGGCAACACACCATTCTCTTTTTTCTACGGGAGCGAAGCGGCACTGCCTCTCGAGATCCAGATACCCTCACTCCTTGTAGCGATCACAAATCAACTAACAGAAGAAGACAATCAACGTCGCCGACTGCGAGAATTGGAGGCACTTGACGAAAAATGTCTCCTAGCTCAACAGCGCATCAAACTCTATCAAGCCCGTATATCACAGGCTTTCAACAAGAAGGTCAAGCAGAGGACTTTCCAAGTAGGCGACCTGGTTCTGGCAGTCAGAAGGCCGATGGTGTTGACTCATAAAACACCAGGAAAGTTCGAGCCCAAATAGGAGGGACCTTTCATCATAGAGACGGTATACTCAAACGGTGCTTACCGCATCGCCCGATCAAACGGGGACTTGTTCATGATGCCCATCAACGGCAAGTTCCTAAAGAAGTACTACTATTGACATCTTTTAGATATGTACTTCCACCTCTATCTAGCAAGGAATCAGTGGACCTGATCATCAGAGCTCACATACACCTCCCTTTCATAAAAAAATTCCTAAGCTTTCGGAACCCAGTTGTTCCATTGCACTCTATCTCCAGTAGAAGGACAACCACGTCCACATTACCTCTGAGTTGCTCCTCTACGCCCTACAAAGTGGAATCTTATGCTCCGTAAGACTACGCTACCCATCATGTTTACCACGTCCACATTACCTCTGAGTAAATATCCCGTACAGACAACCCCTGTGTTGTCGTACATTGATCGCAGAACTTCCATGTCCATATTACCTCTGAGTAGTTCTGCGTATCTCCCTACCACGTCCATAACACCTCTGAGTAGGAAGATTCTATCATTTGAACCCCATATTTGCCACGTCCACATTACCTCTGAGCAAATATGTCGGTTCTCTCAAACTTATTATCTGTACCTAACGACCAAGGTGCGCAAAAGATAATAGGTCCACACAAATCACAGGTTCATGACAACAAAAGATGAACACACCACAAAATTCTTTATTTTTTATCTAAAAAGTAAAGGATTACATCCCCAGCATATAACAAAAAAAAGAAAGAAGACTACAAATCCCTAGGCATCATTGGGATTGGCAGATAGCTCTTCGATCCGACGCCTCAAGTCTGCAGCCCGGGTCTCTGCAGTTGCCAGGACCCGGCGTTCAGCTTCCTGCCACATCATCGCCACAGCCTCGGGAGCAGTATCGTTCTCATGCTTGGTGTCCAACTCCGACCATTGTTGAGTCAGAGAAAGAATATGGTGAGTAACAACTACCTCTTCCTCCTTGGACGAGATGTGCTCAACCTGGGCCCGCTCAAGATCTAACATAAGTTGGGCCCTCTGGTCTTCTAAGAGGCGAATCCTGGCAGTAACCTCTGCTATACTTGCCTCCAATGAGGCCCGCAGCTCCACCTGCTCCTGTGTGGATTGAGATAGTCTCTCTACTGCAGCCTCAGCAGCGGACACCTCGTCGTCCCAGATGGCCACTGTGGCCTGATAAGATGACTCAACCTCAGCTATCAACTTCTTCTGTTCTGCTCTATCAGAGCAGAAAAATCATTTCGCTGGATACTCTGCAGTTCAGAAAGACGCTGGTCGAGCTCAACCATTGACTCCTCCAGAATTACAGCCATATGATCGTAGCCACGGTGCAAACGTATCAAACCAATGGAAGAGAGTGCCATGGCTTTCACCGTCGCAAAACTCCCATTTGCATTCAGCACCGTTGATACGCCCTTCTGCAGCATCTTGTACACTACTTTAACAACAAAATGAACGTACTCATCTGCATCAGCCAGCACTTGAGGCGTTATGGCAGGAGTTACAGGAGGTACTGTGATAGACAACGGGCCTGAAGAAGACCCACCAGCTTCAATCTGCGAGGCTGAAACCTCGACATCAACGGACTCTCCCTCAACAGGGGCTTAAACTTCGCCACTGGCCGGAGGAGCCAAGAGAGCGGAAGGAGCCGAGAGGGGTGTCGATATCGTACCCCAAGTAGAAGGAACAACAGGGGGTTCCAGTAAACCCTTGCCCTTCTCAAGCTCGGAGGGACCATCGACGTCAGGGGCTATTTCCTCCGTCTCCAACACACTATCAGCAGGCCGTACGGGACCTTTCCCCTCTGGCAAAACAGCAAGATCAGCACTTGTTTCCTGACTCAGCTCCCCTGGAGTCAGGCTCGGCGGACGAGTCTCATCTTCCTCACCGAATCCCTCCGCGGGGATAGAATCTGTCGCTACCTTCCGGTTGGCAGCCACCTCAGCCTCCGCTGCTGAGTCTGGGGTAGGGCTCGGCAACGCTGCAGCCGACCTCCCCTCATCATGACAAGGAGGGGAATCAGCCCTCTCCTCTGTTTCAACCATGTATGTTGTTCCTGCAATAGGCTCACTCATATCTGGAGGAACGTCATCTGAAGAGGACGAACTCCACTCCACTTCCTCATCTAGAAGCTCTGTATCTGCTGGGTCCTCAATGCCAGAGGCCCCCACGGCGGCTTGTACACTCTCGGGAACTGCTGCATCCTCAGCTTCCTTTCCAACATAATCTGGAGATACTAAAATCTCCGCAGGAACGACATTGTTAGGATTCTCTTCCACGGGAGGCGTTACAATCGGAGGAATGCGCTCGTCAGAAGAGCTCGCCACCTCCTTCGGTTTACTGACGTCCGGTTTCGAAACCCTGGTTTTCTTCTTCAGCGGTTCCTACAAAAAGAAAGCATATGTCACAAAAATGACAGAATGAGCCCGACTATGGGGGACGTCTTTACCTCAGCAGGAACTGATTCCATTGGCAATACAGGCAGCACTCCCGTAGCTCCCACCTTTGGAGTCGTCGCTTTTCTCGGTCTTTTTGGTACAGACGAACCGGCTTCTGCATCAGCCCGCCTCTTCCCAGCTGGGGGATCTTCACGAGTGCCTTCCGTTGACGCAGCAGCAGTAGCCCGATATCCCGCCAGCACTGGTGGACGATATGACCGGGCCGCCACCAACATGTTTTTCATAGCCTCTAGCTGAGTTCCAACGATGATACTAGTCTCCATGTCATATTCAGAAGGCACAGTATTCATGGTGCAATACAGCTTAACAGTCGAATAAAGGATCTGTGGCCGAGGGTTGTGAACTGGTGTATTGAAATGAACTCCAGTGCACCCTGCATTGTAATATTGCCAACCCTGGGCTCCATCTAGTAAACTTCCAACAAACCTCAGACTGTTACTGGGGTTCCGTAACATTAGCTGGGTGTAACCAAACTGGCGAGCAAATCGGCTCGGCAAATACGGCTCCAGATAAAACTTATTCTGGTTGCGGTAGACCAAGTGTGAAGGCCGAATACTCTGCAACCAACGAAACCCCCATTTCGGTAGAGTGATCACATCCTCACCGGAGTCTTCCAAATCTTGGTCAGCCTCGAAATCTTTGAAGATGGGACTGACCTTGACGATCTGCCACCCCTATGGATAAGACAAAACTCTCCTACAGACGGGGACACCGGTGTGCAGCCACTTCCTCTTATAGAAGCGGCGGATAAAGGCGTCACCTTCAATGTGATCGTCTTCAGGACCCGGACTCATCACGTTCGGATGATGCAGAATTAACCATCCCATCAGATAATGGAATGGTAGCTCAGCTCGGGGAAAGTTATCTTTTCTGCCCCTCTCATGGGCCACATCGTCAGCAAAATCTCTCAAACCCCGCAGCAGGTTACAAACCATCGCGGGGAGGAAAGCCAAAGGGCGACCAAAAACCAGTTTCACTGCTGGCAAAATGAGGTTTCGGTTCACCCTCTCCACAGAGCCTGACCCACCTGAGAACACACAGTCCCGGAGCCATATCATCGAGTAGGCAGTCAACACTGCCTTGGACGACATCCGGTGCACCCAATGCCAGAAACAACTGTATACGTCCTCGCCACTCTCATTTGAACGAGGAGCCTTCTCGCCTAGTCGGCTCATTTCGGAGGTTACTTTCGCGGGCTTCAGTCCCTGCGGAGTCGTAAATCGAATCTTCGTAGAGTCCGCCAGGTCCTGCTTGAAGACATAATCCCTCAAAGTAGTCACATGAGTCTGTGACTTGCCTTTGTCCTTCCGTTGCATCAGATAATAATGGCTCGCCACCTCCTTGAAAACAGCCATCATCTCCGGGTCCTTCTCTTCCATAATAAGGATCTCTTTATTTGTTGGGAAATATTCCTCATACGGTTCCGAGCCCCAGGGAAGCTTGGACACATCGTACATCTCATGAAGAGCCAATCCCAACTCCCCCACCGGAGTAAAGAAAGTGCCAGTCTGGATATTGAATATTTCCAGGAGTGCAAGGAACAAATGCTTGTTAAGGTCCACGCCTGCCTGTGTGGCACGGATAGCGGCAGTCAGCCCAATCTCTTTAAGCTCAGCCTTGAACTTCGACAAAACCCAAAGGGTCAGCTCGTCCCACTTTGGCACGTGGTGACACCAACCTTCAACCCTAAAAGACAAAGTATTGGGTGTGCTCGAAGCACCAAAGGCAAAACCCAAAGGGTCAGCTCGAAGCACCAAAGGCAAAAGTGTCATTAGGGACATCACTATAAAGGCTCCCAGGGCACAAAGTTCGGCAACTGAACGAGGTCCCGGCTCGCGAGGCGGCCAAGGTATCCCTTTGATTTGAAGTAACATCAATCGAAAGGGTACCCCCCACTGCCCCTCCTTGAGAAGGAGTAAGTTCCCATGGCATCCTTCTTTTGGAAGCCAAACGGTAGAAGGCCGTCAGTGGCAATTGACGTTCAAGCTGCCGCATGTACAGTACCATGCCCTTCGCAGAGAAGAACCAGTCCTCCTTGATCTTCAGTACCTTCACCTCGGTAGAGGTCAAGCGGTCACCAAACGGAAAGACAGGTTTCAAGAAAGTCGCATCCTCGGACTCAGCGGATTTCAGTTTGCCGCTCTTCATCATACTCTGGAGAAAAATAGACGACTGATCCCGGATTTGCAATATTCTCTCGAAAGGTTGATTCAGTAGGATAGCAGTCTTCGCAGGATTAATAACCGCCTCGTCGAAATCAACCCCCATTTGGCAAAGAGAAGCATCCAGAAGGACTTCATTCAGCAAAGGGATAGTCATCGACACTGACACATCAAAGACAAAAGTCAGGCAACATAGAGACTTTAAGAAGACAAAGTATTGGGTGTGTCAAGCATCCTGGTGCAGCATCAGGGTCTAAACCCACGTGCGTCAGCATTGAAGCTTTGGCGCATCATCAAGGTCTAAACCCATGCGCGTCAGCAGTGAAGCTTCGGCGCATCATCAGGGTCTAAACCCATACACATCAGCAGTGAAGCTTTGGCGCATCATCAGGGTCTAAACCCATGCGCGTCAGCAGTGAAGCTTCGGCGCATCATCAGGGTTTAAACCCATGCGCGTTAGCAGTAAAGCTTCGGCGCATCATCAGGATGTAATCCCATGCGCGTCAGCAGTAAAACCTCGGCGCATAATCAGGGCCTAAACCCATGCGCGTCGGCGGAATAGCCTCAGCGCATCATCAGGACAGAAGTCTATGCGCGTCAGTGACAAAGAGTTAGGGCACAACAACATGATACAACTCATCCATGTGCTCCAGACTCGTCTAAAAAGTTGGGAGATCACACCCACCCGTCACCGTAGGCCAAACATCGGCTGGAGTCTCAATGGCGATGGGAGTGTCCTCCTCGACGAACTCTACAGGCTCATTCCCTTTGCCAGCACCACCGCAAGGAGTCTTGGGAGCCATTTCGTAAAAGAAAGTTAGGGTTTTGAAAAAGAACTCTGAAAAAGAAAGCAAAGAGAGGAAGAACTCTCTCTCTCTCCATCAGACACCTATTTATAGGCCTGGTCGCACGCGTGAACCGATGAAGGGTGACGTCAGCCGACCGCCTGGGGTTCTACAAAGTGATAACTACAAATATTCTAAAAAGATCATCATTAAATCTTTTTGTTTACTTCGAAGCGTTATCATTTGCATTTAAAACTTAGAGGAGCATGCGCCTCATCACAGATACGCGGAGCAATCATACGCCCCGAACAGTTGTGCGCCCCATTGAAGACCATACCATGCTTCTTATTCAAAGTATTCCAAAACTTGACAGAAAGTTTTGTAAACTTGGAAGGGGGTCTTGTAGAAGCATGGAATTTCAGGCGCATCTACAGGACAGAATTCCTATACGCCTAACATTACATGCACCAAGGAACATCAAATGAAGTGCTTGGCACAGCAAGACAGCAAAAGTATAGACATCAAAAGGATTTTGTTATTTCATAAAAAAGTCTATTATATGTCTAAAAAAGGGCTTTACAAAGGAGATTTTTTACAAAAAGAAAGAATCCTAAGACTACAGCCAGGCGCAACAAACTGCCATGCACCTTCTGCCCGGCGCATCATCAGTCAGGCGCATCACTTCAGCGTCTCAGTCAGGTGCATCACTTCAGCGTCTCAGTCAGGCATATATATTTCAGCGTCTCAGTCAGGCGCATCTCTTCAGCGTCTCAGTTATGCGAATCATGAAGTCTCAGCATATGTGCTCTGCTTCGACCCGATCAAGTGCTTTGACTAATGAAGCATTTATTGAGCATAACTAGGGTGGGCGAGCAATCCCACTCTAGCGGGAGGAAGATCTCTCCAAAGCCCAAGGAAGAGGAGAGCACTGCAGCTCCGATCCGCGGCTAAAGGAGCAGCTTTCAATACAACCAGAATGGAAAACACCCCACTCTTGCAGGAGGAAGAGCTCTCCAAAGCCCAAAGAAGATGAGAGCACCGTAATTCTGATCTGCGGCTCTTCCAGCATAACGGGGACAGGGCTCGAGCATCCCGATCTTTGGATGCAACAGGCACCTTCTGCCTGCCTCAGAAGCCCTCGACTCTGACTTTTGGATGTAACAGGCACCTTCAAGTGCATGAACGAAGACAATTCGTCGCATCTTCACCCTCGGGAGCATCTTGTCAACAGCATGTGCTCGAGCAAATAAGTTTATTCGGGAAGACGTGAGAGAACGAGAAGCAAACTCTCTCCTTGCCACTATTTATAGGCCGGGCAAATCAAACCCATGCGCCAAGTGGCGGGCTCTCCGAATACCGTGTAATAAATTTACATTTATGGTGATGAACCTGACGCTTTGAATTCAGCCAAGTCAAAACGGCTATTTAAAGCACTTAAAGAACACAAAAGTCGGACCAATAAAGGTACATCATGTAAAAGGATGCGCCGGTCAGACACCGTGCATCGTACAAACGCGCCCGTCAGTTCCAAAGCGCCCCGTATGGATGCGCCCAACAAAGCACAGATCCATGCGTCCTAAATCAAACATGGACCCATGCGTCCATTACGGCTCGTCACCCATCAAGCAATTAATGCTCAAGTGACAAAGTTGGCAGCACGTCCCCTGAGGACTGGACAGTTAGCAGCTTTTTCAGAAGATAAAGCGTCGCTAACATCAGCATCATCATTACTTTCCTCCGACGGTTACGACCCACGTGGCCGACCAACCACTCGCATGCGCCTCAGCAGCCATGCGCTTGAAGACTTGCATGCGCCTCAAAAGCCATGCGCCCCGACCGGTTCGTGACTCCTAAAGGTTGTGAGCCAAAGTCTTCTCATGCGCCCAATCCCAGGCGCATCCTATCAGATCACTCTCCACCAAATCCGAGATCTTTGAGCAACGGGCATGCGTCACGTGTCCTTTGACTCAATTCAGCCTATGAAGGGGTGCTAATCACCCAAGATTTCAGCAACTGAAAGATCCTCTCCCCTGCTACGTGTCAGCTCACAAATATAGCATAAAGGATTCAACCCACAAATGATAGTGCATCATCCATGCGCCTCCTGCAGCTTCAACCACATGGCGTCTCCACGTATAGGCGCATCCTACATATGTGTGCATGAGCAGCCAGCCTGTAAACTATAAATAGAGGGATCATCTCCTTCTTACGGACCACGTAATATACATACGTACACAGAAAGAAAAAGGCATCAGAGTTATCATCCACCAAGATCGGAAGAGACACTCAAAGTCTTCTTCCCATCTGCAAACTCTAGCACCCAGAGCAACTCAGACCATCAGAGAACCGAGAACCGTCGTCAGATCGTCAACGGAGTCAACGTATTACCACTCGCACCATCGACACAGGGACCCAGATAAACAAAAGTGTTCTCCTAGGACTACATCTAAGTCCTACATTATAACACTGTTTTGTTTGTAATTGAAATTGCAATAAAAAGATTTTAATGGCAAACAGTTTATAGATGATTATAATACATAAATTTAAAAAGGGGGCTCATATCCTCTCCTCCTTAAAAAATTTTGTCCCTAAAATTTAGAATGATGGCACGATTAGGAAGAACAAGAATCCAAAGAAATATTACGGTCCTTGAAAATTAGTAAGTAAATTCGTACCTCGATCCTCGAACAAGCGAGGGAAATGCTCCCATATAGAGTCTTCGCGCTCCAAAGTGGACTCGCTCGAAGAATGATGCTTCCATGCAACCCGGACAAGTTGAATTGTCTGCCCTCTCAGTACCTTCTTTCTGCGATCGAGAATCCCCACTGGCTGCTCCGCATATGACATGCTCGGTCCAACGGTAATCTCTGAATGATCTAGCATGCGACTAGGGTCGAGCACGTACCTCCTCAACTATGATACGTGAAAAATGTCATACACACCCTCAAATGATGGGGGTAATGCTAGATGATAAGCCACCTCACCAACTCGCTCCAGAATGTCGAAGGGTCCGATGTACCTCGGACTCAACTTGCCTGTACCCCTAAATCTAATAGTCCTCCGAATTGGTGATATCCTCAAAAATACATGATCGCCTTCCTTAAACTCCAAGGGCCGACGATGAGTATCAGCCCAATGCTTTTGTCTGTCCTGTGCCACTCTGAGTGGCTCTGAATCTGCTTCACTTTCTCAACTGTCTGGGTCACTAACTCTGGACCAAGTATTTGACGCTCTTCGACGTCACTCCAACATACTGGAGACATGCACTTCCTGCCGTATAGTGCCTCGAAATGTGCCATCTGTATACTTGCCTGATAGCTGTTGTTGTAGGAGAATTCTACTAAATACAGATGATCTTCCCAAGATCCTCCAAAATCCAACATATAAGCTCTCAGCATATCCTCGAGTGTCCGAATCGTGTGCCTGGACTGTCCATCGGTCTGCAGATAATAAGTTGTGCTGAACTTGAGGCGAGTCCCTAAACTCTCCAGCATACTCCTCCAAAAATGAGATATGAATCTGGAATCTCGATCCAATACAATGCTGATTGGTACTCCATGTAGACGCACTATCTGCCTCATGTATAAATTAGCCAGAACCTCTACAGATTGCCCAGCTCTGAAGGACAATAAATGAGCCATCTTTGTGAGTGGATCCACGATGACCCAAACGGTGTCCTTCCTGCTAGGTCTCATCGAAAATCCAGTAACAAAGTCCATCGTTATGTGTTTCCACTTCCATTCAGGAATTAGAAGTGGCTGCAATAGTTCTACAGATCTCTGTTGCTTGGCTTTGACCTGCTGACAGACCAAGTACCTCGCTACGAATCGAGCGATCTTTCTTTTTATTCCATGCCACCAGTAAAGCTGCCTCAAATCCCTGTACATCTTCGTACCCCCCGGATAAATAGAGTATATCGAGCTATGCGTCTCATTCATCAACTCCAAGCATAGCTCTCCATTCGGAACGCATAGGCGACCGTCCTCGTGAATCTGTAGCCCTGTCTGTATGTCGGCCTCTGTCCTCTCTCGAATTCTCTTGAATCTCACATCTGTAGGCAAAGCACCTTGATCCTCTCAACCAAGAAAGACTGTACCCTAAGGAATTGTCCATCCATACCCGGCAATACGACCTCTATCCCTAACTCCCGGAGATCCTCCAATAAATGATGTTGAGTCGTCAAGACGTATGCTGTGGGATTCCTACTCAAAGCATCAGCCACAACGTTCGCCTTGCCCGGATGGTATTGCAACTCGATCTCAAAGTCCTTCATCAACTCCAGCCATCGTCTTTGCCTCATGTTCAACTCCTTCTGAGTGAAGACATATTTCAGGCTCTTGTTTTCAGTAAATATCTCTACCCGCTCTCCGTAAAAATAGTGTCTCCATAGCTTCAGTAAAATAATTACTGCAGCTAGATCCAAATTATGCGTCGGGTAGTTCTTCTTATGGATCCTCAACTGTCTTGATGCGTAGGCCACAACCTTGCCATGATGTATCAGTACACACCCTAATTCACTATCGGATGCATCGCTGTATACCATAAAGCCTCCAGATCTCGAAGGTAGAGTCAAGATAGGTACTGACGTCAGACGCTTCTTCAACTGATCAAAAGCCGTCTGACACTCCTCAGTCCAGATGAACTCCTGATCCTTACGAGGTAAACACGTCATAGGCTCCACAATCCTCGAGAAGTTTTCCACGAACCTCCGATAATATCCGACAAGTCCGAGAAAACTCCTAACCTCCGTAACTGACGTAGGGGTATACCAAGTCTTCACTGCTCCAGTAATGATGTGCCTAAGGAAGGACACCTTGCTCAGACAGAACTCACATTTACCGAGCTTGGCGTAGAGTCTTTTCCTCCTCAATGTCTCCAGTATGATCCTGAGATGCTTCTCATGTTCCTCGTGGCTCTTGGAGTATACCAAAATGTCATCAATAAATACCATATGAACCTATCTAACTACTGGTGAACACCTTGTTTATCAGACTCATGAACACAGCTGGCGTGTTGGTTAAACCAAACAGCATCACAAGGAACTCATAATAC
This sequence comes from Iris pallida, assembly GCA_029216955.1. Lineage (NCBI taxonomy): Eukaryota > Viridiplantae > Streptophyta > Magnoliopsida > Asparagales > Iridaceae > Iris > Iris pallida. Next base: position 8,198,296 of record JANAVB010025399.1, on the reverse strand, counting down.
CCATACTTCGTTCGAAAGGCCATCTTCGAGATGTCCTCCTTTCAAACCTTGATTCGGTAGTAGCCTGACCTAAGATCAATCTTCGAGGATACACAAGCACCCTCAACTGGTCAAACAGATCATATATATGTGGCAAGGGATACTTGTTCTTCATCCTCACATCATTCAATTCCCGGTAATCTATGCACAAACGTACCGACCCGTCCTTTTTCGGTACAAGCAAGACTAGGACTCCCCATGGTGAAATACTAGACCGTATAAAACCTAAAGCCAAAAGCTCGTCTATCTGGATCTTCAGCTCATGTGCCTCCTTTGGTGCTGGTCTGTACACATGGGAAGTAATTAGTGCCGATCCCAGAATTAGTTTGATAAAAAAATCTATCTTCCTATCAGGTGGTAGTCCTGGAAGCTCCTCGGGAAACACGTCCTCAAACTCCGATATGATCAGCGGGTATGCTGATTCCTCAAATACAATATATGCTTCTGGGGTAGAATGGTAACCAAGCTCTCCATCTCCTAGGAGAAACTCAAACTCAGGGTGACCTGGGGGTCAGAATATGACGCATCCACGTCGATAATCTAGCGTCGCATGGTATTGGCTCAGCCAATCCATGCCAAGAACAACATCGTAGTCTGGCATAGAGAAGACTAAAAATCGGACACGCATCTTCCGCCCACAAACAACTACTAAACAAGATCTAAAAGTATCGCTAACGAGTACTATTCTGCCTCCCGTAAGAATTTTCATTGTCTTCGGAAGGGGTGCAGTAGCTACTCAATGGGTGGCCACGAAACTAGTAGCTATGAATAAATATGTGGCACCAGAATCAAATAATACTACTGCAGGTAAAGAAGCAACTAAAATAGTACCTACGATTACCTCTCCAGCTGTCTCTGCCTCCTCTATTGTTATGGCAAAAGCTTGGCTACGACCATGTGCCCTAGCTTGCTGTCTGGCCTGCTGAAATTGAGCTATCTACGGTACGAAGGGTGGTCTCCCCTGGTACCCTCTTGGTGTTGCTGGTCGCATCGCTCCAACTCATGTGTGGGGTGCTTTCGGACCCTGAAGAATGTCTTCGGTACTGGAAGTGCTAGAAATACTAGTCGGTGTACTATCAATGCTGCTCCTCGACGCTCTGTACACTCCAGGGCCTGTACAGATCAAATCTATAAACCAAGCATAGTCCCAGTTTGTGCCGACAATCCTTCACGACATGTCCTACCTTGCCACTATGATGGCAAGTAGGAAGCCCTGGTGCTGGTGGTGGTGCTGCTCAAAACCAAGGGAGCTTCATGCGGCTCAAAACTAAGGGAGCTTCATACAGCTCAGAAAGCTTTATGTGGCCCAAAAGCAGCGAGGAGCCTTATGCAGTTCGAAATCAGCCTATACAGCTGGCCATAATTACTCTGACACAAAGGCGACAGCTCTGACAGAGATGACAGCTCTGACATAAAAACAAGACGTGACATGCTCCAAAAAAGACAAGAAAATCGTCATAATATCTGGCACAGTTCACTGTTCCAAAAAAGATTCTTCATGCGGATCGCCTATGCGACCTTCATGCGGCTCAGTCGTGAGACAACTCTCATGCGGCTCAGTCATGAGACAACTCTCATGCGGCTCGGTCATGAAGCATCTCTCATACAGATCGATTATGAGACGACCTTCATGCAGCCCGGTCAATAAACACTCTTTATACGGGCTCGGCTATGGGACATTCCTTCATGTGGCTCAGCCAGAATATGTCCTTCATGCGGTTCAGTTATAAGACGTCCTTTATGCGGCTCAGTTATGAGACATCCTTCATACGGCTCGGCTATGGGTCAGTCCTTCATACGGCTCAGCCAGGATACATTCTTCATGCGGCCCGCCACAGAGTAGCAGTCGAAACACGTGGCAGAAATGGACCAAGTCTTGACAGTTCAGATTTACTGCAACAAACAGATCATGATCAGCCTTAACCAATCCCCAGCTGTCCACTGTAAACCGAGTCTCGAGGCACAATTACAAGGATGTGGCCCAAAATTTGCCACGTGGCTGTACATCCCATTCCTCATGAATTCCTATAAATAGCAAGGTGCTATTCCCTTGAGGATATATATACATATAGACATAGACACACAGGCAGAGAGAGAGAGCATTTTTCTTCACCGGAGCCGAGGTTGCGTTCGATCGTCCAAGGAGTAAGGCAGAGTTGATAGCACTCTCCCGAGCCTCTACCGTCACCCCCCAGAATCTAAACTAAACAATTGTACTTAGATTGCTTTTCCTAGATTTTGTTCCAAGGTTCTCTTTTGTACAAGCAAGTTTGTAATTATGAGTCAAAGTTCAGTCCTCCTATAAAATTATTCTATTCTACGACAATCAATGGCAAACATGATGGCGACTCTGCTGGAGACTAACTTCTCCACTGCTGAGAAGTTGGTGACGCAAACGGACGCAGCCAAACTCGGCTCCACGCAACAAATGCTGGTTGTTCGCTTCGACCAACAAGCGTTTGAAGAGATGCTCTCCGAAGGGAGCGCTAGCCCGATCCAGAAGCGAGCCGGCACAAAGAAAGCCCGCAGGGCGTGGAGGCCCAAAACTGTTGCCTCTCCCCAAGCTCTGGAACAAGTTTTCTCTGCTGCTCAAAACGGCGAAGAAGACTCGCATGCGGCCCCACTTCAGGCCGCAGAGGACCCCACTATCCCCAAGTCCAGAAAATAAAAACACTACGATGTTGGACTTGTGGGGGCAAAGGGGAACTCTATGCGGTCCAAGAAGAAGCCGCATAAGGGTAGGGGCCGCAGGAAGAATGCATATGCGGCCACCAACCCCAGCCGCATGGAGAATGCATATGCGGCCACCAATCCCAACCGCATGGAGAATACAAATACGGCCACTAATCTCGGCCGCAGAAAGAATGCTTATGTGGCACCCAATCCCAGCCATCGACCATCCGCCCTATGCGGCTCGGGTTCAGTCTTCGACCGCCTCTCATGCGGGCCTGAACTCAGAAGCTCCTATAACAATATACCAGATTCTATGCGGCACAGCTTGGACTCTTCCTACTATGCACCCTCGGGTGCTAGGGCAAAGAAGTCTAGGGCAGCACGGGCTCGTCGAGCTCAGTCAGCTGTCCCAACCTCTGTCAGAGTGTCCCGCTAACTGTTATGCGGGCCTCTGATGGAAAGTTGTACAGAACTGCCCATGTCCAGCCCCTAACGGCAAACGGACATGATAGTTCTCAAAAGTCTCCCAACATTGATCGAGGGCAAGTGCTTTTACTAGCCCCGCATCAGGGAGCAAATATGATACCTATGCATTCATGTGCTCGGGATTCCCGGGCTCATAAGACGAGTGCAAAGGTGGATCGAGATGTTCTTGACTTGCGAGATGTGATCCTTCACAAGCGCATAGAAAGAGAAGAAACCTTGGCGTACAAAGAGTCCTTCCAGGGATGTCACTGCACTCAAGTCATATATAATTGCTGATGCAACAAGATAGTAGTACAAGAGGACCGACGGTCCGTCTTCCAACGACTGCAGCAGCCAAGATCGGTCCTAGAACAAAGCTCGGGGGATGAGGCGCTTCCTTTCGCCTCCTGTAACTCTGTCCGGAAAGTCCCTACCGGCAAGGAAGAGAAGAAAATAAACGTGTCCAGCCCGATAATCTCAACCAGCACGGCCAAGAAACTCTCATCTAGGGGGTTATCTACAGCCGTCACAGGAGGAGTTTATCAAGGTACCCGTTCAAAGACGAAATCTTCAACACTTGGGGATTTATCGTCCACTTCCCTGGGGGTTGCTGGAGCTGGGGGTAGCACTCCTCGGAACATTCATAATAATCCGGTGTTCCAAGAAGATGAACCTAGGGAAACAATCCTTCCAGTAGATACAACAGATTCTGACGTCCCTGAAAACGTCCACAAGTCCCAAGACGAGGCAACTTCCTATGCAGGGGGAAGCATCTCCTCCGAGTCCGAACCAGAGGAGAATATTCCTACATACCCTGACGACTTCTCTATGCGGGGGTATGATTCGGAGGGCACGTCTTCTACAGTTCCTTCCACTTCTCCTCACGTGAAGACAGTATTTATGACTAAGAATGACCAAGACGGTCCCAGCGATCGCCAACGCCTCGACACTCTTGAGGCCATACTTCATATCTTGGTTAAGTCAGTAGACGAGATCAAGGCGGCCCTACCGGCTCTACAAGCAAGGACACCTGGTCAAACAAGCTTGGGTCCCGCCGTCAATGCGGACTCAAACACGACCGCACCAACCCCAGGCGACAATCTACTCGGAATATCGGCTTCTAATGCTGCAGAAGAGGCTAGAAAGGCGAAAAGAGAAGTCCAGGAGCCCCGTGTAATGTTTCACGCCCGAGAATCCTCTCAGGACCTCAGGATACGACAGCCGTATCCCGTCGCATGGAGAGATGTCCCCTTCCCTCTATGATACAAACCATTCAACATTAATCCATATGACGGGATGACCTCTACGAGCCGGTACATAACCTACTTCGAAGTCACAACAGACCATCTGCCGCATGACGATGCCATCCTCACGAGGTTGTTCATTGGGGCGTTAGAGGGGGTCACATTCGATTGGTACCGCAACTTGCCAGATAACTGCATCCATTCCTTCGCCGGCTTCAAACATATGTTCTTGGAAAGGTTCTACGAGGTGGGACAAGATGTGACAATGTCAACCCTCATGAATATTGTTCAAAAAGAAAAAGAGCTGACAAGGTATTACATCGAGCGGTTTCGCCAAACCGCGATGAAGTTGCCCTCCGGTAACCCGGACTCTTCTTTAATTGAGATTTTCCAAAAGAGGCTGCTCCCCACAATCAGCCTCTGGATGGGCGAAAGTCAATTTAAAGACTGAAAGACCTTCATCATCAGCGCTACTAGCGTAGAAGCAAAATTGAAGAAGGCTCACCAACTAGGGTTGCATATCTCGGATGGAGAGGATGAGAGCAAATGTCCTAATACCAACAGCAACAACGGCGGTAGTTCCTCTAACAACCGGGACACCAAAGGCAAACAGGCTATGGTGGCCGATACAACCCAGAAGCCTGAACCGAAGCAGGTAGAGAAGCAGTGGCCTCAGGTGACCTACTCCTTCGAGGACAGCCATGTCAAGCCCATCTTTGACATGCTTCTACAAGGAGATAGAATTCAGCTCCCTCCATTGAGACATGAACCTTGAACTGCAGAGATGGAGAACCCGAAGTACTGCCACTTCTACCGCTACGTCCACCACGCTACTCAGGACTGCTTCCAGTTGAAGCGGTACATCCAGAACCTCATCGATTCCAAGGCTCTGGCCATTGATTTTGAAGAGGTAACCGTAGCTGCCAACATGGTGTCGGTACAATTCGGTAGCTTCCCTCCAACGAGGAATCAAGATGGCGTAGTACCCATCCCTCAGGTAACAATAGAGGTCACTAATCTTCCCCCTCCCCGAGACCAGACGACTGGGCTGGTGCCCCTCACCACGTCACGAGGGGAGGTCATGTGGGTCCACCCGGACTTGGTGCCTGAAGTAACCCAGTCAGCATCATCCTCTACCGGCAAGAAGAAGGACGGGAAGGCTAAGTTTTGCCACACAATCTCAGCCGAAACCGAAGAAGCAACAACCGTCGTTACCCCGTCCGGTGCACAATCTCAACCCAAATCGGGCAACTCGGCTGAAGATCGTCAGTCGGCCACTACTGATGCCCCAGGACCTTCTCAACCTCCACCGGCCGACAAGCCTATGCCAAAGGAGACCCGCTTCGACAAGCCACTCCGTAAAGACAAACCTCGGGGGCTGGAGAGGCCTTATAATTTTGACATCCTGGCGCAATTGGCCAACACATCGACAAAATTGTCCTTATACGAGCTCTTGAGACTCTCCAAGGATGTTCGTGTCGTATTGAGTGAAGCACTTCAGAATGCTGACGCTTATCTGGCTCAGGTCAAGCTTACAAGAGAGAGATCACCAGCAGATTTCCAGGACAGTGCTTGTACAGGTGCAATACCCAACATCGTGTTCACTCCGCAGGATATGCTCATCAAGACCAACCTGCACGATCGCCCTCTGTATTATACTGGATACATCGGCGACATCAAAGTAGATCGGATGCACATTGATTCCGGTTCTTCCATAAGCATCATTTCGAAGAGCTTGCTTCACCTACTGTGCATCCCTATGCATTGGCTGACACCTACCAGCACCTCCATCAGCGGTTTCAATTCAGGGAGAAGTTATCCTATTGGGAAGATTCGCCTGAAATACCAAATTGGCGACCTTCAGTCGGAAGTGACTTACTACGTCATAGACGTAGATACATCCTACAACATTCTCCTGGGGCATCCTTGGATACATGATTATATGGTCGTGCCCTCCACATTGCACCAGTAGTTCAAATATGTCGACAAACATGGCTTCGTAAGAACGGAATTCGCCGACATCGATCCCTTCAAAGGGGTTGAATCCTACTACTCGGATGCCCGCTTGTACGAAAAATCAAAAAATCACCTGGTCAAAGAGGATGCTCAAGATCAAACAGAGGCTACGATAGGATCAAAAGAACCTCTGAAGATCCGTCTCCAAGCCCGCAAACCAGGCAGAACTGCACCTCTTACAGCCACTCTGCGTAAAGAAGTAGATAGTCTACCAGTGCTCACTGTACAAAAGGAGCAAATGGTTATCAAGCTCCTAAGGTCTAGCCAGGGACAAAGGTCCACTGTGGAGCCACTGACAATCAGACTGCCAAGAGCCGGCCAACAACAGTCAGAAGAGATCAATCCTTCTGCTAAGCCGATGGTCATTCGTCTCCGCAGGACAAATCGACATCCAAGTGCTAATCCAGGGACCGTTAGTGAGCCGACAACCCCACGTCCAGCATCACCAACGAAACCTTTGATGATCAAGCTGCCCAGTAAGCCAACGACCCCACGTCTAGTACCACCAGCGGAACCCTTGATGATCAAGCTGTCCCAGGTCATCCTTCCAATCTTCGATAATGCAGGGGGTGGCTGAAGAGGAGTTAGAGCTAGCCAAATATGTGGCTGCATGTACTGATGTTCCCTGTGCCGATGATGTAATACCGCCAGAGAAGATACCTTATTTTATTAATAAAGGGTTATCTTTGAACTACCTCCAGCTTAACAAGCTCCGTATAATGTATGCTATGGAACACGGTATAGGCATCAATTTACACACACAAGTGACAAATGTCTATACCATGAACCAACTTACTCCCGTAGAAGGTGCTTGCTTCATAGTCGCAGGAGAAGATCATCCATTCATCTTCAGCCGAAAGAATGATCAACAGTCCTTCAGGCCAGAGGAAGTCGATCTCGAACTCGACACCGGGAGACTGCCTCTTTATCTGTATAGCTCCTGATCCAAGTACCTCATGCAAAAATAGGGGTATGATATAGAGACTACACCAGGCTTGAACTACGGCACTGGCCGGCGATTACCTTTGCAATTGCCAGTCCCGGCTGGAAAACTACAGGATTATTACAGTAAGACCAGGCATGGTCTAGGCTATGTTACACCTGCAACAAATCCGGAGAGCTCGGACGAGGAATTCAAATGGCATTCATATTCAACCGGATCACCCACTTCCGATTCAGATGTCAGCATCGGGGACGTACTCAGGCAAGCTTGGTCTGTCAATATGGCATTTGCTGACACCTACGAAGAAGATGAAGACATACCTGAACTCCTTGAGTTAGAACCTTGGGCCCAACAGCTAGATGCACAGTGGAAGAAGTGTTTCGAACAAAGAGATCCTCCTACCGAAGATGAGGTCATGCAAGTTGACCTCGACGATGAGTCTTCTCAAAAGCCAATCTTCGTCAGCAAAAGTCTGACAGACGAAGAGCGGGAGTCGTTATTGCAACTCGTCAGAGAGTATATTGACATGTTCGCCTGGAGCTATAAAGACATGCTAGGGCTAAACCCTGAGATTGCACTCCATAAGCTCAATATTCATCCGGATGCAAAGCCGGCCAAGCAACAGCAACGACGGTTCCGTCCAGACATCATGAATTCTATCGAAGCTGAGGTTAACAAACTAATAGCCAACAGCTTCATCCATGAGGAACAACACCCAGACTGGGTAGCCAACATAGTACCGATCCTCAAGAAGAATGGGAAAATCCGAATTATCATCGACTTTCGGAATCTGAACGAAGCATGTCCTAAAAATGAGTTCCCTCTTCCTATTACGGACATAATGATTGACAACACATGTGACTTTGAGCGTATGTCATTCATGGATGGCTTCTCAGGATACAACCAAATCAAGATATTTCCTGACGATGAAAAGCATACATCATTTCGAACACCGATTGGCATGTACTGCTACACAGTCATGTCCTTTGGTTTAAAGAATGCCAGTACCACATATCAACGAGCTATGAGTATCATCTTCAGAGATCACCTGCATAAGACAGTGGAATGCTACGTCGACGACATCGCCATCAAAAGCCGCTCTAAGGAGGATCATCTGCACGATCTGAGGACAGTGTTCGACCTGATGCGAGCACACAATTTAAAGATGAATTCTACCAAATCCTTCTTGGGCGTATCCAGCGGAAAATTCTTGGGCTTTGTTATTACCGCCCAGGGTATCCATATAGACCCTGAAAAAACAAAGACAATTATGGAGATGAGTCCTCCGAAAAATCTCTGTGAGCTCAGAAGCCTTCAAGGGAGGCTAGCTTATATTAGGAGGTTTATCTCTAACCTCCCCGGACGATGTCAACCATTCACACACCTCATGAAGAAAGGCGTCTCCTTTGTATGGGATGAAGAGTGCCAACGTGCCTTTGACAATATTAAAGAATAGCTGTCGAATCCTCCAGTCCTTGTGGCCCCGGTTGCTGGAAAGCCATTTTTGCTTTATGTACGAGCGATGGAACATTCCCTTGGTGCTCTACTAGCATAAAACAATGATGCAGGGCATGAACAAGCTATCTATTACCTCAGCCGAATGATGATAGGGCCTGAGCATAGATACACCACCGTAGAGAAGGAGTGTCTCGCTTTGGTGTTCGCTATTCAGAAGACGCGACACTATGTTACAGGACAGACCATCCACGTTATATCAAGAGTTAACCCTCTTAGGTCCTCATGACCAAACTAGGTGCACTCAGCTCTCACCTCGCTACCTGGGCAATATTATTGTCCCCCTATGACATGATCTTTGTCCCGTACAAGGCTGTTAAAGGTCAAGATTTGGCAGACTTTTTAGCTGCCCATCCAGGTCCGGAGACAACCAGAGTATATTAAGAGATTCCAGACGAAGTCGCCAATCAAATATGGCTTCCCATGATACCGTCTGGCGAATGTTCTTCGACGGTGCTTCAAGAACCGGGCCCAAAGATAATATCGTCGTTGGGGTCGGAGTGGTACTGATTTCTCCCTCTAGATTGGTGATCAATCGGGCATACTCCCTCACGGAACCTTATTCAAACAACGTGGCCGAGTATAATGCCTTGGTTATCGGCCTTCGACTTGCAAAGGAACTGGGGATAGAGTAACTGGAAGTGTATGGCGATTCACAGTTAATCGTTAATCAGATCGGGGGTTCTTATGAAGTACGCCATGAAGACATGATCTCTTATCATCAAATATCAATCGCCATCATTACGTCCCTAAAAGGATTCTTCATAGAACATGTTCCCAGACTCTGGAACATTGAAGCCGATGCCCTAGCAGGTCTTGCCGCTTCCCTGGCAGTTCCAAATCATACTCATCATTTGGTTGACGTAATAGGCCATGAATTGGTTTGTCCTAAGAACAATGTACAATTTGCTGTGAGTTACTCTGCCCTGGCGATCGATGAAACACAGGACTGGAGACTTCCATTTATTGACTTTACAGTCTATGGTATCTTACCGGAAAATTCGAAAGAGGCCACCTCTATCAGAAGACGTTCTCTCAGATTCTTCTACGATACAGAGACAAAAATGCTGTATCGGCAATCCTATGATGGATTACTGCTCCGGTGTTTATCAGATACGAAAGCCAAAGAAGCCGTGCGCGAAGCTCACGATGGCGTCTGCAGGGCCCATCAACCTGGCCTAAAATTACAAGACCGCATTCGCTGGATGGGCTATTACTGGCCTACGATGGTAGCAGATGCGATAGACTATGCAAGAAAATGTAAAGCTTGTCAGGTCCACGCAGATTTCATATACCAACCATCCGAATTCCTACATCCGACGGTGGCATCCTGGCCATTTGAGGCATGGGGAATGGATACCATTGGTCCAATCACCCCGCCTTCATCCAGAGGACACCGCTTTATACTCGCAATTATGGACTACTTCTCCAAATGGGCGGAAGCTGTTTCGCTTGCAGAAGTGAAGACATCAAACGAGATCAACTTCGTCAAGCATCACGTCATTTATCGCTTTGGACTACCTCGAAGGATCATCTACGACAATGGTCCGCAGTTCGCAAGCCATGCCTTCTATCGGTTTTACGACAAACATCGAATTCAGAATGTTGCTTCAATACCATACAACCCGACGGCTAATGGTCTGGCTGAAGCTTTCAATAAAACCATAATCAAGCTTCTCAAGAAGTTCGTGTCCTCAAACAAGTGCGACTGGAATAAAAAGCTTGGCGAATGTTTATGGGCATACCGTACCACAGTCCGGACAACTACTGGGAACACACCATTCTCTTTGGTATATGGAAGTGGGGCAGTTCTTCCATTGGAAACTCAAATCCCCTCGCTCCGTATCGCCCTCACTTACCGACTAACGACGGAAGATAACTACCGTCGTCGGCTACAAGAATTGGAGGCCTTAGATGAGAAGCGTCTGCTAGCTCAACAACGAATCGAGCTTTATCAAGCCCGTATCTCTGGAGCCTTCAACAAGAAGGTCAAACTGAGAACATTCCAAGTAGGCGATCTCATCTTGGCAGTCCGGAGGCCGATGGTTATGACTCATAAAACCGTCGGCAAGTTCCAGCCAAAGTGGGAAGGCCCATTTATCATCGAGGCTGTATTCTCCAATGGTACTTACCATCTCGCAAAGAAAAATGGAGACTTGCTCATGATGCCCATTAATGGCAAGTTCCTGAAGAAATATTATGTCTAAACGACACCCTCCGAATCAACCGAATTATTGAGTTATGTACCCTTCGGTACCGCTGAACTTATACTCCGGATAGCCCAAATAAATTCATATCGCATCTTCCTGGCAGCAAGTCATGTATGATCATACCTCTGAACTTCCTCCCTAGGAAAACATTTTCCTCAGAAACTGTTACCCGTACTTTCAAGTGCATAAAAAAGGGTAACATGTCCACAAAATTTCCGAAACAACCACGTCTACATTACCTCTGAGTTGTTTCTCTTCCATCACAAACAAATCACCCCTTACATAGAACTTCCATGTCCATATTACCTCTGAGTTGTTCTATGTATCCTTTGTTGAGTCCACTCCTGCCACGTCCTCATTACCTCTGAGTAGGAAGGCTCCATTGTAAAAACCCACATATTTACCACGTCCTAATTACCTCTGAGTAAGAATGTTGGTTTTCTCTAGACATATTATCCGTACCCAAAACCAGGGTACGCCAAGGATAATAGGCCCACAAATGTCCACAGTTGACCACAAATGTCCACAGTTGACCACAAATGTTGTACTAGGTCCCCTAGTACATGCACCTCTTTTCTCACCATCGTATGCCTCTGGAGCCCAGTTGTTCCATGGCATTCCTTCGCCCAATACCAAGAATTTTCGTGTCCACCTTACCACGGAGTTGTTCTATCATCAAACCTCATGTTTACCACGTTCAAGTAAATATGCTGGGTTTCACTATCTAACTTATTATCCATACCTAAAACCAAGGTCTCCCAGTAGGGCAAGTACCATAACACCAAAAATATTATACGAACACAACAGATACCACAAAGAAAGGATGAGGTAAACATTCTTATTTATCTTAAAATCAAAAGTGCTACATCGTCTTGGGACCACATCCCTATTTATAAAAATGGAGAGACATAATAATAAAAGAGAGAAAAATCCGATCATGGTTCGGCGACACACAGTTCTCTGAGCTGGTCTTTCAGCTTGGTTGTCGACCGCTCAATCCTCAGTACGGCCCGGCGCTCAGCTTCTTCCTTCAACTTTTCTGCATCCTCAAGATGCACATGAGCCTGCCAACGATCTTCAAGTTTCTTCAGCGCACTCTCCAGGGCAGCAGAGGCTCGAGTGACCTGGTCGGTCTCCCAGCAAATTAACTCCTTATCTTTGCGGGAGGCCTGAAGTTCAGTTTCTAAAGAAGCCAACTTTATCTGAAGTTGGAGGATCTGTTCCTGGGTATCAGCTATCCCATGAGACACGGCCTCTTTCCGAGCTAAACAGTCCTCTCCTCTTCGGCTTAGTTGATCATACTTCAGGGTCAGATCTTGAAGGTCCTTCACCAGAGCAGGCTTGGACGTATTCAGTACTGTCTTTACCTTCTCCATGGCCGTTGTAAGGAAGGCGCGCTCTTTATCTATTGCCGAAGACATATCAACTTGTCGCAGCCCTTGAAGCTGAGCAATGAGCTTATCAGCCTCGACCAATTTGGGCTCCAAGAGGTTGACCATCTCTGCCCCGCCCGGGAGTGTTCTGAGAAGTTCAATTTGGCCATGGAAACATTGACGAACCAGTACAAAGGACGTCCCTCTTTCCAGGGCGGCATCGACCCCTCGCTTCAAATGGCGGTAAAAACTATCACTCACGTCCTTCGACGATTCATCCAGAACTTCCGAAGAAGACGGTGTCAAAGGAAGAGTAGCCGGGAGAGTTGAAGATGGTTACAAAGAAGATGTACCAGAACTTGATGCCCATATTACTAGGGATACAAGTTTCGAGCGATAAGACGTCTGAATCGCAGTCATCTCCTCTTCTGCAGCCCGAAGGATCCGAAGACTTGGTAGTGCAGAAAGGTCGACCTCCGGTGTTGGAGCCACATTAACCGAGGAGGGTGCATGGACCATTTCTTCCCACCCTGGCCGTCCCACTACTTGTCCTCCCGAACTTGACCCTACAAGAGGGCCCTCGGTCCGAGCTGGAGGAGGAAGAGGCGTACTTCCTTCCATTAAATCAACTCTGGTAGCTCCGCCCCCGAATGTGTCCGTTGTCGACAGTGAGGGAGCAGGACTTGTGTGTCCAGAACAACCATCGATCAACTTAACCCAAAGGATATGAAGATAGAGCAAATGAACCTCCACACTAGTCAAGACATGACATAACTTACCAGGGGAGGGTCGCTGAGGCTGAGGCTCACTCACAGCCACCGTATCCTCCTCAGCGGCGACACCTGAGCCACTTGCAGCCGTCTCCTCTTCCCCAGCCTCCCCGAAGGTGGATACAACTGGATCGGCATCAACCGGCTGAGGTTCAGCAACCTCGGGGACTGGTTCAGTAGATCCCACATCGCCCTTGGTTGAGATGTCAGCAGAAGGAGGAATATCAGCCGTCGCTGGGACGACCGCGATGGAAGTAAGCTCGGCAGTCATAGCACTGATTAAAGTGGCTATAGCAGGGTCAACCTCAGAGGCGGTAGCCGGCTCCGGGGAGTTCTCTTCTCCTGACGCCTACAAAGAAAAGAAAAAGACGATCAGATTATATTTTAGAAAAGAAGAACTAAAAAGGGTGGTCGTAACTCGATTCACCTCTAAAATGGTTTTGACGTCATCACTTTTCTTCCTAGTGCTCGGCCCGCGAGGCTTGATCGTGGCCCGTTTCCGAGAGTAAGTTATGCCACCGACAGAGGACTCACGCCTACTCCGCTTACGTGAAGGACTAGGCACAGTAGGGGGCTGATCTACTACCAAATCATCTACAGGAGGAAGCAGGTTATCGGGGTCATCCTCCTCGTCCACATTAATAGACTCCCAGTCAGACAATTCAACTGTCTTTCCCCTCCTGGATTCTTTTGGCTTCTCCTCCAAACCAGTACCGATAATAAAGCTGGTACTTGGGTCAAAATCTCTATGGGGCTTGTTCACCATAACATGGTACAGGGCCGCCATGTATAAAATATATCCCGACTCTCTAGCATCGGGTACGGAGAAGCTGGCACGGGTATGAACCGCGCTATAATAATGCCAATCCCGGATGCCATCCAAAATGCTATACTCGGAACCCAGACAGGGGCTGGGGTTGTCCAAAAACGTTTGACTGTACCCAAATTGCCGAGAGAATCGACTGGGTAAGTAAGGCTCCAAAAAGACGGAGTTGCGATTACGATACACCAAATGTGCAGGGCGGATGTTCTGCAACCAGAGGAGCATCTTCTCAGGCAAGAAATGGGGAGGCGCAGCACCATCAAGATGTATGTCTCTTACTTCTTCGTCAGTAAAATGAGAAACAGACACGAAAAATGAGTATATGTCCACTCGTGCCAGCGCCATCCGACAAGCCGGCATGGTAGTGTACTCCCAGGTCATACGGCGGTACTGGTAGATGAAGGCATCATCAGCAGTCACGTCGTCCTCTGGGCCAGGCCTCATCAAAGACGGGCAATGCATTAACAGCCACCCCCATCAGATAATGGTAGGGCAGCTCGATTCGTTCAAAGTCCTTCGCCGTATCACGAGCAATAACTTTGGATGAAAAAGTACGGAGGCCACGATAAATACTGCATACCATGGCGGGGAGTAGAGCTAGTCTGCTTCCAAAGACTAGCTTCACCGCGGGAAGTATCAGGTTACGGCTGATTCTCTCAATAGCACCAGCCCCTTCCGAAACTACACAAATCCGCAGCCACAGCATCAAAAATCCAGCCAGGAGAGCCTTATCAGACATTTTCTGGTATCTTGATAAAAATAATAAAAGGTGTCAGATTGGCTACTGAATCTATCACTCGTAGTTTTAACCCTCTTGGCGTTCAACACCTGGTTTTGTACCTCCTTCCGAGTTCGAGGACTTCGAGGCGCAACCCGACCTGAGGCACCTAGCTCAAATAGGTAGCTGAGCCAAGTCTTGGTGTGAGAAAGATTCCCTTCCGAGATATTGTTCTTCTTCTTTGATATCTGTTGGTACGTGCTATGATGACATAGCAATTCCCGGTAAACAGCTACAAAACCCGGGAACCGCCGCTCCAATTCCTCAAATTCTTCATTGGTAGGGGTGTACGCCTCAAAAACCTTATCTCCCCACGGCAGTTTGGAGACTTCACGCATCTCATAGAGAGCGAGTCCCATTTCCCCTCCAGGTGTAAAGAAGGTCCCCGTACGACGGTTGTACATCTCAAGAAGAGCCATGAACAGCTTCTTGTTTATGGGTAGACAATAACAAGTGCCCCGTATGACATGATAAAGACCAATCTCGAGGAAGAGTTCTTTATACGTCCGCAAGATCCACAAGGTCAGATTGATCCATGAAGGAGTGGGGTTCATCCAGTTCAGCAGTGACAGTAGACCAGTGAGGTAGGACCCCTTTTGAGCAATCTGGTTAATAAAAGTATCAGCTTGGGAGAACCGAAAGTTGGGACCTTGCACATTTATGAAACTACTCGGGGCCAATTACATCACAGAGCGGCTGATCGGCGTCTTGCCCGCGACTACCGATCTTGATGTCTTGTTGTAATGTATATCACCCACGAACATCCCCTGCTGGCTCAGAGTTAGGGAGTCCACCATTTTTCTGTCAGTGGACAACATATTAAAGCAGGACAGCGGGTAATGACGTTCCATCTGACGAATATGAATCGCCATCTTGTTGGAAGAAAAACTCTAACTTTCGAATAAATCTAGAATACTGGAGTTCTTTACAGTTAGGGCATCCCCAAAGAAGAACACGGGTTTCAGATGCGTGCCCCCTAGCTGTCCCGAGTTCATCATGCTAAAAAGGTAGAAGAAGGATTGGTTGTTGATGACCCTCAGCCTGACCTCAGATTGGTCTTTAGTAATTTGTGTTGACACATATTCGACCACCTGATCGAACCTCACACCAAGGCAGATTGATCCTGACCTACCAAGAGCTCCCCTGAGGGATTGATCGACAGCTTCACTAAAATAGAAAGGAGAAAGAAGTTAGAAGACAGCCAGAGAAAACCACTTAACACTTGCCGAGCTTATGCGGCTCTGTGAGATGGGCGTTCATGTGGCCCAGTCCATAAGGTGCTTATGCGGCCAGGAAGTATCTCTCATGCGGCTCGGCCATGAAGCATCTCTCATGCGGCTCGGCCATGAGGCATCTCTCATACGGCTCGGTCATGAGACATCTCTCATACGGCTCGGCCATGAAGCATCTCTCATGCGGCTCGGTCATGAGACATCTCTCATGCGGCTCGGTCATGAGACATCCCTTATGCGGCTGAATCATGAGACACCTCTCATGCGGCTCAGTCATGAGACATTCATGCGGCCCATACGGCACAGTTCATGCGGATCCATCACACAGAACTTGAGCAGTTCAGTGATGACGAAAAGAGCATTAACTATGCCGAAGCATAACAGAGAAAGGTACGTACATAAAATATGCGACATAGCCATTATAGTTAGGGTTTGAATAAATATAGTTTCTTTCCATCGCTCTTACCACTAATAGGAGAATGAACGTCAGGGTGGGTCGAGCTCGCCGTGTTCGACGAGGAGGCAAGTCCTTTGCCCTTCGCTGGAGCACTGGAAGAAGCCTTGGGAGCCATAAATGATCGAGAGAGAAGCGGCGACTAGGGCAATAGAAAGATTGAAGAAGGAAGGAAAGAACCTCTCCCTTCAAACTGCTCGTACTTATAGGCTGGCGAGGGCGTGTAAATCGATAGACACCGCTTTGGATTTCGTGCTGGCCGAAGGATAAAGGCAACTCTTAGGATTCTATCCCCTTTCATGCAAAAGATGGCTCCGAATCATCAAACCAAATCAAAAAATTTAATGCCGACTCATGGGATTCTATCCAAAAGACGACTTTAAATCATCAAAGTAAATCAAAAACAATTAATAGGACGCTTACGTGGCACGAGACCAGTATGCGGCCAGAGAAGCCTATGCGGCATGAAGAGCTTATGCGGACATACCCATGCTTTTTATTCAAAGCATTTCAATTTTACAAATTGAAAACTTTGAAGGGGGTCTTGTAGAAGCATGGATTTTCTATACGGCCCAAAAGCAATATGGAAGCTTCATGCGGCTCAAAACCAAGGAAGCTTCATGCGACTCAGAAAGCTTTATGCGGCCCAAAAGCAGCGAGGAGCCTTATGCGGTTCGAAATCAGCCTATACAGCTGGCCATAATTACTCTGACACAAAGGCGACAGCTCTGACAAAGATGACAGCTCTGACATGAAAACAAGACGTGACATGCTCCTAAAAAGACGAGAAAATTGTCATGATATCTGGCACAGTTCACAGTTCCAAAGAAGATTCTTCATGCGGATCGCCTATGTGACCTTCATGCGGTTCAGTCGTGAGATAACTCTCACGCGGCTCAGTCATGAGACAACTCTCATGCGGCTCGGTCATGAAGCATCTCTCATACGGATCGATTATGAGACGACCTTCATGCGGCCCAGTCATGAAATACTCTTCATGCGGCTCGGCTATGGGACAGTCCTTCATGCGGCTCAGCCAGGATATGTCCTTCATGCAGTTCAGTTATGAGATATCCTTCATGTGGCTCAGTTATGAGACGTTCTTCATGCGGCTCGGCTATGGGACAGTCCTTCATGCGGCTCACCCAGGATACATTCTTCATGCGGCCCGCCACAGAGTAGCAGTCGAGACACATGGCAAAAATTGACCAAGTCTTGACAGTTCAGATTTACTGTAACAAACAGATCATGATCAGCCTTAACCAATCCCCAGCTGTCCACTGTAAACCGAGTCTCGAGGCACAGTTACAAGGATGTGGCCCAAAATTTGCCACGTGGCTGTACATCCCCTTCCTCATGAATTTCTATAAGTAGCAAGGTGCTATTCCCTTGAGGATATATACGCATAGACAGAGACACACAGGCAGAGAGCATTTTTTTTACCGGAGCCGAGGTTGCGTTCGATCGTCCAAGGAGTAAGGCAGAGTTGATAGCACTTTCCCGAGCCTCTACCGTCACCCCCCAGAATCTACACTAAACAATTGTACTTAGATTGCTTTTCCTAGGTTTTGTTCCTATGCTCTCTTTTGTACAAGCGAGTTTGTAATTATGATTCAAAGTTCAATCCTCCTATAAAATTGTTCTGTTCTACGACAATCAATGGCTAACAGCCATGCATGAACCTCAGTAGGGTCCTCTATGCCCAAAAATGGAAGGGGCACTATATGACAAAAATCTTTGATAGATCCCGTCAATGGCCGTCGATCCTGTGGTGTCACCTACTCCAGTGCAGTGACAATACTCTCCTTCAGAGTATTGGCCTGATGCTACTGGGCCTATTGCTGAACTTACTGCTGGGCCTGCATCATGGCGTAAAACATCTAATACATCTGTTGGCCATCCACCAGCAGTTCCGGTGGCAGAAAAGGCGTATAAGGCATCTGCAGGAAAGGTAAAGGGGGTGGAGGCTGCTGCTATCCTGGCTGTGCCTAGTGCGGGTGTCGCTGCTCGCCCGGCTGCACCTTAATCGACCGAAAAATCTGACCCTGGAGAGTTGGGGTCAACATGAGGGCCTTCCTCGAAGTCTGCTCCTCTAACGATACGGAGTCCCGGAGGACACCGTCCTGCTGCGCAACTCGTCCACTTCGGAGGTTCATTCTCTAAAAGCAGACAAGCAAAAATTTAGCGATTTGAAATCAAACATGATGCAAATTGAAAATAAAGGTGATAAGGAGGTGTTATAGAGGGGTAATCAAGCAAGTAGATGATATCCTAATTTCTAATCCTAATTGTAGGCTTGCTTAGCACAATTAGGTAACCAAGACGATTTAATTTTTGACCTACATGGACAACCACAAAAATCATGTCACGCCCCAGTTCCAAAAATACGGAACTGAGCCATGTGGAAATGGCCAACGAGTACCACTCTAATGGTTATCCTGTAACCTTCGCTATCTGAAGATTTTGGATTTTTTTCAAAGTTTGTATTTTCTTTTTCTAAACCTTTAGAATTTTCAATAATTTTCGATCATGATAGGCCAACATTATTAGTTGGTCTTTGATTTTGAGAAAAAACTATATCTTTGTCATAAACCATTCTTGCCCTTTTCCTAAATTTCCTTACAGGTTATAAATATTTAATTTCGTATAAGAAAATAATCGTTTAATATGATTTATAAATAAATATATCTATTAACTGTTTTAAATAGTAGTTAGCAACTAAATGTTAGTTGGGTTAGCAGTTAGTATTCCACTAATTCTTATTTCTATTACATTAACATCTTTGCTTTTTGGGTTTTCCTTTCTACCCAACAAATGGGCTATTTCCCCAATAATTTACAAAAGAATCCCTACACACATTCCTAGACCTAACTAGCAGCCACCATTCCTTTGGCATATCTTGCCAACAACTACAACCTCTTTCGACAGCAGCACACCATCCCCCTATCCCGGCCGACCTCCCTGCCTCCCTATTCCGAGCTCGACTCCTCGGCCAACCCTACCAAGAGCCCGACAACATAGTCCCCAACAGCCCAGCATTTACCACCACCAGCAACATCCACCCATTTTCCTCGGCCAATGTTGCCCCCTGCGGTCGACCACCATCACATTCATCACCACCACCATAGCCGACCAAGCCCAACCAAAATTACCGTCTGCAACTTCGTCACCACCATACGACACAGCTATCGCTCCGACCGTACCCCCATCATCCATTCCACCACCATTAATACCAGCATAACTATTTTCCAATCCAACCTATAACACAACTGCCCCCGGCGCTACCTACATCACAAAATTCGGCCACCATAAGCATAGGGAGAGAGTGAGGGAGAGACAAACCTCGAGATCCTCAGATGTGACTGCCTCTTTCCGGTCGAGCCACCGCCGCCTCCGAGCCAGATCCGCTCCTGGCTAGCCGCTGCCTTCGGCCTGCCACATCTCCGGAGCCCGGCGACCCCCGTTGCTCTCCGTCGCACCGTGTTGGCGCCTTCCCCTGAGCGCACATCGATGCACCCCAGATCTCGAGCTGACGCCGCCCCTTCTTTCCCGGAGCAGCGTCGCTCTACCTCGCGCTCCTACCGCCGGCACCGCTCTTCCAAAGCTGCCGCCAGCGGCCTTCTGCCGTGGCCGCCCGGTCCATCCTTCTTCCCCTTGCGACCAGATCCCCCGCGCCAGGCTCCGCCGCCGGAGCCACCTCCTACTGTAAGCCCTCTTTGACCCGTTCTTCTCCTCCCTTTCATTTTTGATCTCATCTCTTCCCCTTCGATTTTGTTCTGAGGAAGATGGGAAAATTCACTATTTGAAATTTTACTCTCTCCAGTTGGTATTTATTTTAGGGAGGATCAGCAGAATCCAATATGTTGATACATATAAATATATATTAGTATATATTAGTGTATATTGTATTGATGGTTATTATTATTATTAATTATTATTATTATAGGAGAAAGATAGTGAGTCCTGTCTGTCTAAATTTAATTAGTATATTAAGTTCATTTATCACTTGCTAATGACTATTGTTATCATTATTAGGGTATAGACTGTGAAGATTCGTTGGGCTGAGTTTCTAGCCTATATCTATTTTAAATATATATAGGTGAATTCATATTTTTGGGTATATAAATAAATAAATAAATATGTAGTAAATTTTTTCCTAAAATGTTTGTTGGATCGAAACATACTTGGGCTTGGGTCTATTTTGAGTTACAAAATTTGTATTAAAAGCCTTGAAAATTATTATAGTATTAATATATATCTTCTATCAAAACTCGCTTTTGCCAAATGAAGGGATTAGTCTAATAAATAGCTTCAAGTGTTATTTCAAATAATTTTATTATTAAAACTTAGTTTCTAAATATTTCTTCAAATAGTTATTTATATATGGTCATGTTTCTTTCTGTAAATCTTTAATCGCGACTGTTATAGTCATTTCCTCGTTCTTGATTCGATTATCGTGCCAAACCCTGATTCTTAACTGTTATATACCAAACTAGGCTATTTGGACTATTCTGGACTCGATGAAACTACCCTTGCCGTCGTCCGGGACCAACTTGTAGAGCATAGCATCATACCTAACCTGTGTCGAGATGTTCGTGTTGCACACGTCGACTCCAACCAAACTGAGGCGAGTACATTCTCTGATAGTTTTCATTATTGATTACCACTATAATTTAAGTATTTAGAAATGTTACTTATGATTCTTGATACATGGTACACGGATTGGTATTGTTATTGGATCTTCAGTCATGAGATGTTACCTTAACTCATTGCCATGGTATCAAATACTGTTCTCGTTGGTATTGGATAACATTTGCTAGTAACGTGTCATGATTGGAACATCGTATCAGTCGGGGCAAAGAAAATACTAGTTAGATATGTGATCAAGAACTATCGGCAAGTAGTGTAAATCATTGGCTACTAGCTATCATACATTGAACGTATGGTTGAGCTAACCTTTCTTAGTATAAATTATTGAATCTCCCAAGCCGATTACATATCTAATTGATATTCCAAAACACATCGTCTTTTACAGTTTTATACTCAGTTTACCATTACATTGCTCTGTCTTGATATGGTAGTTCTCTTCTATCACATGCTCTCTCTCACAGATTACTCTTCAGTTTATATTGCCTGTCTCTTCCACTCTACTATTGCCTCAGACATGTTTTTTTATCGTATATAGCATTCTCTTTATCACTGTTTTATAGTTTTTGTCAATTTAAATGGAACTGCTGTTAGTTTATGTACTTAGCTCCAATCCTGACTAGATACGTTGACAAATTTTAGAATTTATTATGCCCATATTATTGGACTATAGGATGATGCTAGCTGAGACGGATCTCAATATTCTTTTACCGCGAGTTATCTCCCGGGAGTTCTAAGCCCTGGTAGTTTGATTTAGTTTTGTTATTATTTTGCCTCCAATACATTCTGGTCTTGTATATTCATTTATAGACTCTGTCTGTTTTAGTGTTATTGATATCTTTCTATTTTATATCTTCCTTAGTTGCTTGTGGTATGATTTGAGTACATTTATTATCATTGATCATCTAGATATTGTAAATATTTATTGGGTACTTGACAGCGTTCTACTACCGATACTGCGGCATAGGCTGGGCGTGGCCCATGTGCTCATGCCCGAATATCCAGGTGCGGATCGTGACTCATTTTTATAGTGGCCCATGCAGGTCTGTCTTTACAACTATTACGAAGTTCTGGTAGTACTTAGGCTTAGCTGTACTACTGCGAGCTTGCCCTAGGACTAAGATTTGAGTCATGGAATACTTTAGGAGATTTG
The DNA here is from genome assembly GCA_029216955.1 of Iris pallida. Classification (NCBI taxonomy): domain Eukaryota; kingdom Viridiplantae; phylum Streptophyta; class Magnoliopsida; order Asparagales; family Iridaceae; genus Iris; species Iris pallida. Next base: position 8,175,961 of record JANAVB010025399.1, on the reverse strand, counting down.
GTACTCAATCACATGTTAGGAACTCTTGATAAATTTCAGGGATAACCCTTGAGAATCTTACGTCGAAAACTCGTTCGAGTCTATTTCCACTTGCCTTTGCTCATCCTGATTTCGAAATATCTGTCTATTACCAAACCCTATTCTTGTATTAGGATGAGTTCTATGGACCCCAGAGAGAACTAAAAAGTAGAAGTTGAAACTTATATACCATTAGGTTGAAGAGAGAATAGTTAGTCAATCTCATATATAAAGGTTGAGCTTTGTTTCAGAATATATTCTAGGAATTTTGAATTTTGACCTAGATAGTATCTTTGGGATAACCCCTGAGAACCTCTCTCTAAACCTTACCTCCAAATATATTTCTGCCTGTTTTTATTTACTTATCCTTGATTCGTTGTTGAATTTTGAATCTTGATGTTCATTGTTGAATTTGATTTTGTATTTAAAAAAAATTTATGGATTGAATTAAGTTATATTCTTATAACATATTTGATGAGGACAGTGAGAAGGGTAAATATTTGTATTATTTATGGAATTTAGAATTTATCGCAGTCATACTAGCTAGCATGACAAGAATATAGAACCTGATTTTGGATATACTACCTTAATTATGGAATTTAGATTTTCTTACAGCCATACCAGTTGGCATGGTAGGAATTCTAGATAACATGATTATAGATTATATACCTTATTTATGGACTCTATCATTTATTCAGTTATGCTTACTGGCGAGGCAAAAATTCTGGCAACATAATTTTGGATAGACGTGTATGATTATCAGATCATATTTTAAATTGATTCACTACTTTATGACCGGATGAGCAAGAACAGATTTTACCATTATTTTTTTATCTTACCATTATTCCTTTGTCTTAATTAACCCTGTCTTAAATACATCGATTAACTATCTCGTATCTTCTTCTGTCGACTACACTTTGACATCTTTTAAATTCTCGTATCTCTTTGCTTTAGGAAGGCCGAGGAAGTGTTGTAGTCATCTATCATATTTGGACTTGTGAGATAAAGGTATGATTGGCAAATAATGAACAGATAAATATGGTAGTAGCAGAGTGAGATGATTATCTTGACTTTTCTATGAAATCTTGCTTTTGATTTCTCTATCATAGTAAAAGGAATTCAAAATTTTCCATATCCTTGGACCATCCTTTAAGTTTTCAATATCGCTAAATCTAACTTCCTTTGATCACGACCAATCGACTTTGGTCTGCTCCTTTATCGTACCAATATTTTTAATCCTTGATCGTACTCAATTGATTAAAATTACCATGACCTGGATCTTTATTAATATGTTGCTCGTGCTTGGATTACGATTATATTCTTTATTATTTCTAAATACTGTTGACCAATGATAGACTGACCCTATCTATGATCATGTTTGGATTTTAACACTCGTGCCTAAACTCCTTTCCGATCATGATTTGATTTCCTGATTTTATCTGAAATTCGCGTGATTGGTTGTGCCTAGATGACTTGGCATGACTATACGACTTTGATTTTCATGATCATGACAAACTTAACCCACAAATTTTGCTTAAAACCTTTGATCTCTAGTCACGACTATGATGGAAAAAAATTTCTATCGCACCTAAATTTTGATTTCCTAGTCACTCGTGCTCAGGTTTCATCCCTACTTCATGACTAGGTTTTAACTTTTCGTTACTCTACTCTGTTGTTATCATTATTAGGGTTTTGGGTATGAGTTTTTAGATTGTGAAGATTTGTTGGGCCGAGTTTCTAGCCGATATCTATTTTAAATATATATTGGTGAATTCATATTTTTGGGTATATAAATAAATAAATATGTAGTAAATTTTTTCCTCAAATGTTTGTCGGATCGAAACATACTTGGGGTTGGGTCTATTTTGGGTTACAAAATTTGTATTAAAAGCCTTGAAAATTATTATAGTATTAATATATATCTTCTATCAAAACTCGCTTTTGCCAAATAAAGGGATTAGTCTAATAAATAGCTTCAATTGTTATTTCAAATAATTTTATTAGTAAAACTTAGTTTCTAAATATTTCTTCAAACAGTTATTTGTATATGGTCATGTTTCCTTCTTTAAATCTTTAATCGCGACTGTTATAGTCATTTCCTCGTTCTTGATTCGATTATCGGGCCAAATCCTGATTCTGAACTATTATATACCAAACTAGGCTATTTGGACAATTCTGGACTCGATGGAACTACCCGAGCCATCGTCCGGGACTAACTTGTGGAGCAGAGCATCATACTTACCCTGTATCGATACGTTTGTGTCGCGCACGTCGACTCCAACCAAACTGAGGCAAGTACATTCTCTGATAGTTTTCATTATTGATTACCACTATAATTCAAGTATTTAGAAATGTTACTTATGATTCTTGACACGATGGTACACGGAATGGTATTGTTATTAGATCTTCAGTCATGAGATGTTACCTTAACTCATTGCAATGGTATCGAATACTGTTCTCGTTGGTATTGGATAACATTGGATATATATATTGGATAACATTGGCTAGTAACATGTCATGGTTGGATCCATCGTATCAGTCGGGGCGGGGGAAATACTAGTTAGATATGTGATCAAGAACTATCGACAAGTAGTGTGAATCATTGGCTACTAGCTATCATACATTGCACTTATGGTTGAGCTAGCCTTCCTTAGTGTAAATCATTGAATTTCCCAAGCCAATCACATATCTAATTGGTATTCAAAAACACATTGTCTATTACAGTTTTATACTCAGTTCACCATTACATTGCTCTGTCTTGATATGGTAGTTCTCTTCCATTATATGCTCTCTCTCACAGATTACTCTTCAGTTTATATTGCCTGTCTCTTCCACTATACTATTGCCTCAAACATGTTTTCTTCATCATATATAGCATTCTCTTTGTCACTTCTTTATTGTTTTTGTCAATTTAAATGGAACTGTTGTTAGTTTATATACTTCGCTCTAATCCTGACTGGATACGTTGACAAATTTTAGGAATTTTTATGCCCACATTATTGGACTATAGGACGATGCTAGCTGAGACGGATCTCGATATTCTTTCACCGTTAGTTGTCTCTCGGGAGTTCTAGGCCCTCGTAGTGTAAACCCCCTAATTTTTTATAAAATTTTATTTTATATTTATATACTTTAATTTCTAGAATATTAAATAGTTTACATTTTAAATTATGAGTACCCATAATATAGCCAATATAGCAATTCTTACTACCTTATGTTCAAAGTAGGCAATTATGCAACTATATACACTAATATATGTTAGACGTACTTTTGTAAAAAATTTGGGATTTTTTATAAAAATTTATTGGATTCCCATATGAGTATAGGTATTTATGTATTCACATATGTATACAATATACATAAGTTTATATATATGTCTAACCTAGTCAAAAACATATATACTTTACAAGGTATTATAGTGTTTAATATTTTAGGATTTTTCTTATAAATTGTTGATACTGTATAAACATATGTTTTTAGATATACATACTAATATTCATATATATCTTTATAAAGGAGTTTTAAAAAACTGGAAATTGCTGAGAAACCCAATTTCGGGGTGGGCTTTTATGTAATGCCCACCCGCTGGATTATTTTTATGAAATACCCAGAATTAAGTATTTTTACGTTAAATATTTCAAGATTCTCTATAGATGCTCTATATTTACAAAATTTGCCATTATCATAGTTCCAAAAATATCCCTTCGCGCAAATTTGGACATCTATATATAATTTTGAATTCGCAAACTCAGATTTGGATTGGGAAATTCGTATTCTTCTTCTTCACGAGAAATTTAAAATCTATTGATATCATCTTTATCAGAGATCGCAAAATCGTTCGTAGTTCATTGTGGTTTTCGTCAGTTTAACGTCGATCATCCTTCATCATCATCGATCATCATCATCATCATCTTCGTGGTTTTCGGCAATTAGGTCAATTGTGGAGAGAAGATCTTCTTCTTTTCTTTTTATAGATCTTAAAACAAGGTGAGAGTTCAGATCTGTAGAAATTCATCCATCAGCTTCGTATATCTCAAAATTTATGCTGAATTTGAATTTGTTATGCAGATTATTAACTTAGAAAATGTTAGAGAGATATTTAATCTTGTTATTTTGTGCGAATAACATTCTCCATTATATTTTAACGGAGAATGACAATTACTTATGAGAAAGATCATTATCCGTATGTTTTTATACGGATAATAAGCATTATCCATAAGTTACAGACAGATAATAATTATTCTCCGTTATATTTAGACGGAGAATTTCTATTCTCCGTGTGTTTTAGACGGAGAATATCATTCTCCGTTTTACTTTAAACGGAGAATGATCACTCTAAGTTAGTTTCGAACGGAGAATATTTATTTTCCGTTATATTTAGACGGAGAATGATCATTATACGGATAATGAGCATTATCCATAAGTTACAGACAGATAATAATTATTCTCCGTTATATTTAGACGGAGAATGTCTATTCTCCGTGTATTTTAGACGGAGAATATCATTCTCCGTTTTACTTTAAACGGAGAATGATCATTATAAGTTAGTTCCGAACGGAGAATATTTATTCTCCGTTATTTTTAGACGGAGAATAATCATTATTAGACGACAATTTTATTGTTCTATTTGTGGCCTCTTATGTTTTTATGTTATCAGGGGGGAAGGTATGGAATCAAGTTGTTTAGTTAACATTTGTTTCAAGGGAGACATAGTTTCCTGCCGTGTCACACATGAAAGTACCGTGGATTTTTTAAAGAATAAAGTGTGCGATCGATGGACTTCTTTGGATCCACTTTTCTTCCGTTTCAGGTTTTTGCACTCAGATGGGACTGAACTGTATGTTGAAAGTGATTTTTGGCTTCGCTCATTGGTTGATGGTTTTAACGGTACTCATGATGTGAGTTTTGATCTATTTGTGGAGCAAATATACTCTCCATGTTCTTCATCAACATCTTTTCCTTGTCAAAGCTTTCACATGGGACCTTCGTCTTCCTCCTCTAGTTCTTTGAGTAGATGTTCTCCTACTGTAAAGGACAAATGAGTAGTACAATTTTATGAGGGCTCAACTGAGACAGTGAAGAAGAGAAAATCGGATATGTGGCCTGGATCAATTACTGGTGTTGGTCAGATTTTTCTAAATAGTGTTGAAGAAGTTAGGAATGCTGTTAGAAAGGTATGTTTTGAATCTCGTCATCCATTCCACATTTTGAAATCTGAGCCGGGGAGGTATATGTTTGCTGCAAGAATTACAAGACACATGCTTGTTTGTAGAGCTTCCATGCTATATCTATTTCGAAAGATAATCAAATTTTTGAGGTAAAGAGGTATGTGGGAGAACATAATTGTGGAGCTGGCTATATGGATAAAGGTAATCTGGTTGTTCCAGCAAAGTTTGTGAAAAGTTTGGTTAGTGACATTGTTCGGATGCATCCTAAAAAGTCTGCAAAATCTGTTGTCGATGATTTCAAGGTCGACTACGGTTTATTTGTTACATATGGACAGGCATACCACGGAATTAGGCTGGTGCACCAGGAAATATACGGAGATGATGTTAGATCTTACAGTGACTTGTGTTGGTATGTCAACAAGGTAAAGGAAACCAATAATGGTTCCGTTATCGACTTCCAGAAAGATGATTCATCAATGAGGTTTGAGCGGCTTTTCCTTTCATATGGGGCTTGCGTAGAAGGCTTTCAATATTGTCGCCCAATGCTATATTTGGATGCTACTTTCCTTACAGGGAGGTTTAGAAGATATTTGATGTCTGCTACAGCGAAGAATGGTAACCAACAGTTCTACCCTCTTGCATACGGTATAGTCTCAGGCGAAGATGGTGACAATTGGGAATGGTTCCTTAGAAATCTAAAGAATGTTGTTGGATGTAGTAGGCGTATTGTTTTTCTTTCGGATCAAGGCATCGGTCTAGTTTCTGAAGTCCCTAAAGTGTTTTCTAATGATTACCATAGCTATTGATATTATCACATGAAGAATAACATACCGCTGAAATAGAAAGGAAATGAAAGAGTGTATCCGCATGTACTTGAAGCTTGGAGGCAAGCAGTATATGCTCTAACTCCAGGTGTGTTAATGAGACAGATATATGCACATTTTCTATGCATTTACCATTAATTTAATACGGAGAATGACCATTCTCCGCGTCAGTAAGACGGAGAATAGTCATTCTCCATACGTATTACACGGATAATGACCATTCTCCGTCCTGCATAGAACGGAGAATATCATTCTCCGTTAGCTTTTGAACGGAGAATGGTATTATCCGTCTTGCATAGTACGGATAATGTTCATTCTCCGTTTCCGTCACACGGAGAATGACCATTACCCGTCTTGCATAGAACGGAGAATATCAATCTCCGTTAGCTTTTGAACGGAGAATGGTATTATCCGTCTTGCATAGTACGGATAATGTTCATTCTCCGTTTACGTCACACGGAGAATGACCATTCTCCGTCCTGCATAGAACGGAGAATGTCATTCTCCGTTAGCTTTTGAATGGAGAATGACTATTATCCTTATTTTAAACACGGAGAATGCACTTATTTTTTATAATTTTGTGAATTGACCTAATTCTTTATTAATTATTTGTTTTTCTTTATAAAGGTGGGTATAGACAAGCAATCAAGAAGATTTATGATCTGAATTGTGGTTATGTTGTGAATTGGATGAATAAACAAAAACCTGAACACTGGTCAAACGCATTCTTCCCGGGATGTAGATACGGTGAGGTTGCTTCTAGTTGTGCAGAGTCATTCAATGCATGGATAAAGGCTGAGAAGAAATTGCCTATATCAACAATTGTAAATGTCATCCGTATGAAGATGATGAAGATGATTTCGGATCGCCACAAGGATGCAATTGGTTTGAATAGCAAATTGACTCCATACGCTGAGGATATGCTGAAGCAGCTTACAGATGATGGCATGTGTTATAGGGTATATCGGTCTGGTGATTTCGAATTTGAGGTGATCGCAGATACTTCCTCCCACATGGTGAATCTTCTTGATTGTCAGTGTAGTTGTCGTAGATAGAAGGTATATAGATTCCCTTGCAGCCATACAATACAGTGCATCAGAGTTGGTTCAGATAAATCTGTTTACGACTTTGTAGAGCAGTATTGGACATCGGATTATTACCAGAAGTTATATTCATGTGCTATTCGTCCAGTTCCAGATTGTGAAAAACAGTTTGAAAATAATCCCACTGATGTTGTTCTACCCCCTGTTCCGAAACGTGGTCCTGGACGTCCAAAGGCGGACCGTTATAAGAGCAAATATGAGAACAAGGGAAAAGAGAAGAGAAAGATAAGGTGCCAGAATTATTTTGAATTATGCAATCACAATCGCACCACTTGTCCTCTGCCTCCACGTGCTGATACGGTGTTCGATGGGGCAGCGTCCCCTCGTTAATACATACACATATATTCCTTCTTTTATATAATTGTTTTTTGAAGACATATGTTACATTTTTTGATATCAATGGTAATAGTTTGAACTCTGCATATCTGATGTTTCACATATATACTAACAGCATAAGAACTTATTATCTGTTATACTCTGATTTTATAATGCATTGAATGACCATTCTCCGTGTATCTAACACGGAGTATGATCATTCTCCGTATGAGATACACGGAGAATGGTCATTTATAGATCAATATACAAGGAGAAAGTCATTCTTCGTGTGTATTAACACGGAGAATGACCATTCTCCTTGTATTTTAAAACGGAGAATGATATTCTCCGTTTTAGAAGCACGGAGAATGATATTCTCCGTTTAATTTGACACGAAGAATTACATTCTCCGTGTTAGATACACGGGGAATGGTCATTTATAGGTCAAAATACAAGGAGAATGTCATTCTCTGTGTATTTTAACACGGAGAGAATGATATTCTCCGTGTAATTTAACACGGAGAATGACATTCTCCGTGTTAGAAACACGAAGAATGCTCATTTCTAGGTCAAAATACAAAGATAATGTCATTCTCCGTGTATTTTAACACGGAGAATGGTCATTCTCTGTGCTAGATACACGGAGAATGATATTTCTAGGTCAAAATAAACAGAAAATGTCATTCTCCGTATATTTTAACACGGAGAATGACATTATCCGTGTGTATTAATACGGAGAATGATCATTCTCCGTGTCAAAATACACGGAGAATGACATTCTCCGTGTCTAAAACACACGGAGAATGTCATTTCTAGGTCAAAATACAAAGAAAATATCATTCTCCGTGTATTTTAACACAGAATCAATCAACAGAACTTTAACAAAACAGATTTACATATATAGAACAAAGTAAATTAGTCAAAAAACTGAGTTTTATTACAAAGGACAACAAATACATTACAAAAGAAACCTGACAGACAGAATATATATAAGGAATTTCTTAGCCAATTTACATTGTCATTTTATTTTATGATACAAAAGGAATTGCACAGTCACCCATAAGCAAAAGCTTAGCCAAAGTTAGCCTGCTCTTTACAATAATATCGTGAACTGCTTTGTTTGTTTTCTTTTGTAAATCAAATATAGCTTTCGAAAAGTTTTCAATATAATACGCAACATATAGCAGGCAGCTGGGTGATAGTTGTTGTGGGCAATCTTTACAAACCTTGAGCTCTGTTGTTTCATATTCCTGAATTGCTGGGCTTTTCTCCCTCATCAATGCAATCTTCTTCATTACAATTGGCTCGATTTTATTCTTCATGTAATTTGCATCCTCGATTCCCTTAGCGCCTGTGTTTTTCCTCAATGAGTTGTAGTGTGTCCAAACATAGGAGCTGAAGTTGAATACCAACAGTGTATAGTGTTTATTCTCTTCACGGAAGAGTGGCACGAATAACCATTCGATGTCATCCTCCAACTCCATGATAAAATCTTCTATTTCAGCTTTGAAATTGTACAATGCTCCAGATGATGGGTTTTCTACATCGGCAAACTTAACGGTACGCTGTTTTCCAGAAAAAAAAAACAAAAAACAAAAAACAAATCATGAGTTAGTTTTTTACAACAATATTAGTAGGTGTACACATTAATATTTATTTTTCAGTTTTGATTCTTACCAATGAATGGGGCATTATGATTGCAAACCAATTTTATTGTGCACCCTGCGAGCTTGACTGAACGGTACGTCTTATTTCGGCTTGTACTTCGTTCATAATCTTTATTGTGAAGTTCATAACATTGGCCTCTATTTCTTCCATATTTAATATGTCTTGTACTTCTTTAGCATTAAAGATCAAGGTAACATCATTGTTCCTTCTTCTTATTTTACAATCTTCTGGAGGAGTTGGAAAGTATTCGTATATATTTTCACTGCACATAAATTTAGTTTCGATTATGTTAATAATATAGGCTAATGATATAATTGTAAAAAAAAGTAACTCCAACAGAGAGAATGATCATTCTCCGTTATGAATTGGACGGAGAATGACTATTCTCCGTGTATTATAACACGGAGAATGACTATTCTCCGTTTATTTTAACACGGAGAATGACATTCTCTGTGTATTTTTACACGGAGAATGATCATTTTTAGGAAAAAATACACAGAAAATGTCATTCTCCGTGTATTTTTACACGGAGAATGATCATTCTCCGTTTACTTTGATACGAAAAATAGACATTCTCCGTGTTAATACACGGAGAATGACCAGTTCTAGGTCAAATACAAGAAGAATGTCATTCTCCGTGTATTTTAACACGGAGAATAACATTCTCCGTGTAAGAAACACGGAGAATGCTCATTCTCAGGACAAAATACATAGAAAATGCCATTCTCCGTGTATTTTAACAGGAGAATGGTCATTCTCCGTGTTAGATACACGGAGAATAGCCATCTCTAGGTCAAAATATAAGGGAAAATGCCATTCTCCGTGTATTTTAACACGGAGAATAACATTCTCCGTGTTAGATACACGGAGAATGACTATTCTCCGTGTTAAAATACACGGAGAATAAACATTCTCCGTTATAAATTGGACGGAGAATGACCGTTATGAATTCAGAATGACAATTCTCCGTCCGAATTACACGAAGAATATTCATTCTCCGTGTTAGATACACGGAGAATGATCATTCTCCGTTGTGAATTGTACAGAATTTGGTTCAAGTTTAGAATACTTACGTTGGAGTCATCCTTCTTGGGTATACGATGCTCCTGTATAGATGCTTCAGCTGATCGTCTGTTTGGTTCCAAAGCTTGAGTTTTTGATATTGCATCAGCATTTTTCCCTCTTTCACTAGCTTGGCTGTTTGAGGAGAATCTTCTTTAAGTTCTTCATTTTCTGACATCTTTTTTTTATCGTCTACCTTCTCGGGACTGGAAGGAGCTTTTTTTTTCTCACCAGAAGTTACTTTCTTATTGGTACTGGAAGGAGCTTTTCTTTTCCGACCAGCAGCTACATTCTTACTTGTAGCATCAGCTGTTTTCTTCTTTTCCAGTGTGGTAAAATCATCATCCGCTGGAGCATTTGATTGTTTTTTAATCCCTCCTGGTTCTCTTGCTCTTGTGTAATGTTTTTGAGGAACTTCTTTAGTCTCCCCAAGCTGCAATGCTTTGGCCATTGCTTCAAGGTTAACATTTGTATCATTCTTCTGTTTGATTTCGTCATTCAATGATGCAACTGCCTCTAGAAGTTTGTTGTTATCACTAATGAGCTTTTCTTTCTCCTTTCTGAGATTGTCTGTTTCTTTCACTGATATAAAAACAAACAACAACAAGATGTATGATGTCAATATTATATAATCTTCTTTTTTAAAAAAATAAAAAATATTATTATCCGTTTACTTTAATCCGGAGAATGTCCATTCTCCGTGTTAAGATACACGGAGAATAACATTCTCCGTGTCAAAAATACACGGAGAATGTCATTTCTAGGTCAAAATACAAGGAGAATGTCATTCTCCGTGTTAAGCTAAACGGAGAATGATCATTCTCTGTTAGACTTACAAGGAGAATGGGCATTCTCCTATAACATAAACGGAGAATGACTATTCTCCGTGTTAAGATACACGGAGAATAACATTCTCCGTGTCAAAAATACACGGAGAATGTCATTCTCCGTGTTAAATTAAACGAAGAATGTCTTTTCAAGGTCAAAATATAAGTAGTGACATTCTCCGTGTACTTTTACACGGAGAATACCATTCTCCGTGTATTTTTACACGGAGAATGATATTCTCCGTGTATTTATACACGGAGAATGTTATTCTCCGTGTCAAAAAACACACGGAGAATGGCCATTTCTAGGTCAAAATACAGAACGTCATTCTCCGTGTTAAAATACTAGCGGAGAATGTCATTCTCCGTGTATTTTAACAAGGAGAATGTTATTCTCCGTGTATTTTAACACGGAGAATGCTCATTCTAAGTGTGTATTAACACGGATAATGACATTCTTCGTGTATCTTAATACGAAGAATAACATTATCCGTGTTAGAAACACGGAGAATGATCATTTCTAAGTCAAAACACAGAAAACGTTATTCTCCGTGTACTTTGACACGGAGAATGACATTCTCCGTGTTAGATACACATAATTACAAATTAAAATTTTGAAAAAATAGAATATTTTACCTTTTAGAAGTAGCTCCTCAACACGTTGACGAAGCTTCTCATTATCAGCAGTAAGCTCAGATTTCTGCTTTCTAAGGGAGTCTAGTTCCTGTTCCGACCCCTTTGCCTCCAGTTCTTCAACTCTTCTACGGAGTTTCTCATTATCAGCAATAAGGAGCAATTTCTCGTTCCTTATAGAGTCTAACTCCTTCTCCAAGCCATCAATAACGAGCTCCACAGCACGTTGTTGGGCTACATCTGCCTCTAGTTTTTGGGCTCTTTCTTGGAGTTGCTCATTCTCAGCGATAAGCTGAGATTTCTCCTCCAAGATACGCAACATATCTTCATTTTCAGCTTTGTTTGTTGCTGGTGCTTGGGCTTCAGCTTGTGGTTCTTCTTCATCAACAGCATTATCTCCACCTTCTATACTATGCTGCTCTGCTGGGTCTTCTACTTCTTCAACAGTCAATGTAACGAAATCTTTGAATATCAATTCAGAATTTGTTTGAGCCCCTTGATATTCATTTTTGAGGAATATAGAGATTCTATTCCCATCCCATGTATAGAATCTCGGGTATGTGCTTATTGGTTTGCACTTCCTTTCCAACAGTTGACTGTGCTCTGCAAACCAATACAAGAAATATATCGTACAACCTTCAATCTTCTTGTACGATATCTCAATATCCCCATCTTCAGCTTTTGTAACAGCCCTCTTTATGCTGTCCATGACGTACCCCAAAATAATCCGTGGCCAACAGATGCTTTTTATAACATCTATGCTCTCCACCAGAGCGAAGAACTTGTACGGCAATTCGACCCACCCATTCTGGTGAAGAATGCTGTTTGGCACAAGTTGAATATTATTAACCTGGCCAACTCATCAGGACTTGCATTTCTGTCCCCCAACAACTCTAAGATCCTTTTCTTAACTTCTGTATTTGATACTTCTGCATTTTTTCCCTTAGAATTTGTCAGCAATCTTTTGAAGTGTTCTGTACACATGCTGAATGAGTCTGCTGGTGGGGGGGTCTTCTGTTTTTCAGTGATGATCTTTAGATACTTCTCATCAACTTCCCTGTCATCATTCATTGGCAGACCGAAAATGGTTGCCATCTCATCAGCAGTTGGTGCTACCTTGACACTGCTGCTCAACTGGAAATATCCAATGCCATCTTCTTCTAAGTAAGTCCCCATCAAGTTCTCCAGACCTTGTGTGACTTTAGATAGTTCTGCCATTTTTACCTTGGATCTGTAGAATACATCTATGAAATTGTAGAATGCAACATTCTTCAAGGTTTCAATAACTGCTTCAGGCAAATGGCCACACTTTTCCTTCACCTCATCTATAAGAGAGAGTATTGGGGTGAATGTTGCACGGAAAAGTCTTTCTTCTTTGTTCCTGACAGTTTTTTTCCTAAAAAAACAACAATTAGGTTTACGTCAACATTCTTCTTTATTATAATAAGGAGAATGACCATTCTCCGTGTAAAATACACGGAGAATATCATTCTCCGTGTACTTTCATACGGAGAATACCATTCTCCGTGTATTTTTACACGGAGAATAATATTCTCCGTGTATTTGTACACAGAGAATGACATTCTCCGTGTATTTTTACACGGAGAATGACATTCTCCGTGTATTTTTACACGGAGAATGATCATTTCTAGGACAAAATACACAGAAAATGTCATTCTCCGTGTATTTTAACACTGAGAATGAGCATTCTCCGTTTACTTTGACACGGAGAACGGTCATTCTCCGTGTTAATACACGGAGAATGGCCAGTTCTAGGTCAAAATACAAGGAGAATATAATTCTCCGGGTCAAAATACAAGGATGTCATTCTCCGTGTATTTTAACACGGAGAATAACATTCTCCGTGTTAGAAACACGGAGAATGTTCATTCTGAGTACAAAATACACATAAAATTCCATTCTCCGTGCATTTTAACACGAAGAATAAATTCTCCGTGTTAGAAATACGAAGAATGGCTCATTTCCAGGACAAAATACACAGAAAATGCCATTCTCCGTGTATTTTGACACGGAGAATAACATTCTCCGTGTTAGATACACGGAGAATGCTCATTCTCAGGACAAAATACAAGAAAATGCCATTCTCCGTATATTTTAACACGGAGAATAACATTCTCCGTGTTAGAAATACGGAGAATGCTCATTCTCAGGACAAAATACACAGAAAATTCCAATCCCCATTATTTTAAAACGGAGAATGGTCATTCTTCGTGTTAGATACACCGAGAATGGCCATCTCTAGGTCAAAATACAAGGGAAAATGCCATTCTCCGTGTATTTCAACACGGAGAATAACATTCTCCGTGTTAGAAATACGGAGAATGGCCATCTATAGGTCAAAATATACGGGAGAACGCCATTCTCCGTGTATTTCAACACGGAGAATAACATTCTTTTATGTAATGCCCACCCCTTTTTAGATACACGGAGAATGGCCATCTCTAGGTTAAAATACAAGGGAAAATGCCATTTTCTGTGTATTTCAACACGGAGAATAACATTCTCCGTGTTAGAAACACGGAGAATACTCATTCTCAGGACAAAATACAAGAAAATGCCATTCGCCGTGTATTTTAACACGGAGAATAACATTGTCCGTGTTAGAAACACGGAGAATGCTCATTCTCAGGACAAAATACACAAAAAATTCCATTCTTCGTGTATTTTAAAACGGAGAATGGTCATTCTCCGTGTATATTAACACACGGATAATGTCATTCTCCGTGTGTTTTAACACGGTGAATATTCATTCTCCGTGTTAGATACACGGAGAATGACCATTTCTAGGTCAAAATACAAGGGAGAACGCCATTGTCCGTGTATTTTAATACGGAGAATGGCCATTTCTAGTTCAAATGACACAGAAAGGGCATCATCCGTGTATTTTATAGACGGAGAATGATCATTCTCATTTGTCGTGTCAATATAAACGGAGAATGAACAGGACTCAAAGTTTTACCCTTTTTTTCCCTTCTTCTTGATCTTCTTCTTCTCCTCCTACTACTTCTTGTTGTTGTTGTTCTCCGTGTTCTTGTTCTTCTACTTCTTCTTGCACTTCTTTTTCTTTTGTGATGTTTCGTTTACGAGCAACCCTCTTAACTTGTACCCCTTGTTTCTTTTGTTTTCCAACATCCACTTGTTCTCCGTCTTCTCTAACTCGGTCTACATCCATTGATGATGATTGTGACATTGTGTGAAACTTGCGAATGGAGATTCGCTGGCACTTTCTTGTAGGAATTTTCTAAGATTTTTGGAGGAGATGACCTAAAATCGAAAGCGAACAGAGTATGGAAGAAGAGGGAGCGAACGAAACGTTTTTTTGAAGAGTTGGTGGGTTTGTATGTAATTCTCTCTCTTCTGGAATCGAACCGTTTTTCTGAAGAGTTGCTGGGTTTGTGGATATTCTTAATAAATTAGAAGGGCAAAAAGGTCATGCCGTCCCCTTTTATATATATTTTAGATAATGTTAGACACGCGATGAAAGTTTCTTTTGGGGTGGGTTTTTCATAAAACTTTTTAAATTTTTGGGCATTTTATAAATTTTCCCTTTAAAAAAATTTACTCTCTCACGAGATAGTGAATATATTATGAGACAATGAAACGAAGGAACCCCGACCCAGCAGAACAAATGGGATAGGAGGAGATTTAAAACTCGAGTTTTTCCAAATCTTTTGATCCAAATTTTTTTTACACCTAGATCCAAATCAATTCTCTTTAGGATTATACTAAGACCTAATACGAAACGAGTTTAAATTTGATTATCATTCGAATTTAAACCTAATTTAAATATCGGCTTATAGGCTTCACTTTCGAAAAAAAAGAACGGAGAGAACAGGAAGTTCCCTGCTCGACACATGCGGATCCCAACCCCAACCTTCAACCTAGAGCTTACCTGATCCTGGGCGACCCTAGTCGACGGCCTGTACCAAGGCCTAGCCCGCCGGAGGAGCCGCCACCGAGCACTGAACAGAGGAATGCCTCTATTACACAGCGCAAACTCTGAACCCAGGTACCTGACTTTTCCCTCATGTATCTTCTTATTTGCTCAATCAATTTCCAACCTATCGCTTCTCGAGTAGAGATAACATAGCCCCCTTCAAACCCCAGCAATTAGAAAAAATTTTAATGCATTAGAATCCCCAAGAAATTAACTAAAAAATAAGCAAAAACCTGTTCAAGAGCAGAACAAGAAAACAGTCCCAAACCCTAGTTTAGAAGGGAGATTTCGAACACAAAGTTAACTGATGCTAAAAATTCGAGAAAACTGCTTTTAAAACTAAAATTTTTATAAAACTTTTCTGATACGGCATACGTCCCGACCAACTGGACGACGCGGTCGCAATCCATAAGCATCGAAAGGCGCGTATAGATGTTGTCGACATATGGGAAGTAACGGAACTCGATTTCGTTTTGCGTACGCGACGAAATCAGTGCGTATCCGTCAAGATACCCCCGTATCGACCCTTTGTAAATTAAGCCATAACTTCGTGTACAATCGTCTGTTCGAGACGAAACTTACGCCAACAGGACCGAATCATTTTTTGGTTCTGTGTGCCAAGTTTGGTCCAATTCTGAGAAGGTCAAACGAAATGCCTATTTGGCGGGCCTGCGATCCGATCTAATGGGCGAATTTGTGCACGGCCTGCCAGAATCCAACTTTGGACATACGATTAGGTTCGTCTCGTCAAACCGAACCTGTAGACATCTAGTTTTACGACTTTAGAGACCATAGGTACTGGCACACATTTCGGTTTAAAATGGGTCCAACGACGGACATCGTTTTGACCCAAAATTATAATTTTGCCCCCGTGTCCAGAATTGGACCTTTGGGCTGGCGTTTCATGACATATATTTTACACCAAGAACATTCTTGATGGTTGTTTCAGCATCCGAAGCCGTTCGCGGATTGTGACTTTCATTTGCTGACGATTTTGACTATTGGACTTGCCATTACCGCACCACCAGGCAAGATACCTTGCCACCATACTCTGTGATTTATTTTTACTTTATTTTAATTATTTATATTCAGGTTTATTTATATACTGCATGGATTATATCACTGTACGTCCAAGTCATTTTAAATCATTTTATTTTATTCTTGCATTGGCTTAGTCCTAGTGACCACCCATTGATGATAAGGTATTGGTATATCTCATACGGCCTTGACACATGATTACCATATGGTGTGAGTCACATGTAGGATACGTACTCGCGTCGTCGGCTGGCCACCGATACGTATGAGGCGTGCGACGATTAGGAGTAACTGCCAATAGAATTACATGCTAGTGGACTTGGCAGTTACTAGAGGTTCATATGAGTCATGGATGTGACCCTACTAGGCATTGGGTGGGGAGAACAGTTCCTTAGCGTATGGGCCGTATATGCACTTTTCTTTATTTACCGGAAGCTCCGCTGGAGATACTGTCTTGCTTACCCCTCATTTATGTACATGCTGGCCTCTAATGTTCATAGAATATCATACTTTGAGGTCCCTGGTATCCTATGAGAAACTATACCAATCCCACTTTAGCCAGAGTGCCCATGCGTTGAAGGTTTGTTCTTAACTGCATTATCACTATAGAACAGTTAGGCACCCTATTGCATGCATCACTCTTTTTACTTATTATATATATCATAGTGTATACGACATGTTATTTTCTTGTATCTTGTTATGTCCCTCTGAGAACTTGGTGATCTCTTCAGGCTTAGATGATTTCCCACAGGAGTACGGTGCAACATTGGATCCATCCTTCGTGGACGACGAGGCATTCCCTTCTGACATCTAACTCTCTATCCTTACTTTGAGATTGTTTGAGACTATGTAGTGGACAACTTTATTATTTCCTTTCTTTCTATTTTGAGGAGGTCGAACTCCGTTTATTTGAGACTTTTTTTTATAGCTGTTAGGTATGGGTATGCCCACCCGGCTAACTCTTTGACTCGTTTAATTATTCTATCTGGACTTCTTATATCTTTTGTGTTGTAATGTGGATGAGATATCATTTTATTATATTCTGGCCAGTGATTTTATATTATTACAGTTTATGTACATATACGAGGATTGCATATATTGGAGTATTCTTCGTATATATGCAGTTGGCATGTCTGCGTACTTAGTCCTAAGTATTTTGGGACTGGGTGTTACAAGTAGTTTGATTTAGTTTTGTTATTGTTTTGCCTCCGATAGATTCTGGTCTTGTATATTCATTTGTAGACTCTGTCTATTTTAGTGTTATTGATATCTTTCTATTTCATATCTTCCTTAGTCGCTTGTGGTGTGATTTGAGTACATTTATTATCATGGATCATCTAGATGTTGTAGATATTTATTGGGTACTTGACAGCGTTCTACCGCCGATACTGCGACATAGGCTGGGCGTGGCCCATGTACTCGTGCCCGAATATCCGGGTGCGGATCGTGACATATCCTAATTTAATGGAACCATTGAGGTAGAACTTAAGCTGTAAAGTACAACATCAATAATTAATGCCCAAATCACAAGTAAACTAAACTCATCCATAATACGATCCAAAGAAAACATAGAGATAAAATGACTACCACATGTCCTGAAATAAATAAGTCTAGAAATAATCATAATACAAACTGAAATGAAAGTCTTGCGGGAACAATCTCGCTAGTACAAGTCTGAAATGAAAGAAAAACATGAAGATAAATAGATCTGATCACTTGCTATCTAGATAATGGCGTCAGATCAAGAAAGGATCCTACCACTGAAATCAAAGGTAGTCTCAAGAGATAACCTCGTCCTCAGCTACTATTCCTCCTCCTGAATTGGCCCTGGGTCCGTAGATCTCTGAGTACTCCTCCTCACCTAAATCTGGAGAGAAAATTAGGCCCTCAACAGGACGCAACAAGGTACATAATATGCAAGCTAAGTGTATGATAGTGATGATATATATAGGTAAAGTAAATAAGACTACAAAGCATGGGTAAATCTAACATAACCAACTAAAATGACAATGCAATTTTGAGAACATCACTCAAACACGTGGGCTATCACGGTGTACCCCGGAGACCTGATAGGCACTCCAGCAAACTATGAAATACCCTACAGTTTCGGTAAGAAAGTTGTGGCAAACTATGAAATCCCCGAAGCTTTGGTAATGAGACAACGACATACTCTGTGGGAAAGTAGCCCAAGCGGGCGGTGTATGTTCTTCCCTCCCATGTGACTTTATAAATCGTATGCACGAGGCACTCGGCCAGATCCTTTAGCTAGGGCACTGAATCATAATAGTAATACAGTGTAAAAAATTTAAGTCATCGTCCTAGAATCGAGCATGGACTTTTGTATAGCAAGTTGTAATCAAGTAAAAGATCCGTCAATAATGTAGTGTCACATGAACATGTCATAAGGTCTGATGTACCCGTAACTGATGAAAAGGAAAAGCTGATGAGAAAGAAAAGCTGATGAGAATAATTCACTCCCGAAGCTGATGAGAAGGAAAAGCTGGTCCAATGTCCATGCCCGAAGAGTCAAAGTGACAAAAGGACCGAGAGAATAATATAGAATTTGTTATTTATTTAATTTAACCCATTATGAGTACAAGGAATAATTTGCTTTAAAAGCATGTAGCTATTTATAATACCCTAGTAATATTACCACATAGACTAGGTGTAAACCTAACTCAACTGCTTCCCAATCACACAAACTCTCTCCTGTCATACAAATGTACACACAACATAGATGGATCAACCCTTACCATGTATCACTTGCTTGAATTTACCACATGCTCATATATACTCTACTTCTTTCCCTAACCCAATGTACCTATACAAGCAGTGGAGAATAATTCACTAGCTACCTCGACATTCGTCTATATATACACCTATTTTTCTTACTTACTTGCTTCACTCATTAATCCAATTTCTAACCAATCACAAACACATACTCTCATATTCCCTCTTTTCCATCCATCTGCACAGTTGCTTCCTTTTCCTCATTTCCAATCTCCTTACTCACATTTCATATATTCTTTCTCTGCACATATTGTTCACTAATCAACAACCATCGGGATATAGCATGCCTCTACCCATGGAATCTTCTCTAAACACACACAACACAACTTACGTATAGGGTCACTGTCAAATGCATCAAGAGGAAGGGTTGTAACTATTCAATAGTTTATAGGGAACCCATTGTAATCCATGCCCCATAGTTAACTTAACACCCCAACTTCTCATGCACCACCCTTTATACATGACCAATCGTTGGTTCCTCCTAGTCGACCATCTTGCTGTTACATAGGTTCTTCCATCTTGAACATATCTAGTTATATGTATGCACCCACAAAAGCAAATGGTTTAAAAGAAGAACACTCTCGATTACACAACACAACATCAATATTTAGTTTCCTTCTCACCTCTACAATAAATCCCAGAGTATTTGTATATCTCTCCAACTCTATGCTCAGTTAAGCATACCCAACAAACAGCCAACAGATACACAAAACCCATCGCAGGAGTGCACAACACAACCAATCTCTCTCTATATTTAAGGATCATATTTATCGTAGCTTTAAGTGTTAAGGCTGGGGCATAATTTTCGATGGAAAACAGAGAAAATGAAACAATTATACAAACAACGTTTCAACGCAACACTTTAAAGAAGGTGCACAACAGAGATATTATTATTGTCGGGGCACAATTTTTGATAGAAAACTGAGAAAATAAAACAATTGTAAAAACAAAGTTTCAACGCAACACTTCAAAGAAGGTGCACAACAGAGATCCTAGGAGGATTCTGGATTACGATAATCTAAAATAATTTTGTAAAAGTAGCAAACGAAAGTAGCACTTCTAAACAGAAGGTACGAATTGAAATACTAACAGCAGCAGCGATGACAGACGAAAGATGGAAGATGGCCTGCTGGGGTGAATGATCACCATTGCGCAAAGCTTAATTTGCCCCACACGAATAGCTTCCAGGAACCAGCAAGTTCGTCAGAGAACTCTGGAACACTCTGCTCTTCTGACTCCTGGGATGGCAGCGGACTCCTGTAGTGCTATATGACGCTGGTGCACCGCTGCCCTTCTCTCTCAAAGTCTGTGGGAATTCTTAAGGAATTCTGAACTATATACTTGTGTTAAGAAATACTTATGTACTCTATGTTCTATTACTTGTCCATTCACTGTGAGAGAGAAGAGAGCCTTATATAAGCCCGTGCAGTAACTGTCCAATTAGCAGAACATTCGGGATGTGGAAAAAACTGCCCCGAACATGCTATAACTACTCAAATCGTATATAGGCATGATCTGAGTCAACTTGCGCATAACGCGCGCAACTTGCTCCACCCGTGCAACTAGCACACTGCGTGCACCGCACGCATAACACCACTTGCCCACTCGCACCACACGTACCGCGCACAACCTGTACAACCCGCACAATGCACACATTGCGCTACTCGTACAACGTACGCCACTTGTGACACTTACGTACCGTGCACACCCTGCACAAACTGCACAACATGGGCACCGCGCGCAACCTACAAAAACTGTGCAACAAACGTAACTTGTGCACCACATGCAACCTGTGCAAACCGCACAACGCGTATAATCGGCTGTGCAAGAGGCTCGCACAACGAGCGCAACTTAAGTGCATTATGCGCCTAGCGACGATGCTAACGTGCTAAGTGCAAAGTGTACCAACAAAATGCCACATTATGCCTCATGAGCCCATGAGCCCGAGCCCGAGTCCGAGTCGCTAAGCCCCTACGGGGCTTAGCTCCAATGGAAATAAATTTCCTAAGAGCAAAAAACATGAATGCTTCATTATTGATTTAGTCTTTTTCTCATTAGAAAAATACCCCCACATGTGCACACCCATGTGCACCTTCACACCACATGTGCATCTCTAAAAGAGCATAGCTAATATATAGAGATACAACTCCTTTGGCCTAGCCGATGTGGCACTAAAATTCTAAAACAAAAGGCCAAAACCCAACAATCCCCCACATATCTCTATATATGGGTATAGGTGTTCCCCATAATAACTGTCCATCATGCATTAGGAGAGATGTCACTGACAACTTGAATCTTTCCGCATGGGTCAAACAATATACTATAATACAAGAATGGACTAAGCCTTGAATTCTGCACCATAGCTGAAATTCTTCCCACTCACATAATGTAGTTATATGTGCTTTTGGCTACACATTAAAGGCCCTATGCCAGCCTAGTTTTAATATATAATTTTGGGCATCTACAAGTTTACCCTCAAGAGACGGCCTGATATCTCTTTGTCCATACACTATAGGTGAGTTCTTTATTAAAGAGACATGGCATGAAGCGCTTTGCGCTTCCCTTGCGGTGCTACACCGCTATGACATGGCCTAAAGCCGAGGCCTTACCCCTTACAAGGAACCTCATTGTAGTGTCATACTACTGTAGCATGAGGTCACCACCTCTTTGTAGTGCCAAACTACTAGCATGAAGCCTTAGGCTCCATTGCGGTGTTATGCCGCAATGACATGGCTTGCAAGACCGAGGCTTTATCCCTAATCGGGTACCTCATCGTGGTGTCGTGCCACTGTAACATGAGGAACTCCTCCCCTTTGTAGTGCTGACTACACCCCTCTTTATTTTAACATACAGCATTAGGCTACCTGCCTATTTGTGGTGCTATGCCGCTATGACTTGGCTCGTAAATCCGAGGCATTACCCCTCTCGGGAACCTCATGGTGGAGTCACCCTATAATATAGAGTTTCACTCCTTGTAGTGCTGCGCTACCGTACTTCCTGTAAAGCACACCAAGCATTCACTCTGCATGAGAACTTATTAAGGCGTTTAAGCCAACCTTCCCACAGGATCCATTTTTCGTAGAAAACAACAGTAAACCATTCCCTATAGGACATGTACCTACCGTTTCTGATATTTTTTCGATTAATGGTCCTCCCTTGAACCAAAAGCTAGATGCCTAATAGATTCCTCTTTGAACTAATAGTGCAGTGCATATGTCTGAGTCTTTTTGAGATATCTTATAGCCCATTTCATAGCTTTCCAGTGCTCAATGTCTGGGTTGCTCGTAAAACAACTCAACATTCCCACGGCGAAAGCTATGTCAGGCCTTGTGGCAGTAGTAGCATACATCAAACTCCCGATTATGCTTGCATACTCCAGATGCCTGACGCTTTTCCCTGAATTAGGCTTCAGCTTCAGATCACACCTGTACGGCGTATCGATCCCTGGAAGATCTTGATACCCGTAACGAGTGATTATCTTCTCAACATAATGAGACTGTGACAGTGCTAGTCCAGTATTTGTCCGGATGATCATGATCCCTAAGATCACATCAGCTTCCCCCAAGTTCTTTATAATGAACTACTCGAGATAAACTTCTTTGTCTCCGTGACACGGCCTATATCCGTACCTAGGATCAGCATGTCATCCACGTACAGACAAATGATCACACCTCTAACATCAACGAACTTTGTGTAAACACACTTGTCCGTCTCACTGACCATGTAGCCATTTGACCTTATAACTTTGTCAAATTTCTCATGCCACATCTTAGGAGCATGTTTAAGACCGTACAAGGATTTCACCAACTTGCAGACTTTGTCTTCAAGACCCTTGATGAAAAATCTCTCTGGCTGTTGCATATAAATCTCTTCGGTCAGCTCACAATTTAGGAAATCCATTTTCACATCCATCTGATGTATCACCATCTTATGTATTGCTGCGAGAGCAATCAACATCCTGATGGTGGTCATCCGGGCTACTGGAGCATACGTGTCAAAGTAGTCGATCCCCTGCTTCTGAGAAAACCCCTTGGCTACCAGCCTAGCCTTGAACTTGTCAATAGTTTCGTCTGCTTTCATCTTCTTCTTGAAGATCCATTTGCATCCGATGGATTTTGCTCCTTCAGGAAGATCAACCAACACCCAAGTGTTATTTGAGGTGATGGAATCAATTTCATTGTCAATCGCCTCCTTCCAAAAAACCGCATCTCTGATCTTCATCGCCACATCATTGGTAAGCATATTTGCTTCCACATGATAGGTAACAAAGTCATTTCTGAAGTCCTTCGGCCTTCTTATACGCTTCGCTGACGGCTCAGCGAGTTCTGGTTCAACCATTGTTTCAACAACAACATATTCTTGGACCACATCCTCATTGTAGACTTCAGTATCTTGCGTATCCTCATTATTCTCTGGAACATCTGCTAGAACAATATTCTTGTACCTTGCACATTTATCTTCAAAATATTCAGCATCGCGAGATTCAATGATATGATTTGACTCAATATCAAAAAATCTTCGAGCATCACTCTTCTCGGCATAACCCAAGAAGATCATCTTTGTAGTCCTTGTCCCAAGCTTCTAAATCTTTAAATCTGGAAGATTGACATATGCCAGACATCCCCACACTCGAATGACATTCAAGTTAGGTCTGACCATGAACCAGAGTTCATAAGGAGTAATGTCTGAAGTTGCATGAGGCACTCTATTCAGAATAAAAGTGGCCGTCAATGCAGCTTCTCCCCAGTATCACTTTGGAAGACCCACAGTCAACAACATTGAGTTAATCATTTCAACGTCCTGTTCTTCCTCTCAGCTACTCCGTTTGATTGAGGAGATTACGGAGCCGTAGTCTCATTGAAAATTCCATGTTCTTTACAGACCGATACGAATTCATGAGACCTGTACTCCCCACCTCGATCACTTCTTATTCTTTTGAGTTATTGTCCAGTCTGTCGCTCAGCTTCGGCTCTGAACTCCTTGAACTTCTCGAATGCTTCATCTTTAGCCTTCAGCAAGTAGACGAACGCATACTTAGAGAAGTCATCGATGAAGGTTATGAAATACTTCATCCCGACCTTTGTAAAAAACTGTTTGAAGTCACAGATATCGGAGTGTACCAACTCCAGAAGATCTATACTTTGATTAACCCGAGGAAAGGGTTTTCTTGTGATCTTCGTTTGAGCACAAACTTCACATTTCTCTACCTTACCCTCACACTTGGAGATAAGTCCTAGACTAGACATTCTGGTTGTTCATTTACAATGAACACGTCCTAGCCTATTATGCCACAACTCAAAAGTATAAGCAGAAGAAGAGATTGTATTAATTAAATTGGATTGATTTACAAGCTGAATTTTGAACATTCCTTTGGTACGAAAAGCTTTCCCAAAATATGTTCCCTTTATGGACATCACCATCTGGCCAGCATTGATGTCCATTCTGAGGCCTGTGTTACAGAGTAGGCCTCTCGAGATCAGGTTCTTTACGATAACAGGTACATGCTTCACACCTTGAAGCATCAGAGACTTCTCCGAAGTCAGCCTAAAAACTACCGTCCCGATCCCGAGCACTTCAGCTTGTGCCTGGTTCGCCACCATAACCACTTCAGAAGTTGGTGTATAGGTGGTGAACCACTCCTTCCTGGAGCAGACATGGCAGGTGGCTACAGTATCTACCTACCAGTCAGAGTCAATCCCTACCGCATCGACCTGCACAATCATAGCAACAACGTCAGTGATCAAAGATACCTTACTAGGCTCTTCTTACTCTGATTGCTTGGTCTTTGCTTTGTATTCACTCTTGAAGTGGCCCTTCTTGCCACACTTGAAACAAGACATCTGAGACTTTGCCTTCTTTTGCTTGAAGGAAGTCCCCTTCATGTTCAGATTGTTAGGGTCCTTCTTCTTGCTGTGGGAAGTCACATGCTTTCCCCTTGGTTCCCTGGTATGAACCAAATTGGCGTTAGCCAATTGCTTCTACAGTACGTCCACCTTTAGTTGAGCCCTCATCTGGTCCTCAACATAGACTTCTTGTAGGAGATCGTCGAGACTGACCTCCTACTTCTTCCTATGCACGCATAGAACTTGCACCACCCAGCAGGGAGCTTCGAAATGATCCCTCCAACAACAAACTTGTCGGGGAGGGGCATTGTCTCGTCTTCCAACTTCTGTCGCAGTTTTAGGAACTCCTTCACCTGTGGCAACATTGGCTTCTCGTCCTCAAAGAACCACTTGTGATATTCCTCAACAAGAAATATCATGCTCTGATTCTTATCATCTTCGTACAGTTTCTCTAGAGACTCCCGAATCTCTCTTGCAATAGTCTTCTTTGAATAAGATTCGGCAAGGGAATCTTCTATAGCATTTAGGATTATAAGCCTATAAATGCTATTGTCCATTCTCCACTTGGCCTCGTTCTTAGTAGCCGCAGAGATTGTGGCTGCAGATCTAGTATCTGGAATAGTAGGTTCCTGTCACGACCCATACCCAGTGTAAGGGTACAAGTGCGTAACCACGTCCAGCCTACGCCGTGGAATCGGCGGTAGAACGCTGTTCTAGGTCACTATCTAAACCAACTCACGCAATTATATAATGTACTTGTCTTTAAATCTTAACTCCGAACGGAGGACAAGTACAGAAATAATATAACTCAATCACAGTCTAAGCATGATAGGATATCACAGAATTCTATAACTAAAAGAAAACAATAAAAACTACTAAAAGATAATAACTCAAAATAAGACAACTCCCAAATTATTACAATTCAAGTTCCAGTAAAGAAATCTAAAATAGTCTACTAATCTAGTCTCCCGATCACTCCTGAGAGTCAAGGCCAAAGGTAGCTAATCCCTCTCCAGATCTATAGTGAGTAGGACATGCATCCTCAGGGCTAACATCTGTAATATTTTCAATAGGTCCAGTCAGGACAGGAACGAATACATCTCATCAAGTAAATCCAAGTAAATGATGAAAACTATAAAACAATTATAGATAATTATATTGATGAAGCATGGGAATTCGAGACAGTTTATGATGTAAAGCTATAGTAAAAGAACAAGGAAAGTAAAAGTTGTGAAACAGAACATCATGTCAATAAAGACTGTAAATAAAAGCTAGCTGAACTAGAATAATGTGATATGAGTCCAGTGGTACAATATATGTTAAGTGTGATTCCTTTCCATGATCCAAGTAGGATGATTCTTGCAATGGTTCTTGTGATGATTCTAGTAAAGATTCTTGTGGTGATTCTAGTAAAGATTCTAGACAATACTCACAGTGTGTTTTAAAATACCGAGATCGACATGTAAACGACTAGGGGTAATCCGGCACATCACACACTGGCCAAGTATGGGATGGCTATCGTTCTTGTATAATTCACAGGGAGGTGGTTCGAGTATTTAGGAATGTTTACAAGTCTACTCAAGTATTTCCCCGCCCGACAAATATGAGTGAATCCATAACACGACACGTAAATCAAGAATAAATCCAGCCATAACATGAAGGTGCTTGTAGGTGATTCTTGTAATGGTTCTTGTAATAGAGGCTAGACAAGTAAGGTATGTGTGTCGTATACATGAATTCCAAAAAATATTAATTCATGTTTGTAACCGAGAATCAAATAGAACTGACTAAAACTGAAATATAGAATTTGACAAGTAAATGAAAGAACTATCAGAGAATGTACTCGCCTGACAATTCGAGCTGCTGATGAGGATGTGTAACTGAACTGGAGTGATGTAAACCTATTTAAGGTAACCACAAGTCACAACATGGTCTAACATATTATAAGAAAGGGCTACAATGCAATTCTGCATGCTTTTAAGTCCTTCTAGGTCAAAGTCAACCTTGGTCAACTCTGGTCAAACCTAGTCACCTCTGGTCAAACCTGGTCAACTATAAGTCAGATAGTCCATTTACAAATTTTTAGGTCATACGCAAGTTTTCAAGTCATTCGGAGTTCGTTTGAGTCGATTTGGATCAAGTTTAACCCAAAGTTGACTTTTGTCAACTTGTCGGCCAATTCGACCAAACTAGGCTCCTTATGATGATCCTAATCTGTCCCAACGCTCCCTATAGTCATATCACAAGAAAACATTACATTACCTATATATAAACTTAATTCACAAAGGCTATATGTATATACATACACATATATATATACATACACATATATATAACAATTAGATATGAAAAATGGTTGTGTGAGGGTGTGTGTGAATGAAGGCTGCTGGTTAAGCACAAAATCTGAGAATAAAGTGACAAGGATGCATCTACAAGACTATCTATATATACACATACCTATGTGTCATAGAAAAACTATATATAAATATATATACATATAGGCTATATATAGATATATGCATATACACATATATATATGAGAAAGAGAGTCGATCTCGAACCTGGAATTGGGTTCCAGATCTGGAATTAAAGTCTTGACAACAAAATCAACATATATATATACATATAGTTATATAATGGAACTTATATATATATATATATATATATATATATATATATATATATATATATATATATATATATATATATATATATATATATATATATATATATATATATATATATATATATATATATATATATATATGTTTTATTAATAAAACATATATATATATATATATATATATATATATATAAATATATATATATATATATATATATATATATATATATATATATATATATATACACACACACACACACTACCATACAAGGAAATACCATATATGCATATAATTTGCTAAAAAATAGGAATTAATACCAACAATCAAATCCCACAAGTCCAAAACAGCGTTCAAGAAACAAAAACTCAAAATTTATCAGATTAAATCCCAGAAATCAAAATATCCCAAAATTCTTCAAATGCGAATGTCGAGAAAACCCAATTTTCACAAATCGACCCAAAACACGAAATACTCCAAATTAACTCACGAACTTGGCAAATACGTTGGTCTCCACACATGGGACATGCTCGGGTACTCCCGTGGGCGAAACCGTGTCCGTATCGTGTCCAGTGAACAAGTATCGGAAAACCCGATACGCGCGTGAACTGAATCAATGCGAACCCGATTTCTCGCTCGTTTCCGATCTGATTCTCGTGAAACTTCGCGTACACCTGGATGTAAACATCCCCGACCTACTGGCCGAGTTAGCGTGCGACCACGTGTTATGTCTGACATGTACGTGGGGTGTCTGACACGTACGTGGGGTGTATCCACTCGCCGGTACGTGCGCGTGCACAGTCCCTTGCACAGCGTCGTGCATGCGTGTCGACGAGTCTAGGGACTCGTGTGTCCTACCTCGTGTCTCGTGTTCGTGTCCTAGGCTAGGGTAGGTATAGGGCTATACGTTGGACACCCTGAATCATATCCACGTGTCGTGTCGTGTCCACACGAACACCATGTCAGCGGCGGCTGACCGCGCGCGCGTGTGGGTCGATCAGTACGATCGCGATTTCTCTCTCGTTTGTAGACGAAACTCTACGAAATTTTGGGAGCGTGTTCTTCAACACGGCCCCCATCTACACGTCAAATTTCACACAACCACGTGGCCTGTGCATCGAGAAATCAACCCCGAGCAGCAAGGCACGCATGCGTCCTAGTGTGCAGCACGTTCCTGTCCTGTTTGGACACGGACACGAGTCCGATTCGTGTCGAAACTTATGGGGTCGTGATCCTCGTATATAGGGCTACCAGATTATATAAAAAGATTCAGCAAAAATCAAGATTAAATCTATTGTGACATTTCATCAAACTCCTATATATATAAACCGACACGTGTCCGATACGGACACCAAACGAATACAAAACTGGATGAAAACGAACCTATAGGTCGAGGGTCCCTAGATGCACACTACCATAGATAAAAATCAAGAAAAACAATGCTAGAATAGGATTTACCTATTGAGAGTCAGAATCTCAAAGTAAAAGACTCCTCGAGCGCTCCAACGATCGAGTACCCCCAAGCAAACGCCTCCACAACCTTACTTGCAATGCTCCAGGAAGATCCTCTCCTTCCTACGAGCGCAACGAAATTCGTTTGGGAAGAAACGGACTCCAGATGAAAAAGTTGGGATTTTTGGAGAGTGGAGGCTAGGGTTTCTCTTGGAGGCTAATGAATTCTACACAATGAAGGGGCTGCCTTTGGCCGGCCAACTATAGGGGATTAGGGTTTTGATTAGCACATGGACCTAGGCTCCCTAAGTTTCTAATAAAGCCCAAGTCAAAAAGGCTTTAAAAAGGCTAACCAGAAAATGACTTAAAATTCATTTAAATCTTTCTAAAAAATAACTAAATAATTATAAATGATGAAAATTAATTCTAATTATGGTATTAGGCTGTTAATGAAGGGTGACTAAGGTCAAACCACCTGATGCTACTCAAAACACCAATCAAGCTACAAGCATCACATTAATTAATAAATTAATAAAAAATTCAAATAAATACATTATGACTAAAATACCCCTAAATTAAAAATATGGTGGTTACAGTTCCTCTTCAAACAGTACGTGATCAACATCAAAGAACTAAATATTGAGAAAAACCTTTCTTTTTCAGATTTGATAGTGCTCACCATCAAATTGTTCTAACTTAGAGAAGTTAGGATTGGCAAGCGAAGCACGGAAGTTTTCCATCGTAGCAATTAAGCATTGAGATTGTTAGGGACGGGACACAATTTTTGATGGAAAACTGAGAAAATAAAACAATTATAAAAATAACATTTCAACGCAACACTTCAAAGAATATGCACAACAGAGATATTGTTATTGCCGGGACACAATTTTTGATGGAAAACTGAGAAAATGAAACAATTATAAAAACAACGTTTCAACGTAATACTTCAAAGAAGGTGCACAACAGAGATCCTAGGAGGATTCTAGATTACGATAATCTAAAAAGATTTCGTAACAGTAGCAAACGACAGTAGAACTTCTAAACAGAAGGTACGAATCGAAATACTAACAACAACAGCGATGACAGGTAAAAGATGGAAGATGGCCTACTGGGGTGAATGATCACCATTGCTCAAAGCTTAATTTGCCCCACATGAATAGCTTCCAGGAACCAGCAAGTTCGTCGAAGAACTCTAGAACACTCTGCTCTTCTGACTCCTCGGATGGCAGCGGACTCCTGCGGCGCTAAGTAAAACTGGTGCAACGCTGCCCTTCTCTCTCAAAGTCTGTGGGAATTCGTAAGAAATTCTGAACTCTGTACTTGTATTAAGAAACACTTCTGTACTCTAGGTTCTATTACTTGTCCATTCACTGTGAGAGAAAAGAGAGCCTTATATAAGCCCGTGCAGTAACTGCCCAGTTAGCAGAACGTTCGGGACGTGGAATAAACCGCCACGAACGTGCTGTAACCGTTCAAATCGTGTATAGACACGATCTGAGTCAACTTGCGCACAGCGCGCACAACTTGCGCCACCCGCACAACTAGTACTGTGTGTACAACACCACTTGAGCCACTCGCGTCACACTGCGCCACACGCACCGCGCACAACCTGCACAAGCCATGCAATGCGCACATTACACTACTTGCGCAACGTGCGCCGGCCATTTGCGCACCGTGCATACCCTGCACAAACCGTGCAACGCGTGCAACATGTGCACCGCGTATAACCTGCGCAAAGTGCGCCAACAAAATGTCACATTACGCCTCATGAGCCCATGAGCCCGAGTCCGAGTCCGAGTCGCGAAGCCCCTACGGGGCATAGCTCTAATGGAAATAAATTTCCCAAGAGCAAAAAGCATGAATGCTTCATTATTGATTTAGCCTTTTTCTCATTAGAAAAATACCCCCACATGGCACACCCATGTGCACCTTCACACCACATGTGCATCTCTTAAAGAGCATAGCTAATATATAGTGATACAACTCCTTTGGCCAAGCCGATGTGGCACTAAAATTCTAAAACAAAAGGCCAAAATCCAACATTAAGTATCTATAAACTTACTACATACATTTTCTAAAAGAAAACACTAGCTAAACCATTGAGAAAAGCTAACTATAAGCGTCCAAAGGAGGGAATATTGAAAGTTGGAAAGAAGGTTACCACTGTTGAATGCTCGAGCGGTGGTAGGGCTCCGGCCGTCGCGTCCACGAACGGGGAATGAGCCGTGATGTACCGAATCAGCTCGCGCGGGGTTCCGACGCTTCGACGGGAAACGTCGTGCATGGCGGCGCCGAGCCTAGAAGCCACGGAACAGCGTGTTGGTGTGAGCCGAATGGATTGCAGGAGAACTGGCTAGGTGCGTTCGCGTCTCGCCTCGACTTCTATGTCGGTCATCGAAGTGGCTCCAGGAAGCGCTCGGTAAAGTTTTTGAATGGGTGGCGGCTAGGTTATGTTAGGTGAGAGGAAGAGAATGGAGAGTTGTATGTATGGAAAGTGGGATAAAAGGAGCTAGGGGGTCTATTGCGTACTACAGGCATGCCTGCGGCCGCCTGCAAAAGTGGCATGCTACAGTTGTACGCGTACGCGTCGAGAGGTTGAAGAAGAACAGTATTTTTTTTTAAATTTTTCGGGTTTGGGTCGGGTTTGAAATTTGCACATGCCCAAGTGAGTTGGAAACCCCTTAGGCTGTAATGTTTGAAAGAAAAAGAGTCGAAGGAAAAACGGGTTGTGGGTGAGGGTATGGAATGGATTCGCCCGCCCAAGCAACCAGAGATAAGAGAGATAAGGAATAGGATTTTGAGTTTTGATGGACCCGCAACCCGTTATACTTAGTGTGAGTGTGGCTGGGCTTTAATGATAGAAAAATTTTGAGTCGCACCCCACTCAATGTACACATATGAGTGGTGCACCCCACTCGATTCACCATATGCATAAGTAATCCTACTTATGACAGGAATCGTAGAAAAAATGATTCGTGTCGTTTATCATATATTTATGACCGAAATACCCTTCTGTTTATTTCCTAACGGTCCACAATCCACCCTCTTTATAATCCTCACCTACTCTTTCTTCTAAAACAACCCCCGCCCCTCTTTCTTCTTCTCAGATCTTCATTCTGCCCTAAAACCCAAATCTGACCACTCGAAGCTCCGCTCCCATGGCCGACCACTCGAAGAACTTCAAGGTTTGCACTCTCTCTTCCTCTCTTTCTTCCTTTCTCTCAACTAGTGTGAACATTCTATTTTTGGCTCCACCATTTTTAGGTTTTACATCAAATTTTGGGTTTTTGTAGGAAAAATGTCAAATATGCTTGAAGCACACTCACCATGCAGATGAGTGTTCGTTCTTGAGCTCACCTTGCAAGACTGTGAACTGCAATGGGATTCGTTACCGGTCGAAGTCTAATACGAAGGCAAATCCCGGGAGAAAATTTCTGAAGTGTCCTCTTTGCTCGAATTTTCAGTGGCTGGATGAAGCAATTTGTGAAGGCATACGCAAAAGTTCATCTTCTTCAATGCGAAGAGATGGGTGTTTCGCGTGTGGTGACTTAAGTCACTGGAAGCAACAATGCCCTTGGGAGAAAGCCCCTTGTCCTAATCCTAATTGTGGAGGAAAAAGAACCGTGATGGTGTCGAAGAGGAGCCACAGCTATGGAAGACGATTCTTACAATATCGAAAATATAACGGTGCATTCAAATGGTTGAATGAGGCTGTCGAGTGTGAAAATGACCGCTTTGAGTCAAAGTTTCCAGTTCAAATTGTAGTGAACACAACTCTAGAACAGTTGTGTAAGTCATTTGGAAAAGACGTGGCTATGTAAACCTGGAATTGCATAATATACATTCACTTTCAGACTTTATATATTACTTGCTAAAATATCTTCTTGACTTATAAACCTGGAATTGCAAGCTGGAATTGATATAGTCTATAGTTTTCAACAGCTTCTTATCGAAGCATATTTCAACTACCTGGAATTGCAAGCTGGAACAGATGTACCACCAGAGGCGCTGCAATCTTTTTCTAACATGGGATTCTTGTAATTAAGTTATTTCTACAGTGACCTCAAACTATACACACATTGAGTTTAGTTACTATTAAAAGCGACAAGAAAGTAAAGTCGAAGTATATGAGATCATCAATACAGATGGAGATGAGTCAGGGCTTTGGTACTCATCTGCAGGATTGATTTCATCAATTGCCAGCTTCTTCATTGACATCTTCTTCTTATGAGCATGTGACCTTTGATACTCTGTCTCTTCCCCCCCATTCTTCTTTGTTATTATCTGGATCCACAACATATTCCCCCCAGAAGTCATCTACAGGCTCAATTTCTGTATCATCTACTTCATCTGCTGCAAATAAACATTACAAATTGTGTTAGAGAACAAATAATTAACTATAACATAAAGAGTCATCTTCTTCACCTGCTGGTACAAAAGACTCATCAGATTCTGTGTCATCGTCTTCAACTATTGGTTCATCTCCACACAACTGAGTCTCATTTTGTGTACCAAACTCTTTCACAGGCTGTGACCCAAGCTCTCTTTCTTCTTTATTTTCCAACTCCTCCTCAGAACTGTCAGTAGAATACGTTGGTTTGTGTTCTACTTTCTTCATGTTCTTCTTAGAGGGAGTGTCAAACTGTGGTTTGTGTGCTACTTTCTTCACACGCTACCTAGTATCAAACTGTGGTTTGTGTGCTACTTTCTTCAACATATTCTTAGAGGGAGTGTCTTGCTCAGTAGGAACTGCCACATCTTCTAAGTAAATGTGTAGCTCTCCATTATGATCAGGCATTTGTTTAATGAACATGTCCAACAATCCACCATCATTCAACAACTCTATTGTTTCCCCATCTTTTAGATTATCAATCCAATAATACTTAAATGTGGCCTCTAGATGGTTACTCTTCACTACATAGGGAATATCCAACAAGCTTATTAGGTCAGGGTCGACTTCATTCACAACTGAAGTATCCTTCATATGGAATCTGACCATGTAATTCCTGTAAAATTAAACTTTCAATAACAGAGCATATAAATTCACTAACAGTGCATACAATCAGCACAAAAAATGTTTGTTCACTAACAGACTTCATACATTCACTAACAAAGCATATAAATTCACTAATAGCTTTCTATGTTCTACCCAAATTCACTAACAGAACAAAATGGAAACAAAACCTAAGTGTTCGAGAAATGTAATACCCAATTCACTAACATTCACTAACAGAACAAAATGGAAACAAACCCAAATTCACTAATATTCACTAACAAAGCTTTCTATGTTCTACCCAAATTCACTAACAGCACAACAATTTCTACCCAATTTCAAATAATTTCATCAAAATATAATGGAATCAGTGTTCGAGAAACCCTAAATCATACTATTTTAAATGGAAACAAACCCTAAGTTCCTACTCAATTCTAAGAAATTCGAACCCAAATTCCATAACATTTGCAACATACAATATAAACCCTAAACTACGAATCAATACCCTTTTCGACACGCAGCCATGGAAGCTCTTCTTCCTTTCTTTCAGTCTTCAAGATCCTGTATAAAGTTAAGAAGATCATAACTAATCTTTCCTATTGGTTCCAAAAAAATGTTAACAAAAAATAAACTGCTGTCATGTTCTTACCTCTCTGTCTCCACGAAGCTTTGGAGAGGGAGGCTGGAACGAGAGAAACAGGGGGGATCGAAACGAGAGGGGGAGAGGGGAAGTTCGTCAAGAAGGGAGGAAGGAAGATGAAGCGTCTGGAAGAAGAAGAGATAGGGGTTTGGCGCGGAGTCAAAGGACATTAACTCATAAAGGGTATTTCGGTCATAAAGATATGACAAACGACACGAATCATTTTTTCTAACGATTTCCGTCATAAGAGGGATTACTTATGCATATGGTGAATCGAGTGGGGTGCACCACTCATATGTGTACATTGAGTGGGGTGTGACTCAAAAAATTTCTTAATGATATTGGACTGGTTGTCCAAGTGAACAAAGGGACGTTTCACTCAGAGAGAAAAAGTTGATAGATGGCCCAATTACAACCTAGATAATGGATTTGCAAGAATTGAGTAAAAAATATATAGGCTAGAGTAATTTGAACATTTCATACCTAAGTCTCTACCTAAGTTGTATAATATATAACATCTATTTTCTTTCAAAAAAATTTCTAACTTAATAGAATGCTATAACATAGCCAATAAAAAATTAATATAAGTATTATATCTGATAATAATCCTATTTGTATTAGATATATTTTTACTAAGTTATATATAAGGTAAAGTTTTAAAAATTTAAAATTAGTAATAATGGTTTATAGATGATTATAATATATAAATTTAAAATGGGGGCTCACAGCATACATGATGAAAGAAATAAACTGTAAAACATGGCATGGAAAGTAAGGTGAAATAGTTAATCATGAACTATAAGGACAAGTAAAGCATGAAACAAGAAAAGATAACTATCTAAGTGATTTGAAGTACACTTTTAAATATGTGATCGGACTGGGACACTACACCGCACAGTCTATATAGAATTTGCCTCCCCAAGGTCTAATATGCATGAAATATAAAATAAAGCATGATCTACGGGTCTGATCACATATATACTTATTACTTCCTCGTCCGACTACTACACATGGACCAAGTCACGACAATGGATCACGAAATATGGTAAAACAAGCATGATGATCATGAGCAATACGACAAAATATGAAAACATGATATTATGACTAAAATCCATATGCCACTAATCCGTGTAACGAATGTGTCAAGAATCAAGTATAATCATCACTAATAATGCAATTATAGTAAATATCAATATTGGAAACAAACAATAAATGTACTCGCCTGAGGATCTTAATGGGAAACGAATAATTCCATCGAGTCCATAATAGTCCAATTAGCTAGAATTGATATGCAGAAATTTGAAATTCTTAAAGGAAGTAGGAAATGATGATTTGATAATCAAAGGAAACTTCATAATCAAAATATATAACTATTTTGAAAACTACTATGTGTATTTATTAGGAGAAAATTTTAGCTACTTAGAAGTAAATATGTGTAAATAAATATGTTAAAAATCTAGAAAAATCCTTTTTAGGGTTTCTAACTCAATTAAAATAGACGTAGGGCTCAAGCTAATTTTAGAAAATATTATAGAATGTTTATATATATATATATATATATATATATATATATATATATATATATATATATATATATATATATATATATATACATATATATATATATATATAAGCCCAACTCATATTTTATATAAAAAAACTTATTTAAAATCTATACATATATAAAATTAAAATATTATAAATAAGTCCCAAATTGAAATATATATTGTGATTAGTTGAAAATAATTTTTTTTAATCCAAAAGCCCATTAAAATAGACATATAAAGCCTATAGTTAAAAGCCAGATATTAATATTTATGCCCAAATCATTTAATAATAAACCAAACATTATTCTTAGAGCATCATTAGTAGTTGGGACTCTCAAATGCAATTTGGGTCCAAAATTTCAAAAAAAAGATAAATGTAGAATGAGTTGGATTTGTATGAGAATAATAGGAAATGATAAAGTGAGCTCCGGTTCCAAAGATTATGTGGTCAAAAATTGATGTGGAAAAATAATAATGTAAAGTTTAGAATCTAGAAAGTTGAGCTACAAATTGGGACTTACTATTTTAAAAAATGAGTTCCTACAATCTAGAATCTAGAAATTGGGTGGCCCAACCCTTAGCACCCATGGATGAAATGTGACCGAAATTGTAGAAATTAGAACTAAGGATGGTACTTACTATTCTACAAAATGAGCTCCTATATTCTAAATCTAGAATCTAGAAAATGGGATGAGCCTTACTAATGATGCTCTTAACCCATACAATTATATTACACAATAATAAATTTAGAATAAAACCCCCGGGCTCGGATCCAAGGCACAATTTAAAGCAAACTTATATATAGTCCAAAATATAGGCTGGTCCAATAGTCAAATATAGAAAATTTGAATTAATATATTAATTATTCTTAGGCCCAAAGGCCCAAGCCCATATTATAAATTCTAATTTTTTCGTTTTTTTTTGGTTCCAAGGGCTGAGCCCGACCCATGTTCTTTAGACCCAGCCTAATGCTCAGCCCTTATACTCCACTAGAGAGGGAGAGAGAGAGAGAGAGAAAGAGAGTTACAAAGAGAGGGAGGAGAACTTTTAGATAAAAACGAGGGAGAGATGAGAGACTATTAAGGAAAGGGAGGGGCTCATCGAATTTTGGGCACTCGGTAGAGTGCCGGTCCGGCACGACAGCGTTGATCGGGTCTGGACTGGCACAACAACTGGATTGCTACGTGAAGATGGCAGCACGGTAGGTGCTGGCATCATGGTCGGTGGATGCCAACGCACGAGGTGGTACGGGGTGCCACGCCCCAATCCCAAAATACACGAAAGTAGGCCACGTGGCAATGGCCAGCTATGTATCCAAGAGGACTCCAGACGAAACTCGAATACGCAAAGCTGTCCTAGATTTGTGTAGCTACCACTAACATGTTTATAACTCAATCCACGAGACAAGAACATAAAGAATGAAAAATATGAGTACCAATTTGCAGACTAATAATCATATTTGTTCGAATAGACTCGAAAGAAATAATATGAGTATATAAATATATACTGCTAAGTAGATAGAAAAACAGAAAATAAATCATATAAACTACGAAAGAGTGAATACCTGCAAGGGGTACATACATGAAAAATATAATGGAAGCTCATCGACAATCTAGCAGAGATCTTTGTAGACCATGCTGCTAACTTGGAAGGAAACTAGATCCTCAGTGGGACGCAACAATGTACATAATATACATGCCAAGTGTACGACAAAAATGAAAGAGTAGATAAAGTAAAGTACGACTGAAAAAATGGATAAATCTAAGATAACCAACAAATATGAAAATATAATTTAAGAAACATCACTCGAACACTTGGGCTGTCACGTTGTTCTCCAAAGATCTGGTATGGAACTCCGGTAACTAATGATGAATCCGCAGTTCCGGTAAGAAACTGTGGTAACATGAATCTCCGAGGCCCTGGGTAAGAGAAAACGATAACAATGTGGAAAAGTAGTCCAAGCGCATGGTGTATGTTCTCCCCGTCCATGTGACTTTACGAATCGTATCTACGAGACGCTCGGCCAGAACCTCTAACTAGGACAACGAGTCATAATAGAAAAGTAACAGTGGATGCAAATCAATGTCGACGTCATAAAATCAAACTCAGAT
The DNA here is from genome assembly GCA_029216955.1 of Iris pallida. Taxonomy (NCBI): domain Eukaryota; kingdom Viridiplantae; phylum Streptophyta; class Magnoliopsida; order Asparagales; family Iridaceae; genus Iris; species Iris pallida. Next base: position 8,137,353 of record JANAVB010025399.1, on the reverse strand, counting down.
TTCTGTATATCAAGATGTAATCAAGTACATAAATCCATCAGTAATGTATTGTCACATGAATGTGTCCAAGGGTTAGAGTGTACCCCGTAATGATTTGTCGCGGGCAGCATAAATGTCAATATTTAGTATCGATACCCGATGGCACTAATGTCCATCGGCACTCGAACGTGATTCGGATGCGAAGTACCATACACGGACCTAGGTGTTGCAACAATATAGTCAAGCAAGAATTTAAAAGCTAAATATTTTAAACTGAAGTACAAGATTGGCAAGGTACACTTGCCTGGCTCTGGTCACTGGAGAGGAAGAGCTGGTCCAATGTCCAAGTCCGTAGAGTCCAAAGTGTAGAAAGGACCTAGAGAAAAATATTTTTTTCTAAAATCCCCATGCCATAATACTCCTAGAGTCATTTGTACATGAATTTCCTACGCAACCAACTAACTAGTATACTCTCTGGTTCAGTTGCTCACTCGATTTAATTGTTCCAGATCACAAAACACACTCGCATTAATATCAACATTTGCCCACATCTGTTATCTTGACTACAGTCTCCCGAATACACCATAGGTTTACATAATCCCTTCATCACACACATCAATGCCTCAATCGAACTCGTTTCCCCCCATATGTTACTTTACCTCTCTGTTCCTTCTATACAAATCAATATATAACCTCAAGGATCCTAGAAGAATTTCTAAGGCACAAAACCTCTTGCAAATAATTACTACACATGAGCAGTTTGGTGCTCTGTTCCTTACTTAATACCTCATGTAGGCATGTTCATCTCCATAGATACATGTTTTCTTCTAAACTAATTTACAATCAATGGGTTATAGAGTGTACTTGCTCCTCTTATGCAACTTCTAGCCAATCCCATATACACATAACCGTAGTGTAATTATATATACGCCCTCTGTCCAATCTCCAAAGGAAAAATAACTACACAACATTAGTATAGGAAAAAAAACCCACATAAGACTATATTGTCATCTAAGCATTACTGCCACTCCCTTGTGGCATGCGCGTTACATCTCCAAACGCTACTCCTACGAATATTTCATGCTTTCACATTCAAAGACCATAGTTAACACCCTATAATCAGAACATTCCCTCTACGTCCTAGCTTCCTTTCTCTCTACATTATACAACATAGATAGGAGTGGTTTAGGCAGCATGTATAATAGGATTTTATATATATGATTCGAATTTAAACTATCCTAACAATCAACTTGCTGTTAACAATAGTTCACCATGGTCACATTACTATGATACATTGGTGTCTCCTCTTAACCTACCAAGCCCCAAGCATCTGTTGCAACAATACCCAACAAAAATAAGCCACACATGAGATTTAGAAAAAACTAACAATGGTGACGTAAACAACACCCCTAAGTAAGTCACGCCACTCCTCAATAGGAGTTCTTTCTCCACATATCTACTCATCGACCATGTCATGCAGACTTCGCATATGTAACAGTAGAGTACCCATCACTCTCCTAAACAACCCTCTACTAAATACTGTAATTCGACAGTAAGAACGCTGGGTGAAAGCCCTACCAAAAAGAAAGACACAACACTACCATTGTGAATGTCTCAACTGTTAACATGGACATTTCATGAAAATAGAATACTGCTTTCCTAACTACAAGTAACAACACATACGAACCCAAATGAGATGAAAGGAAGGAACGAGGGAAGAGTTGTACCAAGAGTGAGGTCGCTCTGGGAATAAAGAGCTCGCTGATCGTAGAACTGTACCGCACTGGTCACGATGACTTTGCGTCTGGTAACGGTGATGCTGTGATGACTGCCCAAACTCTCGTTGATAAGAGGGGGTGACGGCAAGTGGCGTCGTCGTAGTTGACCGGTCTAGCTGTCGGTTAAGTATTCGACCACGACTTTCGGAGTCGCCGGTCAGCTCCTCCCCGTCAGTGCTGCGTTACGATGATGACGATGCAGCACGAGAGGTAAGGGAGGAAGGAGACGATGATGATGAAGGCGAAGATGACGAAGGTGGTAAAGATGGTGAAGTTGGAAGCTTTTTAATGGTGGCTAGGGTTAGATATGGAGAGGAAGAAACGACTGTGATTATATGTAGGCAGAAAGGAAATAAGGTTAGACGGGTATGTTGGGGGTGAGCGCTCGATCGAGCTGTCTGTCACGATCCGCACCCGCTTTTCGGATACGAGACGTGTCCAAGCCAGCCTACGCCGCAGAGTCGGCGGTAGAACGCTGTCACGGCCAAGATGCTCAAAATCACAAAAATGTAACATTTATTGCTCATTCACATTTCTAAATTTTATTACAACAGTTACAAGATTTATATTGGAAAGAAAAATACAATGTTCTTACACATACTTGAAATAGCTACAACATCTTTCTAAAGTCTAGGGTTTGGCCTGTGAGTACATCCGTATCTTCCATGCTAAGAGAAGCTACCGCTAAACTTGAAAAATATTGGTTTCCAGTCAGGAATGAAACAAGCACACAAACCGACGGCAATGCGAAAACACAATAGAATTAACAAGACATGAAAATAACATATGTGAGATAAAATGAGAAAGTAACTGCTGACATGGCAAGTGGTGAAGAAAACGAGAAAAATAAGTAGAGACAACTATCTATGTGTTTTGAAATATCAGTTTCGATATGTGAACGGCTATAGGATAAATCTGGTACCCTGTACGTGTTGTGTGTAGCTGCTATTCTCCAAGAAAGACATAAGAGATAGTTCTGGGTAGTTCACATGTCTACTAAGATATTTCCCCTCCCGACTACTACTCATGGACTCGAACAAGTCACGAACCACGAAAATATGACAATCAAGATATAATGTATGTAGATATCCATGACACTAATCCGTGTAACAATGTGTCAACAAGCAAGATAACATATGCATAAACATGAAATAGAAAGACTACTATGAATCGAAAGCAATCAGAAAGTGCACTTGCCTGAGGTCCTTTGCTGGTGAAACCGATAGTACAACCACTCAGATGAGTCACTAAAGTCAACACATGCAAAAAGTCTCCAGATGTTGAAATAAATATTACCAACATTTTCAGAATAGTCAAATTAGCTATGATTGCCTGTCCTTAAGTCCAATTCTGTACATAGGGGCAAAACGGTAATTTCGGGCCAAATGATGTCCGCGGTTGGACCCGCTTTGTACCAAAAATTGTGCCAGAGTCAATGGCCTCTAAATTCATCAAACTATATGTCTGCGGATTTATTTTGATGATACGAACCCAATTGTATGTCCAAAGTTGGATTCCGACGGGCCGTGCACAAAATCATCCGTTGAGTCGGATCGTGGGGCCCGCAAAATGGCGATCCGATCAACTGTCTCAGAATCGAACCAAACTTGGTATACAGGACCAGAAAAATGATACGGTTCTGTTGGCACAAGTTTTGTCTCGATCTGACGAACGTGCACAAAGTAATTGAGAAATTTGCAAAGAGACCGATACGGTGAATTTCGACGGATACGCATCAAATTCGTCGTGCACACGCAACCAATTTGAATTCCGTCAAAGCCCACACGTCCACGAAGCCGATATGCACCTTTCGATGCTTTCGGTTTGCGACCACGTCGCCCGGATTGGCGGAACGCACGTCGTATCAAAGGAGTTTTCTAGATTTTTAATATTTTAAAACAATTTTTTGGTCAATTTAGGTTGCCGATTTCTCGGCGCTCGGTCGATGAAATCGATTTCCGTAAACTGGGTTTCAGAGTCCTATAGGTTGCCTACAAGTCTGCTTAATTACATTTCAATAATACCTAATATCCTGACAATAAAATGCCTTCCAAGTTGGGTCTGGTGTCCGTTAAAATTCTGTTTACGAATAGAGTTTTCGTCAACTTCGAGTCAATTTTCTGTGGATTCTAGCGCATGACGATTAAATGTATTTGAAGGGCCATCAAAGGGGTTATTTTATCTACTTACCAAAGAAAGCGGTTCGCAAAACGAGCGAACATGGTGGAAGAAAATAACGCGCGAAGTCGGGTAGATCGCTACACATGCTGTAGTTGTTGTCGATGTCGTGGCGCCGCTCCGGCGCTGTCATGGCCGGCCTGTGGCCGCGCGCGACGGCGCCCAGGGCTGGGGAGGGTCGCCCATGGTGGCTGGGGTCGTGGGGTTTGGGTTTGTGTTAGGGTTTGGGTTCTCGAGTTTTCTGACTCTCCCTCTCTCGATATGTATATATGTAGTATGTATGTAAACAGAGTCGGGGGGTTTCCGCTCGGGTCTGGGATGCTTGCTGTAGGCCTGGGCTGGGATGCTTGCTGCTTCTCTCTGTTTTCCTTTTCATTGGCATATATATCTATATATATATAAATACCTATGTATATATATTATATATATATATATATATATATATATATATATATATATATATGTACATAGGTATTTATATATATGTAGATATATATATATATGTACATAGGTATTTATATATATGTAGATATATATAACCAATGAAAAGGAAAACAGAGAGAAGTATATATATTTTATATATATATATATATATATATATATATATATATATATATATATATATATACATATACATATACATATACATATACATATACATATACATATACATATATATATATTATATATATATATATATATATATATATATATATATATATAAATTAATATATATATATATATACATATATACATATATACACAGGGCAGTTGCGACATCCCTGAGCGCAGATTACTCTGGGCTGACCTCCTGAGGATTCATCCGCAGGGGCTTCGTGGCTTTACATTGGACATTTCAACACGGTGTCTAGCATCGAGGAGAAGTCCGATGGCCGCCCTCCTCCTAAGTCAGCTATGGATGATTTCAATAACTTTACCTTCCACGGAAACCTCACCTCAATCCCCTTCCTCGGCAGCACCTTCACCTGGTGCAACATGCAAGAGGGTCACCGGCGTCAGTACTCCCGCTTAGATCGGGCGATGATCAACGATGGCTGGCACGACATGGGCCTGATCACTAATCTCTCTCATCTCAACTCCACAGAATCGGATCATTCCCCTCTCCTTGTTCAGATCAGCAACAATCACAACGTCAACAAGAAAGCCTTTCGCTTCCTCAACTTTTGGCGTCATCACCCGTAATTCCAGAACACCGTTGCTTCGGCTTGGAATTCTGTTTCGGCCATTGACCCCATGAGCCGGATAGCGTCTAAGCTTAAAGCCACTCGAAAGGCCCTTTCATCTTGGAGCAAAGAGGAATACGGCGACATCTTCCAGGCTATTCGAGAGACGGAGGACGACGTCACTCGCACGGAGTCCACTTTGCCCTTAACAACTCCCTGGAGAACCGCGCACACCTAAACCTCACCAGACCCTTCTCAAATCTAGGCTGAGAGTGGAGAATGAATTCTGGAAGCAAAAAGCCAGACTGACCTGGGATACCGACGGTGACCGTAATTCCAAATTCTTTCATGCGTGCGTAAAAGGACGCAGGAACAAATTAAAATTACATCGGATCCTTGACAATAATGGCATCCTGATCGACAACGAGGCCGACATTCAGGTCGCGGCAGTGAACTTTTACTCCAAACTATTCACCAAAGAGCGGGTCGCTAAAGACGAGTCGTTATTGTCGGTTATCCCTTCCCTCATTAGCGATAATGACAACGAGAACCTGCTGGCCACCACTTCCGAGGAGGAGGTCAAAGCAGCAGTCTGGTCCATTAACGAGCACAGTGCCCCGGGGTCGGATGGGTTCAACGGCGTCTTCTTCAGAGCTTGTTGGGACATCATTAAGACGGATCTAGTCGAAGCCACTATTGCCTTTCTTCAAGGGGCCAGATATCCCAAATCGATTTCCTGTGCCAACATAATCCTTATACCCAAGAAAGACAACCCGAAACCATTTAAGGATTTTCGTCCGATCAGCCTCTGCACCTTCACCAACAAGATCATATCCAAGATTGTCGCTAATCGGATGTCCGATCTTCTCCCTAAGATCATTTTCGAAGAGCAAAGCGGGTTTGTGAAAGGCCGCAATATAATAGACAACATCCTTCTTGCACAAGAAATGATTACGTGCATGAAGTTCCCGTCGAGGGGGGAACGTGGCCATCAAACTCGACATGGATAAAGCTTACGATCGCCTAGACTGGCAGTTCATGATCTGGGTATTCAGGGCATTCGGCTTCTCCGAACCATGGATTGATATCGTTTTCAGATCTATCAACAATGCGTGGTTCTCCACTGTTATCAATGGTCAGGCAGCAGGATTCTTTTGCTCTACCCGCGGGGTCAGACAGGGGGGTCCGCTTTCTTCCACCATTTTTATAATCGCGGCCGAAGCCCTCAGCAGAAGCCTCAACAGCATGCCCAGCATGGCCGGTTTCAACTACTTCTACACCACCACCGGATGTCCACTTATCACTCACCTGGCCTACGCTGACGACATCCTCATCTTCTCCTCTGGAGATAGCGGATCGATCGAGGTAGTCTTGAGAACGATCGACAGATACACCAACAGCTCTGGTCAGCGTGTCAACAAAAACAAGAGCGTCATCTACACGCATCACAAAGCTGACAGAACCCGCTCAACCCAGCTAGCCAACATGACCTCCTTCAGCACGGCCTACCCCCCTTCTTTTACCTAGGATGCCCACTGGTGTACGGTAAAGCCAACTCCGGGATATACGACCACCTTGCAGACAAGATCCGCAAACTCATTGTTGGATGGCACAACGCAACCCTATCCCCTGGAGGCAAAATGATCCTCATCAAACACGTGCTTTCGTCCATCCCAATGTACACTCTGGCTGTCTGCTCCCCCCCCATGAAGGTGTTCCACTCTCTTGAATCCCTCTTCGCTAAGTTCTTTTGGGGGCATAGCGACGGCAAAGACAAACATTACTGGGCCGGCTGGGAGACGATGGCAAAATCCACTGGAGAAGGTGGCCTGGGCTTCAGCAGACTTGCCCATATCGTGGACGCATGCTCCTTCAAGTTATGGTGGAAGTTGCATACCGAGACCTCCTTATGGATGAAGTTCATGAGAGCTAGGTATTCCAGATTCTCCCACCTGTCTGAGGCTAGCACTAACAACAGATCCTCGTCATCGTGGTGCCGCTTAACTCGAGGCCGCATCACTGCTGAACCTCTTATTCGTCTCCAATTGGGTGACGGTCTTTCCTCGGCCTGTCTGGAGCGGTGGTTAGGAGAAGATATCTTTCATCCCAACATTCTTACTCCGCAGGGGTGCGCCATTAGCAATTTATGGGAGGGCAGTTCTGGATGGAACTGGAGGAAGGTCAGAGATTGGCTTGGTCAACCTGCAGCTTCCAGTCTTCTTGCTGCGAATCGGCAGATTACCGACACGCCCGACTCTTGGAGATGGTCCCCTAACCGAGTGGGACATTTACCTTGGCCTCCGCCAGAATTGTTGCGAGAGGCAGCGGGGTGCCTAATATCGTCTACGCCAAATTTTGGCAGGCATGCATTCCCATTAAATGGTCCATCCTCATCTGGCGTGCTCTTCGACACAAGATCCCGACGGACGACATCATCAGATCATTAGGATTCAGCCTCGCCTCCAGATGCCACTGCTGCGAGGAGCACAAGACGGAATCGGCTGAACACGTACTTCTTTTGGGAGAACTGGCTGCAGGCACATGGTCCAAGCTGCATCATAGTCTTAGTATGGGTCAACCGACCGGGGGCTTCTACGATCTCCTGGACTTCTGGAGCCGTTCCCACGGACATCAGATTGTAGCAGCCGCCGGCATTTGGGTTCTTTGGAAGAACAGGAACAAATTCCGTTACGAAGGACACCAACTTTCCCCTCTTCAACTGTACAGAGAGGTTATCAGACTATGCTTCAAAGTTAGGAGGCGCTGCTCTCACATCTCCAACTCATTCTGGGAGGCCCTGGCTTAGGCCGCCCCTTCCCCCTTTTTTGTGTGCGCTTATCGCACTTCTCGCTTTCTGTCCTCCTGTCGCGTTAGCGCGCTTACTTGTATAGGCTTCGGCATTTTGCGCCTATCTCTTCAATAAAAGTTTGGTTTTTCAAAAATATATATATATATATATATATATATATATATATATATATATATATATATATATATATATATATATATATATATATATATATATTTATATATATATATATTTTTTTTTTTATATATATATATATATACATATATATTTATCTATACATACACACCTATATATATATATATATATATGTATATATATATATATATATATATATATATATATATATATATATATATATATATATATATATTTATATATATACATACACATACATATATAATATATATTTATATATACATACACATACACACATATATAACATATATTTATATATACATACACATATATGATGATATATGCGTATACATTGTAAATCACAATATAACAATTAAATATTACAAATATAATCCTTAATTACAATATTGGAATCTCAATTTATATACTAGGCTATATATAAAATGAAATTAGATTATTATACATATATTTATTTATATAAAGCCTAAATTTTATACCAGGAATATACTCATATATATATATGCACATGCACATACCTGTATAGCCTACATAAATCCCAAAATACATGTTTAAGGAAATATTCACTATAATTATCAAATAAAATATTATTGATATTTTTATATGGCAATTAATATATATATATATATATATATATATATATATATATATATATATATATATATATATATATATATATATATAAACATCTACTAGACCACTACATAAATTATGAAGTACGCACATTCATACAACGCATCTATTGTCGTGAACGTCTTTGGTCGCTCTACCACATTACATGGGCCCAGGTTTGGTTCGGGTCAAGTCCGGACCAGTTTTGTACAACCGGGTCACTTAAACGTCAAATAATATTAATAATGAATATTTAAGCTATTTATAATGGTCATGTCACAACTTGGTCTGGTTTTCCTAATTAGGATATCACTATGGCTCGGCCTTCCCTACCAGGACTAATACACTAATCAAAGCACGCCACTGCACTATCCGTACCATAATTTCTAGTCACCTTGTACTCAAATTCTTAATCATGACTAAAATTATCTACCGTAATAATTAACTAATTAATTATTTATAAAAATCTAAAAATTACCATTTTAAATAAAATAAATAATAATAATAATATTTCAAAACTTTCGGGAAGGGGAGCTTCAAATCTATCCACCTTAAAATAATTTCGTCCTCAAAATTCTAATTCATAACTATTTCTTAAAATTCAAAAAGAAAGTCTACCTTAACCTTAATCTCCTTAAATTCTAATTCTTCGAAATAGTTTATATCCTCCTCCTAGCCATTTTGTAATTGTATAACGTCTAGGACTTCTACCCACCTTTGGTCACAATACTCCTCAAAACTAAAATCTTATAATCTTTCAACTAGTTGCTAACAATCCTACCAACAGATATCTACTGTATATGGCATCTATAATCCTCTCCTATCTATCAAGCAACCCAAAATTTAATAAGCAACAAATTTACACAAGTAGCTAAGAAATATTGATAAATTCTAATAAGCATGACCATTCGTCGCTCCGAAATAGGAAGGACAGGAAGATAAGGAAGAATAATCGAGAGCAAATATAAAGTTTCAAGAGCGGTAGAGAGTATCTAATGATGCAGATAGAAAGAAAGTTTATGAACCATTGACTTATTTTCTAGATTAGGCTACTCTAGTCCAGTCATTTGCTAAATCGAAGAACCCTTCGTTTCTTAGAGGGGCTTGCAATTGTGCAACACAGAAGTTCCGTTCTCGAAATTAATCTAAACAAGGTTCTATAATGGAACAAAATTTGAGAAATCATGATTGTGATTTTTTTTGTGGTTATTTAAACACACGAGCAAGGGATATAAATGCAACACAAGATCGTATCGCAACTTCCAGGTAGATGGAATAAGGGTTACGAATGACTTCGCATTCTAAGAGGTGGAGACTACATAATAGGTATAGGGACCTATTTCAAATAGTTCGGTTTTATAGTCTAAATATGGTGGTATGCATGGATGGGTTTTACAGGATCTTAATGGGTTCCTAGATTGGACATCAATCGTTGGTTGGATGAACCTTGGATTTCAATCTATAATGACTGGACAAGATTCCAATGATAAAACTATTTCTACTAGGTTAGGGTAACCTAGAATAGGTTTCCACCCAAGTAGTTGAGCTAGTTGCCAGTCAGGTTGGTTAGCTAGGTCCCTAAGCCCAAAATGCGCCTTTAGTGACTTTTGTGTTTAAGTAGTACGTGAGGTCTCAATTGGGTGGCACACTAATGGCATGTACGTAGTGGGCTTCGAGTAGATCACAATCATATATTGGGTCAAAGGAATTGAGTCGAAGTTGAGGCTCTAATGGAAGTCGGAAAGTATACCGGTATTATGGAAAGGGTTATAGCTAGTCCTTTTGACCTGAATGTCGTACCACAAAAATAAAGTACAAGGGGACGGGTTTGAGTGGGACATGATATACCTAGATGAAGGCGGACTCGTCTAGATCTTGCATATGAAATTTGTTAGGAGATAACAGCTAGTATCACGCTCCGAATATTAATGACACGGTCGGGGACACAAAATGATCTAAATGGAAAGTGGGAGTCCAAGGGGCACTAATTATCATCATAATAGAAATTATTCTAATCAATCAGTAATCCTCATATATCCTAAAATTTTAGAAGGCTTACAGTCTACTCACCTTAGAAGCTAGGACATGATTTTAGGAATAATGAGGTTAGAAGAATTCTAAAGTCCAGATATTGTACCTCGACTCTTGTTAATAAAGAATAAGGTACGGCGTAACGGGAAACGGTAGATATAAGTCAAGTCAAGGATCGTTCCTCAGTAAATAGAAAACGAGTGTGTATAATGACACATGGTCGATGAAATAGAATAATCTACTCATCCATAGTATACAAGAGTTATCGACGGGGTAACCAACTCTAAGGCACATCATATGAAAGGATTTCTAACAACTGAGTCATAAATTTCTATTTGTGTCAAGCATACCAGACTATTGTCACAAGGGTTCTAGTGGTATGGGCTGTAGTGATCATGTATTGTTGTTGATAACTGGTAGATCATAATATGACAGGGTGTTTTAAGCTATGATATTGGCTAAGCTAGTGACTGTGGTATTTCAATATTAGTTAGGTCTTAATAATAAATTTTACATAACTAGGATAATTGTGTTGGAAACCAATCTCGGGATGGGTGTCTACCATAGTCATGGTAAATGATTGTCCTTACCTTTGTCTATTCATCTCGTGTCTAAACTGTGGGCTTCGGTCGAGGAAAGGTTGGGTTAAGGTTTATGTGTTGCTAGTTAAAACAAGCTTCAAGCAAATAATTAGAGACTCACAACAATTGGTTTCCTGAGAATAGATAGTCTCCTAGGTTGGCATTTTGACTAAGGGTAAAACCCTAATAATTCTCAAATTCAGATGGCTAGAAGGTCCCAATAGTAGTTTGAGGGTCGAGACGAGAATGAGTAACTTAAGGCAAGGTTCTAGTCACCTGGCTGGCCGATGGTAGCTACACTTGTGTATACAACTATCATAGCCATGGGGGATACTCTGTATCTATCTACCAATTACGAGCTTTCGTTTTTCCTAATTAGTGAAAGACAAAAACAATAAAGAGTTCAAGAAAGATGTCACTAAATACAATTACGTGATTCAAAGACGAATGTATAATTCAAGAGAAATTGTCAATGCAGTCGCGGATGAGATCCTAGATACCTCGATATCTCAATCCACGTGGGATAATCAAAGGGAGAGTGAACCAAATGCATCGTGGTTGATCAGACCGGAATACACTGATTCTGGTTAGACAATATGTTAGTAGGCGTCCCTAATAAACATATGTCTTGAATCAAGCTCGAAAAAGAGTAAGCTTGCAAAACTAGGCTGTAATAGCAGCATTGGTCAAGGTAGTCAAAATACAAGTATGCGAGATTTTTTGGAAGGAGGCACAAGTAGTTCGAGTTTTGTGAGAATCAAAACCTTACCTGGTGTTATTGCTTATACAGTCGTCCTACAATCTTCTTATGCATAAGGCCTTGGTCGACTAATGGGTTATGGACCTCTAAATTCTATATTCTAGGTAAACCTATTAGTGTCAGTCAATTACCTCGTTAATAGATCACGAGGACCACATAATGCTAGGTTGGGAGACATGCTATCCAACTTACAGAACTTTCACTAGTATTGGCTTTGGATCTTATAGGACATACAGGGTATTTTTCTATTCCCTATAGTATCCTAAACTTGTAATCACGTCTGAAGTCATTTTATCGAAAATTATGCCTCGTCCGTATACTCTGGCTGTGGTAAACCCTTGGTTCCGTGATTTAAACGTGATATTCCATCAGATACTCTACCTTATATTGACACAAGGTCTAAAGAGGTCAACAAAGATATAGTTTTAGCAATGTTCCATAGCCTATGATTCTTTGAAATAATTTTAAATCTATGGGTCGTGCCTCGCCAATGCGCTGCTATCTAGCCATCGCAGTCGTTAAAATTACTCCAACTATATTCCTAAGAACTTCAAGGAGCTGCAAGAGATTCAAACTAATTGACTATAATAGAAAGCGTAAACATCTGCCTATAAGTCTCAATCCTTAAAGTAAAAGATTGATCGGGGAGGAAATAACTGAAGACAAAAGAAGTAAGATCATCATAATCTTTATTTCATATGTATTTCAATTGGCTGAGGAAAAACTTTGAATCAAATCTACCTCTAGATTCGTATACGAATAACAGAATCAGAAATTATAAACTAATTACTTACGACAAAATAGGATTTTAAATAGGCAATTCTAACTTATGATATAAGGTTTATATCTAATAGAGCAAAAGAAAATTGAACAGTTTATCAAGATTAGAGCCTTAATTCTAGGAAAGCCTAACTTACCAAGTGATTAGTATATCCACATTGGATCATATCGTCATATCAAAAGTAATAGTGTATCTATAGGGATCTGGCAAGCTATCTAAATTTAATGAACCCTTATCCAAATTGCATGGCCTATCTGAAAACCATAACTACCCAACGGTCAATTTGCACAAGGGACTCCTAGTCCTAGTCATTCTCTTAAATCAATTTAACTCAAAGTTGTGAATGAGCATTTTCTAGTCGCAGGCTCGCAATGGTACGACTAACTTAAGTACCATCACGAGTTCGCATATTTTGCAAAAACTGACCTGTATGGGCCACTACAAAAACTTGTCACAATCCGCACCCGCTTTTCGGATATGAGACGTGTCCAAGCCGGCCTATGCCGCAGATTTGGCGGTAGAACGTTGTCACGGCCAAGATGCTCAAAATCACAAAAATGTAACATTTATTGCCCATTCACATTTCTAAAATTTATTACAACAGTTACAAGATTTATATTGGAAAGAAAAATACAATGTTCTTACATATACTTGAAATAGCTACAACATCTATCTAAAGTCTAGGTTTTGGCCTGCGAGTATACCTGTATCTCCCATGCTAAGAGAAGCCACCGCTAAACCTGAAAATTGTTGGTTTCCAGTCAGGAATGGAACAAGCACACAAACCGACGGCAATGCAAAAATACAATAGAATTAACAAGACATGAAAATAACATATGTGAGATAAAAACTAAAAAGTAACTGATGACATGGCAAATGGTAAAAAAACGAGGAAAACAAGTAGAGACAACTATCTATGTGTTTTAAAATATCAGTTTCGACATGTGAACGGCTATGGGGTAAATCTGGCACCCTACACGTGTCGTGTGCAGCTGCTATTCTCCACAAAAGACACGGAGGATAGTTCTGGGTAGTCCATATGTCTACTAAGATATTTTCCCTCCCAACTACTACTCATGGACTCGAACAAGTCACGAAACACGAAAACATGACAATCAAGAAATAATGTATGTAGATATCCATGACACTAATCCGTGTAATAATGTGTCAACAAACAAGATAACATATGCATAAACATGAAATGGAAAGACTACTATGAATCGAAAGTAATCAGAAAGTGCACTTGCCGAGGTCCTTTACTGGTGAAACCGATAGTACAACCACTCAGATGAGTCACTAAAGTCAACACATGCAAAAAGTCTTCGGATGCTGAAATAAACAATACCAACATTTTTAGAATAGTCAAATTAGCTAGGATTGCCTGTCCTTAAGTCCAATTCTGGATACAGGGGCAAAACGGTAATTTCGGGCCAAAACGATGTCCGTCGTTGGACCCGCTTTGCATCGAAAATTGTGTCAGAGTCAATGGTCTCTAAATTCGTCAAACTATATGTGTACGGATTTGTTTCGATGATATGAACCCAACCGTATGTCCAAAGTTAGATTTCGGCGGACCGTGCACAAAATCGCCCGTTGAGTCGGATCATGGGGCCCGTAAAACGACGATCCGATCAACTGTCTCAGAATCGGACCAAACTTGACATACAGGACTAAAAAAATGATATGGTCCTGTTGGTACAAGTTTTATCTCGATCTGACGAACGTGCACAAAGTAATTGGAAAATTTACAAAGGGGCCGATATGGTGAATTTCGACGGATACGCATCAAATTCGTCGCTTACACGCAACCAATTTGAATTCCGTCAAAGTCCACACGTCCACGAAGTCGATACGCACCTTTTGAGGCTTTCGGTTCATGACGACGTCGCCCAGATTGGCGGGACGCACGTCGTATCGAAGGAGTTTTCTAGATTTTTAATATTTTAAAACAGTTTTTTGGTCAATTTGGGTTGCCGATTTCTCGGCGCTCGGTCGATGAAATCGATTTCCGTAAACTGGGTTTCAGATTCCTATAGGTTGCCTACAAGTCTGCTTTATTAGATTTCAATAATATCTAATATCCTGACAGTAAAATGGCTTCCAAGTTGGGTCTGGTGTCATTTACAAATTCTGTTTACGAACAGAGTTTTCGTCGACTTCGAGTCGATTTTCTGAGGATTCTAGCGCATGACGATTAAATGTATTTGAAGGGCCATCAAGGGGGTTATGTTATCTACTTACTAGAGAAAGCGATTCGTAAAACGAGCGAACAAGGTGGAAGAAAACAATGCGCGAAGTCGGGTTGATCGCTGCACTTGCTGTAGTTGTTGTCGCCGTTGTGGCGCCGCTCCGGCGCTGTTATGGCCGGCCTGTGGCCGAGCGCAGCGGCGCCCAGGGCTGAGAAGGGTCGCCCATTGTGGCTGGGGTCGTGGGGTTTGGGTTTTGTGTTAGGGTTTGGGTTCTCGAGTTTTGCGACTCTTCCTCTCTCGATATGTATATATGTAGTCTGTATGTAAATAGAGTCGGGGGGTTTCCGCTCGGGTCTGGGTTGCTTGCTGTGGGCCTGGGCTGGGATGCTTGCTGCATCTCTCTGTTTTTCTTTAATTGGCATATATATATCTACATATATATAAATACCTATGTACATATATACAAAAAAAAAAATTTACATATATATATATATATATATATATATATATATATATATATATATATATATATATTTTATATGTACATATATATATATATATATATATATATATATATATATATATATATATATATATATATTTACACACATATACATATATATTTATCTATACATATATATTTATCTATACATATACATATATATTTACACACATATATATATTTATATTTTTTTTTACATACATATATATATATATATATATATATATATATATATATATATATATATATATATATATATATATATATATATATATATATATATATATATATTTATCTATACATATACACCTATATATATATAAAAAATATATATATCTATATATATATATATATATATATATATATATATATATATATATATATATATATATATATATATATATATATATATATTAAAAAAAAAATATATATATATATATATATATATATATATATATATATATATATATATATATATATATATATATATATATATATACATACACATACACATACACATACACACATATATATAATATATATTTATATATATACATACACATATATGATGATATATGCGTATACATTGTAAATCACAATATAACAATTAAATATTACAAATATAATCCTTAATTACAATATTAGAATCTCAATTTATATACTAGGCTATATATAAAATGAAATTAGAACATTATACATATATTTAGTTATATAAAGCCTAAATTTTATACCAGGAATATACTCATATATATATATATGCATGTGCACATACCTATATAGCCTACATAAATCCCAAAATACATGTTTAAGGAAATATTCGCTATAATTATCA
The DNA here is from genome assembly GCA_029216955.1 of Iris pallida. Classification (NCBI taxonomy): domain Eukaryota; kingdom Viridiplantae; phylum Streptophyta; class Magnoliopsida; order Asparagales; family Iridaceae; genus Iris; species Iris pallida. The sequence goes on along the minus strand of JANAVB010025399.1, from coordinate 8,120,984 downwards.
AATAAAATAATATTGATATTTTTATATGGCAATTAATATATATATATATATATATATATATATATATATATATATATATATATATATATATATATATATATATATATATATATATATATATATATAAACATCTACTAGACCACTACATAAATTACGAAGTACGCACATTCATACAACGCATCTATTGTCGTGAACATCTTTGGTCGCTCTACCACATTACATGGGCCCGGGTTTGGTTCGGGTCAAGTCCGGACCAGTTTGCTACAACCGGGTCACTTAAACGTCAAATAATATTAATAATAAATAATTAAGCTATTTATAATGGTCATGTCACAACTTGGCCTAGTTTTTCTAGTTAAGACATCACTATGCATCGGCCTTCCCTACCAGGGCTAATACACTAGTCAAAGCACGCCACTGCATAATCCGTGCCATGATTTCTAGTCACCTTGTACTCAAATTCTTAACCATGACTAAAATTATCTACCGTAATAATTAACTAATTAATTATTTATAAAAATCTAAAAATCACCATTTTAAATAAAATAAATAATAATAATAATATTTCAAAACTTTCGGGAAGGGGAGCTACACTATCAATGGCCTGTCATTGGCTGGGCGTGCTCTGTGTTTGTAGAGGAACAACGTCATATCGAAGGGAGGAAAAAACACAGTGCATAATAGGGAATCCGGGTTTCATGGGTCAGCAGGTTATGGTTAGTCGGATCCGCCGCCCAACCCAAGTTTTAGCTACTGCCAAGGCCAGACGGGTTTGGGTTATTCGGTTTTCAGCCCGCCACCCGGATTTTATTCAAATATAGCCGGTAGGAATTGAAGGGGGGTTGTTTAGGCTGTATGGTTAGGAAAAAAATGTTGGTTGGGTTTTTATGGATTTAAAAAAGGAATTCCTAAGCTCAAAATGATAATCAGTATGTAACATTTCATAATAAAAAAATGAAAATTTTAAAATAGCACTAAACAACCCGTTATATATATATATATATATATATATATATATATATATATATATATATATATATATATATATATTTCAAATACTCCTAAGCCTTTATATAATATAAGTAAGAATAATTTCCTTTTTTTATAAGAATTTTTTAACTTAATAGGAATAAAATTCCTACATAAATCTTGTTAATAAAAAATTTATGCTATTCTAATATCATAAGTGTCTTGTCTAAATTTAATTATAATGAGGTAAAAAATAATTTAGCAACCATTGAATTTGGCCCACAAAATAGCTAGATAATATATAAAAAAAACCTAAGAATTTTGGGGGCACACTTCCTCTCCCCCTTAGAAAATTTTGTCCCCGAAATTTCAAATTGATGGTACGATCAGAAAAAATGAGATTTTTAAAATATTACGATATTTGAAATATAGTACGTAAATTTGTACCTCGATCCTCGAACAAGTGAGGGAAGTGCTCCTGAATAGAGTCCTCGCGCTCCCAAGTGGACTCGCCCGAAGAATGATGCATCCAAGCAACCCGAACGAGTTGAATCGTCTGTCCTCTCAGTACCTTCTCGTTGTGGTTGATAATCGCAACCAGCTGCTCCATATATGACAGGCTCGACCGAACTGTAATCTCTGAATGATCCAGCAAGTGACTGGGGTCTGCCACGTACCTCCTCAACTGAGATACGTGAAAAATATCATGCACTCCCTCAAGTGACGGGGGTAATGCAAGACGATAAGCCTCGTCACCAATTCACTCCAGAATATCGAAGGGCCCGATGTACCTCAGACTCAACTTTTTCTTGCTGCCAAACCTAATGGTCCCCCGAGTTGGTAATATCCTAAAAAATACGTAATCGCCTTCCTTAAACTCCAAGAGTCGGCGATGCGTATCAGCCCAATGCTTCAGTCTATCCTGAGCCGGTCTGAGGTGACTCTGAATCTGCTTCACATTCTCCACTGTCTAGGTTACTAACTCTGGACTAAGTATCTGACGCTCTCCGACGTCACTCCAACAAACTTGAGACCTGCACTCACTACGGTATAGTACCTCGAATGGTACCATCTGTATGCTTGCCTGGTAGCTGTTGTTGTAGAAGAATTCTACCAATGCAAATGATTTTCCCAAGATCCCTCAAAGCCCAACATGCAAGCTCTCAGCATATCCTCAAGTGTCTGGATCGTGCGCTCCGACTGCCCGTCAGTCTGTGGGTGATAAGCTGTGCTGAATTTGAGGCGAGTCCCCAAACTCTCCTGCATACTCCTCAAAAAATGTGAAGTAAATCTGGAATCTCGATCCGATACAATGCTCACTGGTACTCCGTGCAGTCGTACTAACTGCCTCATGTATATTTCTGCCAGAATCTTCGTAGATTGCCCAACTTTGAAGGGCAAAAAATGAGCTAACTTGGTGAGTCGATCCACGATGACCCATGCTGCATCCCTCCCGCTGGGGCTCCTCGGGAATCCAGTGATGAAGTCCATCATGATATGTTCCTATTTCCACTTGGTTAGTGGCTGCAATAGTCCTGCAAACCTCTGATGCTCGCCCTTGACCTGCTGACAGACTAAGCATGTCGCTACAAATTGAGCGATCTCCCTCTTCATACCATGCCACCAGTAATACTGACGCAAATCTTTGTACATCTTTGTACCTCCGAAATGAATAGAATTTATCGAGCTACGTACCTCTGCCATCAACTCTCGACGTCATTCTCCACTCGGAACACATAGACGATCTTTACACCTCAATGTCCCGTCTTCATGGATCCGTAGCCTTGTCTGCTCGCCGACCTATGTCCTCTTCCAGAGTTTTTTGAATCTCACATCTGTTGGCAGGGCGTCCTTGATCCTCTCAACCAAGGATGACTGTACCCCAAGGAAAGTTAATTGTCCATCCATACCAGGATATACGACATCTATTCCCAACTTCTGGACATCCTCCAATAAAGGACGCTGTGTCTTCAAGAAGTATGTCGTGGGCTTCCTACTCAAAGCATCCGCCAAGATATTTGCCTTGCCCGAATAGTACTGTAACCCGATCTCAAAGTCCTTCATCAATTCCAGCTAACGTCTTTGCCTCATGTTCAGCATCTTCTGCGTAAAGACGTGCTACAGACTCTTGTGATCAGTAAATATCTCTACCCGCTCTCGGTAGAGATAGTGCCTCCATAGCTTCTGTACACATATCATTGCAGCTAGCTCCAAGTCATGCATTTGGATAGTTCTTCTCATGTACCCTCAACTGTCTCGATGCGTAGGCCACAACCTTGCCATGCTGCATTAGTAGGCATGCCAATCCACTCCCGGATACATCACTATACACCACAAAACCTCTGATAATATCCGACAAGTTCGAAAAAACTCCTAACCTCCGTATAGCTGATGTAGGAGTAGGTCAAGTCTCAACTGCTGCAATCTTCTCGGGTCCACTACTAGTACATCCCCAGTAATGATATGCCCCAAGAATGATAACTTACTCAGAAGGAACTCACACTTACTAAGCTTGGCGTAGAGTCTTTCCTTCCTTAGTGTCTCCAATACGATCCTGAGATGCTCATCATGCTCCTTGTGGCTCTTGGAGTACACCAAAATTTTATCGATAAACACTACCACAAACTTGTCCAAGTACTGGTGGAACACCTTGTTCATCAGATTCATGAACACAGTTGGCACGTTGGCTAAACCAAATGACATCACATGAAACTTTTCTCCACTATCTGTTTGGGCCTCTAGTTAACCATCTATCTCTCTCTTGATCTTGTAGCTCTTTCCTGGATCATGTGTTTATCATATTGTCTCATGTTAAGCATAGTCATAGGTTCAAACTCCAATTTTTTTTCCTGTACTTAATTTACAGTAGTAGCTTGTCTACACCCTGCATTATTATTCCCTTGTCATGATTCATTTCTTTATTGTATACTTAATCTGCTCTCAAATGAGCCCTTAATCTATAATCGGCATTCTTAATCCTCGATCTATTTTCTTACTTAGTTTCTCAATCTGATATCCTTAAACACTGTTATTCGTCATTTCTTATATTTTCTGAATATAGCGTAATCCGATGCTATCTTGTAAATATTCATACTCAGTAACGGTTTCAGAATTTCATCCTAGGTATATGTTACTAATTATTTTGTCAAGGTTGATCCTCCACCTAATTTTTATCCTAATGTATGTCAGATATCAATCCATATTCCTCATTTTGTTTCTTTCTATCGCTATTACTCTGAGTCATCCAAATTTAATATTTGGTACCATCCAAACATGAGTTTTATATTGAAATCCTAATATCAGATAACCTTCTCCAAGCTTAAGCCTCAAGCTTTCATTTTCTTAAGTCCTTGACACCTTTTCTCATACCACCATGAACTATGGCTAACTCTAACATCTAATTGTGCATTATCATAATCATCACATAGTACTTGAACTTCAATCATTCAATAAATCCTTCTGGCCACCAATACTTTTACATCGCTTCTAACTCAAGCAATGGGTAGATTTTGTCTAATTTTAGGATCATGTTGCTTGGTTCAAATCTTGCACTAAACCATAGACCGGCAATTCCTTCTAGCTCAACATCTAGAAAACTATATAGTCTAACCTTTCTTACTATAGATAACTATTTCTTACAAAATATTCAATCAAGTGTGCCTTCTCCGTCTTGACGAGGACATACATCTGGAGGTAATTGCAGAGCACGAGTGTCCGTCTCCACGAAGTAGGAGGAGACGAGAAACAAAAATAGTAACTATCGTAGGAGAATGAACGAATACAATTGTGAAGTTCAAGGGTGATAACTGGACACAAGAAAAGTTTTCAAATCAGCTGTAGATTGAGATCATATTCAATCTTAACCAAACTTTAGGCTCGCTAGTACAATAGTGTACCCAAATCGATAAATCGAGACCTACATGGGCAACCACAAAAACTATATCACGTACTAGTCCCAAAATACATAGAACTACGCCACGTGACAATGGCCAACTATGTATCTAAGAGGACTCCAGTCCAAACTCGAATATGGAAAGCTGTCCTAGATTTGTGTAGCTACCACTAATATGTTTATAACTCAATCCACGGGACAAGAACATAAAGAATGGAAAATATGAGTACTAGTCTGCAGCCTAATAATCATATTTGTCCGAATAGACTCGAAAGAAATAACATGAGTCTATAAACATATACTACTAAGTAGATACAAAAAATAGAAAATGAATCATATAAACTACAAAAAAGTGAATACCTGCAAGGGGTACATACATGAAAAATATAATGGAAGCTCATCGACAATCCAGCAGAGATCTCTGTAGACCATGCGGCTAACCTAGAAGGAAACTAGGTCCTCAACTGGATGCAATAAGGTGCATAATATACAGGCCAAGTGTACGACAGAAAATAAAGAGTAGATAAAGTAAAGTACGACTGATAAAATAGGTAAATCTAACATAACCAACTACTATGAAAATGTAATTTAAGAAATATTACTCGAACAAGCGGTCGGTTACGTTGTACTCCATAGATCTGGTACGAAAATCCGGTAACTAATAATGAATCCGCAGTTCTGGTGAGAAATTATGGTAACATGAACCTCCGTGGCACTGTTAAGAGGCAACGGTAATAATGTGGAAAAGTAGCCCAAGCGTACGGTGTATGTTCTCCCCGTCTATGTGACTTCAAGAATCGTATCTACGAGAAGCTCGGCCAGAAACTCTAACTAGGATAATGAGTCATAATAGAAAAGTAACAATGCATGCATATCGATGTCGATGTCCTAGAATCAAACTCGAATTTTCGTATATCAAGATGTAATCAAGTACGGGAATCCATCAGTAATGTAGTGTCACATGAATATGTGCTAGGGTCAGAGTGTACCCTGCAACGATTTGTCGCGGTAGCGGAAATGTGAATATCTAGTATCGTTACCCGATGGCGCTAACGTCCATCGGCACCCGAATGTGATTCAGACACGAACTACCATACACGGCCCTAGGTTTTGCAACAATATAATCAAGCAAGAATTTAAAAGCTAAATATTTTAAGCTGATGTACAAGATTGGCAAGGTACACTTGCCTGGCTCCGACCGAAGAGGAAGAGCTGGTCCAATGTCCAAGTCCGTAGTATCCAAAGTATAAAAAGGACCTAGAAAAAAATATTTTTTTCTAATTAATTAATCAAAAATCCTAACTTATAAATGATCCTTAAAATATATATTGATATAATTTCCAGCAATTTTAATAAATCAAATATAAGAAAAAAAGTTTTTAATAATACTATCTATTAAAATCTTAACTGTTACAATCAAATCACCATTCTCACAGAATATATGTATTACTCATATTCTAAAATACCTACACCATAATACTCCTAGAGTCAATTGTACATTAATTTCCTTTGCAAACCAACTAACTAGTATACCCTCTGGTTTAGTTTCTTAGTCGATTTAATTGTCCCAGATCACAAAACACACTTGCATTAATATCAACATTTGCCCACATCTATTATCTTGACTACAGTCCCCGAATACACCATAGGTTTACATAATCCCTTCATCACACATATCAATGCCTCAACCGAACTCGTTTCCCCATATGTTACTTCATCTCTCTATTCCTTCTATACAAATCGATATATAACCTCAAGGTTCCTGGAACAATTTCCAAGTCACACTGTAGAAGCATAAAAATTTCAGCAGACTTGACAACCATGCGCCCAAGCCAGGGAAGACATGTGCGCCCAAGTCACCAGTGAAGTCGTATGCGTCCAAGTCACCAGTGAAGTAATATACGCCCAAGTCACCAATGAGGCCATATGCGCCCAAGTCACCAGAGTGAGCTATGCGCCCATGCGCCCACTCTTGGCTCCTCCAGAAGGGGGCGCATAGCCTTGTTTCAGGCTATGCGCCCAAGTTAGAACAACCCTCGACTCGGTCAAACCCATGATCAATCGTGCACCGAAGCATACGGCCACGTCAGTCTCCACGAACAGTCATGCACCGAGGCATATATGCGGCCACGTCTACGCCACGATCAACCCACAATCACGCAGTCTGCATGTGCCTATACCTTATGTGCCCAAAGCAGGACTATGCGCCCACATGAAAACTAGTATATTTTCTCATGTGGGTGTATAACATCATTCTAGCACAAGAACGACTATAAAAAGGGGTCTCATACCTCTTCAAAACACAGAACGGAGATCATTTTCAAGAGCCAAATTGTTTCACTTCTTGCCAGTGAGCCGAGAGTTAGCAATTTTCTTAGGTTTTCTTCCACTTTTGTAATCGGACTATCAACGGAGTGAAGGAGCAACTGCCACTCGATCTCCATCGTCCCATTCCCCAGAATTCTTTTTGTACTCGGGGATCCTCAGTGCAGGATCTCCCATGCGTACTCAATTTGTGGTGCTTTACGCCAATAAAAAATGACAGTATTTCTTCTTCTTTTTTGTGTGTGTCCATAAAAATGGCGACTCTGCTGGGGACTACCTTTTCCTCTGACGAGAAGGTGGTGATGCAATCTGATACCAACAAACTGGAGAGCACTCAGAAGATGTTGATCGTAAACTTCGATCAACAGGCGTTCGAAGAGATGCTCTCGAGGGACGACTCTACTCCCTCAAAATTAGCGAGCCAAACAAGTCTCGTAAGAATTGGCTTCCGAAGGCTCGCAGTGCATATCCTGCCAGTGTCATAGCAGATATGCAACTGAAGGACTCTGTCACATGGGCGTATAGAGCACCTCTGTGGGCGCATGGCTCTGCCACAGAAGCTCCACAAATGAAGAAGGCTTACACCATTCTGGGCTCTACTAGCCCAACGACTTCTCTCTTATGCAACCAACAACAGAGTATTCAACGCTCGAGACTTGACAAAGGAAAACACTACGATGCCAAGAATCAAAGTGTTCGACATTCTGGGCAAACTCAGCGAGGTTCACAAATGAAAGAGGCAAAGCTGGAAGAAAACAGCGCTGCTACACCATGCATGCACCCAAAGCTATGCACCCAAGAGAGTGTGTGGGCGCATAACTCTGGCCAGAAGACTTTTGTCTTCGACAGATTATGCATCCAGGGTCATGCGCCCAAGGCCATGCACCCAAGCTCTACTGACCCATACTATGCGTCCACATCAAGGAAGCTTAGGCATGCTGCCAAGACCTCTGGAAAGCATGCACCCAAAGGCAGGCTCTAAGGTGTATGCGCCCACAGCAAAAAGACAGGCCCCAACGCGTATAGCACAGGGCTGTCTTCAAGGTCATCACAAAACTTAGGTGTAGGGTTGCCCCTGCACGCGAACTAAGTCCGGATGTACCAACTCTCCTTACAAATCCATATGCAAAGCTCGGCGATGCATGTGACATGGGTTTTAAAGCAAAACTCCCTTCCGCTGACTTAGTAACATGATAAATCATAAGCATAAAGTGAGGGAGGATAAAGCAATTCATGGCGCACATCTGTGCACCAGTATTGTCATTAACTGTTGCTGCTCCAAAGCAAGGAGAGTGCCTCAGAGGCAGTTCGTGTTTCGACGACTGTATTGCTCTGACGAAAAAAAGCTACTGTGTGTTTCATCCAACATGGCTTCATGGGGTCCCCCTTACGGAAGTCCCAATCAAAGAAGGTGGACCATGAACCCAACTTTCTCTCTCAATTTTGCGAACAGAAGAAGAAGAAGTCTGCCAACAGATAGCCAGCAGGCTGTCACATCTGGAGGAGTCTATATGGGTACTCGAACGAGGACGAGATTTCGTATAGATGACGAGGACTCCCAAGCTGGAGGTGATGATCCTTCAGCTGGGGGTAGTATTCCCTCAGAGACTGAAGCAGATGACCTTCACACCGGGGGTAGCCTTCCAGATGACGATGATCTCTCAGAGTCTGGCGGCGACTATCTACCTCCCCTACCTGAAGATGAGGGACCTTTCAACTCAGAGACAGACAGTATTAGCACCAGTTGTATTGTTTCCTCTGTTCGTCCTCGTATGTTATCTACATACATGGCGGATGGAGAGAGACCCGAAGAAGCCAGTGATCAGACCAACAAACAGCTAGAGGGTGTTGAAACAGCATTCGCCAAGATCACTGATATGCTTACCAGTATCATGGCGGTCTAAGCTGCTGGGGCTATTCCTCTACCTCAATAAAATGTCGCAGCACACATTAGTCCGGCTCATAGCAATAACCCTCCTTCACTACAGAAGGAGTATCATTCCGTTGTGCCTCCTCCAAATCTTATAAATACTGGGGGTGGTCCTTCACCAACAACGCCTGACAATCGTACAGCAGTCATTTCTCAATACCTGCTCAATCAATAGGATGCAATTAATTCTCTGGTTGCTCATCTCGATACCATCTCACACAAAGACGAGCTTCAGAAGATGGAGATATCTCAACCTTATCCTGCTGAATGGGAGAATGCTACTTGCCCTCCTAACTATAAGCCACTGACGCTAAATTTATTTGACAGGATGACTTCTCCTCGCCAACACATGACATACTTCAACACACAGACTCTACACTTACCCAGGGACGATCCATTCTTGTCAAAGCTGTTTATTAGCACCTTACATGGGGTAGCTTTTGAATGGTTCTACAGTCTGCCTGATGGTTGTATCAAGTCTTTTAAAGACTTGGAGAGGTTATTCGTCAACAGGTTTTACGAGAGTGGCATGTATGTTAGCATGTCCACCCTCAACGAGACCAAGCAAAGGAGGACTGAGTTTGTCATCGCTTTCATCGAACGCTTCAGGCGACTAGCATTGAAGATGCCCTTCGGTATACCAGACTCAGAACATATGGATACTTGTCGACATAACTTTCTTCCTATAGTAAAGTTTTATTTGGGTATACATAAGTATGATACATGGCCCGCTTTCATTGGGGCCGCTGATGCTGCTGAAAACGACGTCCCTAATCTGGAATTACTGGGGTTGAAAACACCAAAATCTGAAGATAAAGGCAAGCACCCTCAAACTATCCCTGTCCGTGGGGGTAAAGGGAAAGAAGTCTTGAAGGTCGACACTTTCAAAGGAGCTTCCAATTCTCAGGGTGCCTCTAACAAACCTAAGGAGACTTTCTCCTTTGACGAAGACGATGTTATTACCATTTTTCACATATTGACGAAGGGTAATAAACTGACATTGCCTCCACCACGACGTCCTACAGAGGCGAACCAACTCAACGATCCCAAGTACTGTCTTTATCATCAGTATGTGCACCACTCTACCAAGGATTGCATCATCCTGAAGAAGAAGATACAATAGCTTATCGACAGCCAAGTGATCAACTTCAAAACTGAAGACAAGGTCGTATCTTCTAACGTGATCTCTCTTCAATTTGGTGACTTTCCTCCCACAGAAATCCCAGACGGCGTAGTCTCGATCCCCAAGGCAATAATGGAAGTCGTCAACCTGCCGCCAGTTCGCAACTCAACCTTGGTGCCACTCACAGCTGATCGTGGTGAGATCATGTGGGTCCATTCGGGCTTGTGCAAGAAATAACGCAGGGGGTGGTATCTCCCAAAGTAAAGAGGGGCAAGAAATACAAATCATGTCATATGGTGTCTTCTTCCGTTTACGAAGTTCTATCTGGTGAGACGCGATCTGGAAAGGCTTACCTACGAACTTATGACCCTGCACAAGAAGAAGCAGTACCTTCTCAAGCTCCTGCTGCCCCCATAAGTTCAGAAACCGGTCCGTCTAAGCCTTCAACTACCGACAAATCCAAGCAGAAGGATACGCGATTTGATAAGTCTTTGAAGGTACCAACTCCCGAAGGCATGGATCGGCCTTATAACTTTGACATACTGGCACAGCTGGCCAATACACCTGTCAGGTTGTCTCTGTTCGATCTATTATGACTCTCCAAAGAAACGTGGAAGGCCTTAAGTGAGGCATTACTACATGCCGACTCTTGTCTCGCTGAAGTCAAAGCCTCCGCTGAAGATCCTGTCTCCTATCCTCACTGCCACAGTACTATGGAAGTGGTGCCCAACATCACCTTTTCACAGGAGGACATGCTACTTGAAAATAATCGTCATGATAGACCTCTGTACTATACAGGGTATATCGGGGCGTTTAAGGTGGATTGGATGCACATCGATCCAGGCTCCTCCCTACGCATCATTCCTAGAAGTTTACTCCAAATTCTAGGAATCCCTCTACATAAGCTATCTGCAACCAATACAACTATCATGGCTTTCAATGCTGGGAGAGGCCAACCGCTGGGCAAGATCCGTCTCAAGTGCCAGATTGGTGATCTTCGAACGAAAGTTTCTTGCTATGTAATCGACGCCAATGTATCCTATAAAGTATTTTTGGGACGTTCGTGGATACACGAGAACATGATCATTCCTTTCACACTTCACCAGTGCTTCAAGTATGTCAACAGCGATGGCGTCATGAAGATAGAGTTTGTCGATGTCGATCCTTTTAAGGGCATTGAAGCCTACTATGGAGATTCGGTACTTTACCAATCTCAGCCCACCAAGGATGACGGCAACGAAGCTGACGAAGAAACTGAAGTGACTTCATCCTCCAGTGATGGTCCCCAGATTATCTGAGTCAAAGTATGTACTACTCCAAAAAGTACTCCAAAGTCTCTCACAATCTGGGTGAAAAAGAAGAACCCTGATAAGGTCAAACCATTGACCATCACTCTCCGCAAGACACCTCGGGTGGAACCTGCTGAAGTTCGTCCTCCCAATCCTGAAGAGTTACCCTACGTGGTGAACTTGGCCAAGACTGTGGCTCATGTTCCAGACAATGATCCTCTCAGTGAGTATATCAATACTCATAATAATGTACCTGTGGATGATGTTATCCCTGAAGAAAAACTTGCGTATTTTCTAAGTAAAGGGTTATCTTTGAATTACTCCGATGTCTACCAATCTGTAAACCAGTATGTAGATATGATATACGCTCTAGAGCACGGCATAGGACTACACCTCTGTATACCGGTTACGATGCCTCATCTGCGAGAAAAAGTCTGGCCAGAAGATATCTACTACTTCATCATTCCAGCTAGAAAGAAGGGTGAAGAACTAATCATCTTCGGTCGAATAATTGGTGAAAGAAAGTTCATTCTGGACTCTACTTCGCCTAATCACAACACCGAAGCTGACTATGACTCTGGGAAAATGTAACTTTTTCGATATAGTTGGCAGGACAAGAATATCATCCAGAACATGGGATATGATATTAAAAGCGACCAGGGGCTAAACTACGGCCGGGGACGACGGTTGCCAATACGTCACTTTGCTCCTCCCGGCTAACCCGAGAACTATTATCAACAAAACGGTGTTGGTTTGGGTTATGTAACTCCTCCAACAACTCCTGAAAGATCAGATGTCGAAGCAGATCGTTGTTCTCATTTTTCTGATTCCTGTCTCTGGGATTCAGACTCCAGCATTGGAGACATGTTCAAAGCAACTTTGTCCTTTAATATGGTGTCAATTGACCAAATTGCAGACGATGTCCAATCAATCGAGCTTGAACAATAGGCTCAAAAGATGGATACTAGGTAGGAGTTACGTTTCGAACAGCATGAACCACCTACTGAAGACGAAGTCGTCCAAGTCAATTTAGGAGATGAATCTTCTCTTAAACCAATCTTCATCAGCAAAATTCTGTCTGGCGAAAAAAGACAATCTCTTATACAGCTTATAAGAGAATACATTGATGTCTTTGCATGGAGCTATGAAGACATGCCAGGCTTGGACCCTAAAGTCGCTATGCACCGCCTAAATATTTCGTCTAAAGCTAAACCAGTGAAGCAGCAGCAACGACGATTCTGACCAGATATCATGGAGACCATCGAGAATAAAGTCAAGAAGCTTATTGCCAGTTGATTCATTCGCGAAGAACAACACACTGACTGGGTCGCTAACATCGTGCCAGTCATAAAAAAGAATGGTAAAGTTCGAGTCTATATCGATTACCGTGATTTAAACTCTACATGCCCGAAAGATGAGTTTCCTCTACCGATCACCGACGTAATGATCGACAATACTTGTGGCTTTGAGCGGATGTCCTTCATGGATGGGTTTTCAGGCTACAACCTGATCAAGATGTTCCCCGACGATAAGAAGCAAACATCTTTTCGAACACCGTTGGGGGTATACTGCTATACGGTGATGCCCTTCGGATTAAAAAATGCAAGGGGCGACATACCAGCGAGCTATGAACATAATTTTTTGTGATCATTTGTGCAAAACAGTAGAATGCTTCGTAGACGATATCGCAGTTAAAAGTCATCTCAAGGGCACCCACCTCCAAGACTTGAGAACGATGTTCAAACTAATGCGTGCACACCAACTCAAGATGAATCCAACCAAGTCTTTTCTGGGAGTCTCCAGCGACAAGTTCCTTGGTTTCGTCATCACTTCAAAGGGTATACATCTTGACCTGGAGAAAGTGAAAGCTATCCTCGATATGCATCCCCCAAGAAATCTCAAAGAGCTACGTGGACTTCAAGGAAGGCTAGCTTACATCAAACGTTTCATTTCGAACCTCTCTGGAAGGTGTCAACCGTTTACTCAGCTCATGAAGAAAGGCGTATCTTTCGTCTGGACTGAACAATGTCAACGCATATTTGACGACATCAAGAAGTATCTCACAAGCCCCCCAGTATTGGTGGCTCCAATAATGGGGAAGCCCTTCTTACTATATGTCCACGCTATGGACCATTCCTTTGGCGCCCTATTAGCTCAGAAGAATGAAGGCGGCCATGAGCAGTCAATCTACTACCTCAGTCGCACAATGGTGGGTCCCGAGTACAGATACACACCTGTGGAAAAAGAATGTGTTGCACTGGTATTTGCTCTCCAGAAGACACGCCACTATGTGTCTGGACAGACTATCCACATCATACCTAAAGTCAATCCTCTCAGAATACTCATGACTAAATCGGGTTCTCTCAATTCCCGTTTAGCTACATGGGCAATGCTGTTGACTCCATATGATATGTTGTTCGTCCCTCAGAAGGCAGTAAAAGGCCAGACGTTAGCTGATTTCCTGGCAGCTCATCCGGTGCCAGAATCTTCCAAACTCTACGACGAAATCTCTGTTAAAGTTGTGGAGTCTAACACCGCAACTGAGGAAATCCCCATTTGGCGAATGTTCTTTGACGGTGCATCGAGAACAGGACCTAAAGGAAATATCATGGCCGGTGTAGGCATCGTGCTTGTGTCACCCAACCATCTGGTTATATATCGTGCATATTCTCTCGTGGAACCCTGCACCAAAAACGTGGACGAATACAATACCTATTGATCGGCCTGCAACTGGCAAAACAACTGGGAGTTAACTATCTAGAAGCTTACGGCAATTCTAAGCTAATAGTTAGTCAGGTCCGAGGGGATTATGAAGTTCGTCACGAAGATCTCATCCCATATCACAAAGCGACAATCGAATTGGCTTCTACTTTTTCTGGGTTCTTCATCGAGTACGTGCCTCGACTACAGAATATAGAAGCAGATGCTTTAGCCGGTCTTGCCGCTTCCCTGACCGTTTATACCAATACTCAGTAGTCGATCACAGTGTCTCGTCGAGAACTATTGTGCGTGAAAGATGCCTTGCATATTCATCACAGTTACACAACGGAAACAAACGTCGACGTTAAAGACTGGAGATTTTCTTTCATAGACTATGCCATCTATGGAATCCTCCCTGAGGACCCAAAGGAAGCAGTGTCTATCCAAAGGCGATCCCTCAGATTTTACTATGATACAGCTGTAACTTCCCTTCCCGAGTTTTTAAAAATTTTATCTTTATTATTATGTTTAAAAGTAATTTCGTCGACACTTTATGAATAATATTTTATGAATTAAACCTTTTACAAAAATTGGTATTAATAAATATTATAAGAAGTGCTAATTGTATTTGAGAAGATAATTATATATAATTGAAGGACAAAAATAGTTACTGACTTATTTTTATAAAATGTACTTCTAGAAATATTTGATATAATATTATCATTTATTTTATTTTATCCTTGATTTATTATAATGAGATTAGATAGTATTTTGAATAATTTATTTTGATCAATAGTAGATTAGATTGATCAATCTATGACTAATAATTATGGTAAGGAATTTTGTAAATTAATTTATAATAGACTTTATTTTATGTTGATGGAACTAGCTATTTTTAGTTATTATGATGATAGTTTATTTGATTTGAATATGAATTTACATAACTTGATTTAAAAATATAAACTAATATCTTTTAAATTTATTTTGATAATATCGAAATATTATTAGGATGATCAAATATTTGACTATAATTTGGTTCATGTAATTTAAAATTATCTAATTAATAGACTAAATATTTTAAGATAAGTATCCTAATATTTAGTTTAAATCTAGAATTCTTTTAAATCCTAATTGTGGTAGAAGTCTTCCCAGTTTATTCTCATCTCCGCATGTACTATATGTATACATATCTTTAATCTCTCAAATCTCTCCATAATTAATCCTAAACACCAATACCCACATATATGCAGTAGCCGAGCAAGGCCATTCTCTACTTATAAAAAATGGAATTCCTTTATTTATACACATGTCAACATCCCTCTTCCCTATATATACACCTTCACCAACATCCTAATTCTTTACCGCGACCACTCCAGCCTTCACCCTACACGGCCACAGCCGCCGATCTCTGGGCAGCGTCACCACTGTAGCCTGCTCCACGGGCACAGCCGCTCCAGATCCGGAGTCCACGCGTGCGCGAAGCCCGATCAGTTTCGTCCCCGCCTCCTCCACCCTCGGCGCTCCTCGCGGGATCTGCCATTATAGCCGACCAGATCCGCACCTCCGCCTTGTGCCGGCGACCCCGGATCTGCGCCTGACGCTGAAGCGGAGAGCCGCCACCGAGTCAGCCGGAGTCGACGAGCCTACATTGGCCTAGTTTCGAGCGTCGTCGTCGCTCGTGTGAACCCAGGAGGCCCTCGCCAGCTCCTACACCGCTGGCCGAGGATATCCCGCGCCCTCGTCGGTTTTCGGCCAGCCTCGAACTGCCTCCCCCTTCGCTTCGGTGAGCACTCCCCAGCCTCTTTATTTTTCCCTTTTGTCGAATTTACTCTATTAATAAGTGGGTTGACCCCTGATGTTGGAACTTCGTAAGAAAGGAAAGCCTGTAGGACCGATTGTAGGAACGAGTTGTAAAGCATAATACTCTAGAGGGGGGTAAATAGAGTAGGCAGCGGAAATTAGCTATTTAAAAAATGTTAGTAACAAGATCACAGATAATATATCACAGATATGTAAATAAAAAGTATAGAGTAGAGAGCAAACGCAAACACAAGGATGTATACTGGTTTCCCTCTGTTGAGGACTAGTCCAGTCGGTAGAACTCTTGCTACCAGTTGAATCCACTATGGAAAATCACCACAAGTTTTCATCCGAAGTTCTTGCAACTTCTATAACGCGAGCTTTGATCCGAAGTACTCGACCAACTTCAATTGTGAAGAGTCTTTCTTCAATCAAGCCTCTGATTACAACCACTCTGAAACTTCTAGACCGTACCGCACTGGCAAATCGACTAGAGGATTGTAACGGGCTTGGGATTTGAAAATGAATAGCTCAGAATACTTTGGAAGAAGTAATAGACTTATAGAGAAGAGATATGAAAGTGAATGAGTGAGTTGAAATGTTCGAAATCCTTCTCTATTTATAGTTTTTCCAAAGGCAAAATTCTGACAGAATTCGGGCAGAATTCGGGCAGAACTCGATGAAAAAATCTCGGTGGGATCCGTAACTGCAGGGAGACCAAGTTCAAAAAGCAACGTTCACTAACTGAACTCTGGCCGAACTCTGGCCGAATTCGGGCCGAACTCTGGCCGAGTTCTGTTGGAGTTCTGTCAGGGTTTTTGCAAATTGGTTTTGGGCTTTTTGAAAAGTCAGGCAGTTAGGAAGTAGTTTGGGCTTTTATAAGTGGGCTTGTTTTCAAAACGAAAGGGTATTTTGAAAACATATCTTGGGTAGCCTATTTGCCAGTACGATGCAGTTTACATCGTATTCCTAGACTCAATAAATATGAAAAATATATTGATGAAAATAGGAAAACCAAGAGCCCTTTGATGACGCCTTTCTTCAAATATTTGAGCAGACTTGAAGACGCCTTTTTCACTCGACGGCGATCGTCCAAAGATAAACAGATCTGGAAATCTGAATACCTTTCGGGGGCTTCGCCCCCGAACCCCTGACGGGGGGCGCTGCCCCCTCGACCCATGTCCGCTGACCGGGCAGCGGAACCCCCGATGCGAGGCCCCGGATAGGTCGTTAGGCGGTTCAGAGAAAACTTCTTGTATAACGCCGTCTTTGGCCCATCAATAATACTCTATTGCATATGTCCTATTTTGACAAAGCTTGATCATGCTTACAGCATGTCTACAAATACATGTTTGGCAAACAAAACAACATGATACAAGCATAGCAATATGATATAAAATATTTAGGACAATGCTAACATTAGGACAATGCTAAGTTTAAGTAGCAACATGATAGTGATTACATGAATATTAGTGACGTCGATATGTTAAACTTAATTGATTAGCCATATTCAAAAACATGATATAATCATTGGGCTAACAATCTCCCCCTTTTTTATTATGGCAAATCCTTTAAGTTTAATATATATACAATAGATGCATGTATCACTAATAAACACATAATACTAGAATATTGTGTTCCGACTTAAACTTATTTGTCCCCCTTTGACATGATCAAAAATAAGCTCCCCCGTAATTAAAGCTAAAATGAACTCAAGCATAAGTAAATGAGGAAAGCAAATCATGATCAAGGATTAGGAGAACAGTGTAATGACAAGTTTAGAAAATTGCATAACTAAAGTATAAAAAAAAAACTAATCAAAACACAACATAGTTGGTTGAACTTAAAAATAGTGAAATCAATCAATACATAGTTTACCAACCAGAAATCCAAAGATGAAATATGTTTTGAATGTCATCTGACCAAAAATAAAAATCATATCGTCAATCATTGGTCATACATAAATCATGAGGAATAGAAATGCGCAGTTCTAGTATATATAAAAAAATCAAAAATATAATGAGAGTTTCAACAATGATCACAATAAAATATGATTCATAATTTGCCCATACAAATTAGTAAATCAATTCCATAAAGAGTATAATCATCGAAAAGAGATCAAAATACGTATACTAGAATCTCCACAAAATCTATACCAAAGTTCATGCATTTGAATTCAATTACCTTAGCATGATATATATCCATCAGATAAACATAAAGGTAATGAAGACAAAATACTTGAGAAGGAGAAATTCAGTCGACTTGAATGCTCCCCCGCAAAGTATGATCAGTCTAAATATAGATAATCATAAACTTTGAGACAAAATCTCAATAAAAAAATGCCAAAAGTAATATAAACTCAAGGAATAATCAAATAAGGATGATTAAACATATTTGGCAAGATAACTTTTTAAAACTCAAATAAAATGAGAGAATTAAAATTAAATAAATAGTAATAATCATATATTCTTTCATAAACTCAATACAAATCCAAATACCATGAATAACTCAGCAAGATATTTAACTAAGATAATATAAGTCCATGGTGAACTAGGTATACCACATATTAAGGGCATAAAAGAATTGAAACAATTAATTTGCTCCCCCTTAAAATATGCGTATATAGTTCAAAAATAATTTATATGCATAAAATAGATAAAATAAATAATCACAAGATCTAAGGGATTTCCAAGATATGCATGTTTTCTTTTCTTTGATCAAATGCATATAAAATTCCAAACTCAAAACAAATATCATCTTTAGGCAAGAAAAGAAATCCAATAAATGCTTAAAGATGAACAAACAAAATATATCTCCAATATATATATAAAAGAAATATTTCAGGACATTAAAAGATTTTGAAAACTGTCTTTAATAATAACATTTAAGTACCAGACAGATTCAACAAATTGAAAAGAAATAAAAAAGACTTTTCAAAAAAATGTGGAATTTATTACGAAAAACTGTCTTAGTAAATATTCGAATGCGTCCATTTAGTCCTTGGACTGAAAGCTGGCGATTCAAATCACGAAAACAATTTCCATAATAGAATCCATAAATCATAAATAAATCTATTTGAACAAATAAACATAACTAGATAAATGTCCAAAGAAAAGTGTATTCTAAATATATGGCATGTCAAGGGGCTAATTGACTTAAAACAATTAACTACTCCACCTTTACATAGCAATATCCAAAAATAATAATATAGATAAAAAAATTTAAAAAAAAAATTCAGAGACATTTTTCCAGAAGAGAAAACTAATTCAAAAATATTAGGTCTTCTTATCAAAGTTCATTTCTTCCCTTTTAAAGCCTTAGCACGGTGTTCACTGACAACCGTAGGGTTAAAGAAAAGAAACGCTTTGAGAGAGAGATTCAATTTGCATGACTTCTCCCCGCAAAGAATTACTGTTATAGACAGTAAGTAACTTGAATAAGAAGATAATAATATAAAGCTCAAAATCATTAATATTACGAATATTACACAAGCTAAAGATGAAATCACAATACCATAATATTCAATGAGTAGTCACGAATACGAAAAACAATCATCTTTAGACAAAAGAAGAAATATCCATTAAATGAACATTTTAAAAATAAAACAATCAAAAGATATTTCAAATTAGCATGATGAATAATCGTATAGGTCAAAAGATGACATAAATTGATCTATGCTATAGAATCTCACAATCGACAATAGATCAACATATGCTACCTTTTGTGAAAATATAAAGAGAGAATATTATCCATCAAATCTAAAATTCAAAATCCATCAGATAATAATTGCAACTAGATCTCAATAAATCTTTAGTTTAAAAAGCGTCGATCAATCTTGGGTTAGCTGTAGAGGTACTGTCCCAGCTAACGGAGGTTCACCGGAGAACACTTAAGTACCGCTTCGCTTCGACCGTAGTCGTGGTGACAGACAGACCCTTTGTAGGCTTGTACCCAAAATAAATCTCTTCTTTAATAACCGAGGATTTAAGAAGAATTAGTGCAATATAAAATAAATTATATTCTATGGACTTAAAAATCTTAGAAAAATGTAGCATATGGTATAAGATGTATTTATCCATATGTGATACAAAATCATTGGGTAACAATAAAATATAAAACATTTATAAATCAAAATATAGGATCTAAATACGTTGATGTATTCTGGAACCTAGGAGATTTGACAGCACCTTGGATCCAGAACTAGATAATAGTTGCAAGTAAACCTTAATAAATCTTAAGTCTATAAAGTATTGATCACTTCGGGTTAGCTGTAGGGGCCGGTTCCCAGCTAGCGGTAGTCCGAAGACTAGTGCACCGTGTCGCTTCAGGCTATTTACACCTGTTTGACAGAAGGACCCTTTCGGCTTGTTCCCAAAATGATTTCTACTCTTAAGAACTTAGATTCAAAGGAATATATGCAGTATCATCGAACATCGTCGAAATCCAGAATCCTTAAATATAAAAGAATTAAATACCCAAATAATAGTTTATCAAGATCAAGATAAAAAAAATATCATGTATCCAAAATGTCAACCAAAAAGCCAAGAAAATAAAAACATCATTAAAAGAGGCTTTGAGGAAGAAGCTGTTAAAGATAAGAACATAAATTGTTCAAAGAAATTAATAGCTTAAGTATGAGATAAGTACAAGTTTAAAAACTACTTTTAAAAATAATATAATATAGAACTTAAACTTAACTCATATATCCCATAAAGATATTTATACAAAAATATAAGAAACATATCAGCAATATATGAATGATAATGCATTATTCATGTATCAGTAATAAGCATATAAAAAAATATCACAAGATAAATATGTTTTGTCAGACAAAGACGTAATTGATTCAAAAGAAGTTAATCACAATAAAATATGCGAATCAATAGTGAAGTATATTATGCAAGCACAAGGTTAACATAAAAATATATGTATATACTTTTCAAGTAAATAGGAGACTTGTGCTAAATATACATACTCACAAAATACTGATCAAAATAAATATGACATTTTAAAGACAAATCAGTAAGAAGTGACCATTAAAAAAAAATATTAAAGACGAAGAGTCAAAAACATATTCATCAAAAACAAAAGCTTCTATGGACTAGAGTGGTATGCATGCTTCAAGGATAAAACTAAAATAAAGAGCATACATAGATATGTCACACTAGTAGAAAATAAACACTATAAAGTGTGAACTAAACAATTGAGCTAAACAGCTAGTCAAGCTAGGATTATGTCTCACATTGATTCAAACAATAAACACTTCAAAAAGATATAAATGAGAGCTAGTAGCAAGACATCAAAAAGAACATGCTAGATATTAAGAACTATTTAGAAAGCATGTTACCGAAGTGGTTCTAGTGACCACGCTTATGTTGGTGCAATTGCATAGAAGATGACCTTTGTAGCTTTGCAATCACCAACATGTTTCATGGTTCTATTTGATATGAGAAGCTTCACCTGCAATAATAGGTGAAGACTTTGGTATCCAAAACTTGGATCCATATTTGTTAACTTTGGGAACCCATTTGCACAAGTTCATATTAACAAGTTTTCTAATCTGACAATGATTAGAAACATGTCCATTCAAACCACAATAATGACAGAAGGAATTAACATTAGTACTATGTGCAGCAGTATGAGAACGTGCAGTAGTGTGATATGATGTGCGTGGATACTTATAATAGAAAGCATGGTTGTGTGAAGCTTTAGCTTTGCTTGCTTCCTTTTCTAAAAGATCCGACGTGTGTGACTTTGTGATGTGCTAAGTGTCTTGTGTTAGACTGAGTCGTAGGTTGTACTACCTGTTTTTCCAGTCTAATCTCTAACTTTTTAGAGTTAGCACAGATCTCATCATACTTAGCAGAAAGAGCATCAATTCTACATGAAGCAATAGAATACTTCTTCTTTTCTGATTCTAATTACTCCTTAAGTTTAGCATTTTCTTGAGTGCTTTTCTCAATGCAATCAAGTGCCTCATGCAATCTAAACTTCAGTGTGAAAATCTCAGTAGAATTATCAGAAGTAGAAGTATCTCTAGCATCATTCAATAAGCAAGTAAGCTTTTTAATCTCACGCTTATAGGATAGAATATCCTTTCTAGCTTGCTTATATTTATCTAATACTTTCTTGTGTTCTTCTAACAGATTACTGAAAGCATCAGATAAATTATCATAAGAAAATTCACTCTCTTCAAAAAAAGAATTATTTTGTACCTCGTTAGATAATGCCATTGAGCATAAATATGCAGCTTGATGAGGTCTCTCTTCTTCTTCTTCTTCTTCAGAATCACTTGCTTCGCTTTCACACCATATGCCCGATGATCTTCCTTCATTTGATTGTTCGTAGTGACTCTCCTTTCTTGTAGTAGTAGTACAATCTTCTTGGATGTGGCCTATCTTCTTGTAGTTGTCACATACAAGCTCTTCTTCATATAAGGAATTGTGTCGTACCTTAAATCCCAATTCCATCATGTACATATTTGTATCATTATGAAGACTATCCTTTTCTCTGGAGTTGCTAGCTTTGCTTTCATACCTGCACTCATAAGTAGCTTCAAGAACTTTCCAAATTTTATGAGATGTTGTGCAAGTAGAAATAAGGTTGAATACATTTGTGTCTATAGCACAATAAAATATATGCATAGCTTTTGCATCAAGGCTAGCTAACTTCTTCTCTTCATCCGTGTAACTATAATAAGGCTTATTGATTATAGAGGATGTAAGAATAGAAGTGATAGTAGGCTTTTTGTAGCCGGTGACAACAATTGACCATAAGTCAAAATCTAGAGACTTCAAGTAGAAGCTCATCCGTGTCTTCCAATAGCTATAGTTTGTTCCATCAAATAGTGGGAGTCTATTTGAGGATTGCCCTTCAGTTGTGAAGTACATACTTGCTATATGTGATACAGTGATCTATGTAACAGCAGTTATATAATAACAATATTACCTCGCTTTACCTGTATAACCCGCTTTGATACCAATTGTAGGAGCAATTGGTATGAGCAGCAATATGTATATACCAAGCACCCGCTTCACTGGTTGTAGCACTAGCTCTGATACCAATTGTAGGACCGATTGTAGGAACGAGTTGTAAAGCACAATACTCTAGAGGGGGGGTGAATAGAGTAGGTAGCAGAAATTAGCTATTTAAAAAATGTTAGTAACAAAATCACAGATAATATATCACAGATATATAAATGAAAAGTAGAGAGTAGAGAGCAAACGCAAATACAAGGATGTATACTGGTTTCCCTCTGTTGAGGACTAGTCCAGTCGGTAGAACTCTTGCTACCAGTTGAATCCACTATGGAAAATCACCACAAGTTTTCATCCGAAGTTCTTGCAACTTCTACAATACGAGCTTTGATCCGAAGTACTCGACCAACTTCAATTGTGAAGAGTCTTTCTTCAATCAAGCCTCTGATTACAACCACTCTGAAACTTCTAGACCGTACCGCACTGGCAAATCAACTAGAGGATTGTAACTAGCTTGGGATTTGAAAATGAATAGCTCAGAATACTTTGGAAGAAGTAGTAGGCTTATAGAGAAGAGATATGAAAGTGAATGAGTGAGTTGAAATGATTGAAATCCTTCTCTATTTATAGTTTTTCCAAAGGCAGAATTCTGACAGAATTTGGGCAGAATTCGGGCAGAACTCGATGAAAAAATCTCGGTGGGATCCGTAACTGCAGGGAGACCAAGTTCAAAAAGCAACGTTCACTAACTGAACTCTGGCCGAACTCTGGCCGAATTCGGGCCGAACTCTGGCCGAGTTCTGTTGGAGTTCTGTCAGAATTTTTGCAAATTGGTTTTGGGCTTTTTGAAAAGTCAGGCAGTTAGGAAGTAGTTTGGGCTTTTGTAAGTGGGCTTGTTTTCAAAACGAAAGGGTATTTTGAAAACATTTCTTAGGTAGCCTATTTATCAGTACGATGCAATTTACATCGTATTCTTAGACTCAATAAATATGAAAAATATATTGATGAAAATAGAAAAATCAAGAGCCCTTTGATGACGCCTTTCTTCAAATATTTGAGCAGACTTGAAGACGCCTTTTTCACTCGACGACGATCGTCCAAAGATAAACAGATCTGGAAATCTGAATACCTTTCGGGGGCTTCGCCCCCGAACCCCTGACGGGAGGCGCTGCCCCCTCGACCCATGTCCGCTGACCGGGTAGCGGAACCCCCGATGCGAGGCCCCGGATAGGTCGTTAGGCGGTTCAGAGAAAACTTCTTGTATAACGCCGTCTTTGGCCCATCAATAATACTCTATTGCATATGTCCTATTTTGACAAAGCTTGATCATGCTTACAGCATGTCTAAAAATACATGTTTGGCAAACAAAACAACATGATACAAGCATAGCAATATGATATAGAATATTTAGGACAATGCTAAAATTAGGACAATGCTAAGTTTAAGTAGCAACATGATAGTGATTACATGAATATTAGTGATGTCGATATGTTAAACTTAATTGATTAGCCATATTCAAAAACATGATATAATCATTGGGCTAACAAAGCCAACCTTCTATCCTCCTAAAAACTTTCATAATTAATAAGGTTAAGCCACATCAACTATTAAAGCATATGCCCCTGAACCTTAAGTACTTCACAAAACTCTTTTTAATTATAATCTTGTTTAATAGTTGTGTGCACCATGCACATGGAAGTCCATGCACCTAGGAAAGTCCAAGCACGTAGGAAAGAAAGTAAGCATAACCAAATATTTTTTTAAGGCCCTTAATACTTCTTTAATTATGTATTTTATTTTGGATCAAAAATAATGTTTAGTTATTAAATAAGTTTTGATAAATATTTATTTATAATAATATTATTATTACGTTGGGTACATTGAAGCTTGGAGTTGTTGTGATAATTATTTAGCATACTTTTACATAACCCCCTCCCTATTTAGATATTTCAATATAAATACTTTTAGCTATTTAATAATTACTTCTCTAGCCCTAAAATAGTATAAAGTATTATATATAATATTACATTTCTATATAGTATTGTATACATTGTTATATCCCTATATGGTATTTTATCTAAATTTTCTCCTTTATTCAAAATTTTAGTATATTTATTTACAGGCATAATTGATATAATTAATAATATTTTTATATTTTTAAAATGAATTAGATTAAATATGTCAAAACCTATATTTACTGTATGTTGTTAAACAAGCTGTTGTTGTTTTTTTTTCCTTTGAACTTATAGTAATAAACTATTTATAAATTACGAATAAAACTGTACCTATTTTCATATATTATGTTTGACTAAAAAGTATATTTTGCCCCAAATGTTTTCTAGATTTTATATATTTTTCTAAAAGTATTCTTCTAGTAAAAAATATAGTTTCTAATATTATAGGTATTTTCTTGAATGGGCCTCAAAATAGTTATAATGCATTCTGAAACTAAGTTTATATATGTTTCTAAATGAATAATTTATAAGTATTTTCTAAATAAGAAATCATCCTTTTCTGAACCAAATTTTCCTCTCCGATTAGACTATTCTTGATCATGACTAATTGTATCCCTATTTTTTTTGCGAATATGAATTTTTGCATATCAACATTAGCAAATCGGACTATCCTGGACTCAACAGAATTATTGACTTCACCAGCAAAGGACCTCAGGCAAGTGCACTTTCTGATTGCTTTTCGATTCATAGTAGTCTATACATTTCACGTTTATACATATGTCTTGCTGCTCGTTGACACGCTCGTCACACGGAGTAGTCGGGAGGAAAAATATCTTAGTTGACATGTGGACTACCCAGAACTATCCTATGAGTCTATTCTTGTATAATAGCAGCTGCACACGACACGTGCAGGGTGCCGGATTTATCCCTAGTCGTTCATATGTCAAAACGGATATTTCAAATCACATAGATAGTTGTATTTTATTTGTTTTCCTTGTCGCCTCCACCACTTGCCATGTCATCAGTACCTTCTAGTTTCATCTCTCATATATTATTTTTTTGTCTTGGAAATTCTATTGTATTTTTGCATTGTCGTCGATTTGTGTGCTTGTTCCATTCCTGACTGGAAACTAACATTTTTTAGGTTAGACGTGGATTCACTTAGCTTTGGAAGATACGGGTGTACTTGCAGACATAAACCTAGAATAGATAGCGGTTGTATCATTTTTATAAATTGTGAGAACTTTGTATTTTCTTTAATTATAAATATTGTAAATGTTGTAATCAAATTTAGAAATGTGAATGAACAATAAAGTTTATTTTGAGCATTTATTTCTTGCGGGCATGACAGCGTTCTACCGTCGACTCTGCGGCGTAGGCTGGCTTGGACACGTCTCGTATCCGAAAAGCGGGTGCGGGTCGTGACAAGTTTTTGTGGTGGCCCTGCAGGTCAGTCTTCGCAAAGTGTGCGAACTTGTGGTAGTACCTATATTAGTCGTACTACTGCAAGCCTGCGACTAGGAAATGCTCATTCACAAGTTAGAGTTAATTTGATTTTAGAAGAATGGCTAGGACTAGGAGTCCCTTACACAATTTACCGTGGGGTAGTTAAGGTTGTTATATATAGGCCCTGCAATTTAGGTAATGATTTACTGAGATTTAGATAATTTGAGAAATTCCATAAATACACTATTACGTTTTGATACGACGATAGGACATAAGGTTGGTAGACTATTTACTCATCAACTTAGGCCTTCCTGGAATCAAATTCTTAACTGTAACCCCTTTTCCCGAAGTTTTAAAATATATATTTTTAAAATTATGATTTTTGGAATTTTATTAATATTCATTTATAATTATAGAAGGGCTTAGTCATGGTTAAGATTTAGAGTACAAGATGATTAGAAATCATGGCACGGATAGTGTGGTCGTGTGCCTTGACTAATGTTTTAGCCATGGTAGAGAAGGTCGAGCCATAGGTGTATCCTAACTAGAAAAACCAGGCTAAGTTGCAACCTGACCTCTATAAAAAATTTAATTAGTTATTTATTAATATTATGATTTTTAGGAGATCTGGTTGTACCAATTCGGCCCGGACTGGACCCAAACCCAACTTAAGCCCTAGTAGTCATGTAGTGCGACCAACGACGTCCATATAGACATATAGATGTGTATACATATTGGTAGTCCATTTTGGTCTTGTGAATAATTTCTATAAATTGTATATGGAATATAATAGATGTGTTATTGCTATTTAAATTTGTGTTTTACTTGGGAATAGGATAACCTTCCCTTAAAATGATATTTTGGGATTTATTTAGACTATACTTGTGTATAAATATATTCATAATAAGTAGACATAGTGTTTTATACATATTTCTCTCGATCTTGAATATTAGAGAAATAGAGATTATAGTTTATATTTATTTTGCCTTCGGTCCTTTTCTTCTTGATCTTGATCATTTTTACAACTTTATCTTATGTCTTCTCTAAACATCGCCCTATCATGAGTTTGTATCACTTATATTTTCCTTGGACCCAAGGGATTATATCTTTTTGAATAATTTCTCACTCAATTGTATATACATTAATCTCAAGTTAAGTTTTTGGATTCAAGAGTTATCCTTCCTAACTAATTATTTTCTTTTCAAGACTTGATATATATACTTGAAGGACAGATACTTACACCCTCTTAGAACTTGTTTGAAATTCTAGAACCTCCTTTGAGATTTCATAAAGTATAGTTAAAAGAATGTTCGTTGACTTGCGATGGCAAGACAGCAGCGCACTGTCGCCACTTATTTGAATTATCGAGACTATGGGTTCACTGCAGCCAGCAGCGCACTGGCGTGGTATGACCCCTAAGTTGAAATAACTTCAAGTAAGCGTGGGTGATCGAATATTATTAAAACTATGTCTTGGTCGTCTTATTTCATCCCTGAGTTGTTATGTCAAGACTAGATAGAGTTGATAGGGTATTCGTTACCGCAACATAGCTTGAGTTATGGAACCAAGGGTTTAATGCATCTAGTTGTACACTGGCGAGGCATAAATTCTCGGTAAAATGACTTCGGTTATGATTACGAGTTTCGAATATCATATAGGCTACGTCTTTTATTGGTATACGACTATAAAGTTTCTAAATTGATTTGTGCTTATTCCTAGTCACAATCTTCTCAATAAACCGATAATTCTCCCTTCCTTTTTTATCTTTCTATTTTTCAGATTATCATCTTTTAATGTAATCTCGACGATTCCTAAACTTATCTAGATTTTGATTCTAAACTCGTGCCTAAATAATGGTGGATAAATATTTTAAGCATTGTTGGATTTGATCATCCTTGAACAATTTCGATCATGACTAGACTCCTTTTATTATATTTCGATCGTGCCAATCCTTCTGTCATCCTAGAATTCAATTCCATGATCGTGCCTAAATAAGTTTGTTCAACTAGTTGTTCGTACCAAGATGATTTCAATTTTGATCGACCTTAAACCATTTTTATCAAGACTAAATCATAACTGTGTCTGTAATTTCAACTAAATCATAGCTAAGGTTATACTTTCATTCCAACTACGGTCATGACTAATTTGATCATGATCATGCTCGTGCCAACTTTCTATTTTCACCCTGCTCGGATGACTTGCACGATTAGCCTTGATCGTGACTGTCTCTTAAATGCGATTAAATTCTTGTTTAGATTTCATCAAGAACTTTGGTCATTCCTTAAAAAGCTGGTAATGACTCAACCATGCTGACCATAGATTGGTCGTACCCAACCATTTCAATCTTGATCATTCTTACAAATATTTGGTCGTCGACTAAACCATTTGACCAAAGGTTGATCGTGCCCAATCATATTTTCTTTTGGCTATTAATTTTTTATTATTATTTTGATCCCATCCGCAATTACGTGACTAATTTGATCCCGAATCGTATCATTCTCTTGATTATATCAATTGTCGTCCTTATTCGGATCGACTGAAACTTCGTTCCTTGATTATATTTTTAGTCACACCAAATCGTGACCTTTGAAATTTTTCGGATGAAGCATTCTAAGGTGGATAGATAGTAAGCCCACTCTCCGAAGTTTGGAAATGTTGTCTTGGAAAATAAAATTTCCCAAATCCTATTATAGATGTTTTTGAAATAAAAGGGGTTTTGCCAAAATCTTCTTTCCTAATGACAAAGATCGACTTGTAAGGATTATGGATCATTACCAAATATTTCTACGATTTTAATCTATAAATATATTTGGTTGATATTAAATATTACTTTATATTCGTATAGCGGCAGATTATTAGATGAAGTTTTGCTTAGATCTATACAAATGTATTTTAGAAGTTAAATGATAACACCTAGTGCCCCTTTAAGGTTATTTATCAAATATTATATATAGATTTGATTAAAAGTAAATTTTTACATATTATCAAAAAAAAAGCGAGAATTATTTTTTTAAATTATTATGGATTATTCTTGATTTATTGGAGTTAATATTCATTTTAGAATCTTGGAAAGATTTGATCAACCAAGTCCACCTATCCTGGTAGTCCTTAAATTCGAGGACGAATTTATTTCTAAGGTGGGTAGATTTGTAACTTCCCTTCCCGAGTTTTCAAAATTTTTATCTTTATTATTATGTTTAAAAGTAATTTCGTCGACACTTTATGAATAATATTTTATGAATTAAACCTTTTACAAAAACTGGTTTTAATAAATATTATGAGAAGTACTAATTGTATTTGAGAAGATAATTATCTATAATTGAAGGACAAAAACAGTTAGTGACTTATTTTTATAAAATGTACTTCTAGAAATATTTGATATAATATTATCATTTATTTTATTTTATCCTTGATTTATTATAATGAGATTAGATAGTATTTTGAATAAGTTATTTTGATCAGTAGTAGATTAGATTAATCAATCTATGACTAATAATTGTGGTAAGGAATTTTCTAAATTAATTTATAATAGACTTTATTTTATGTTGATGAAACTAGCTGTTTTTAGTTATTATGATGATAGTTTATTTGATTTGAATATGAATTTACATAACTTGATTTAATAATATAAACTAATATCTTTTAAATTTATTTTGATAATATCGAAATATTATTAAGGTGATCAAATATTTGACTATAATTTGGTTCATGTAATTTAAAATTATCTAATTAATAGACTAAATATTTTAAGATAAGTATCCTAATATTTAGTTTAAATCTAGAATTCTTTTAAATCCTAATTGTGATAGAAGTCTTTCCAGTTAATTCTCATCTCCGCATGTGCTATATGTATACATATCTTTAATCTCTCAAATCTCTCCATAATTAATCCTAAACACCAATACCCACATATATGCAGTAGCCGAGCAAGGCCATTCTCTACTTATAAAAAATAGAATTCCTTTATTTATAGACAAGTCAACATCCCTCTTCCCTATATATACACCTTCACCACCATCCCAGTTCTTCACCGCGACCACTCCGGCCTTCACCCCATACGGCCACAGCCGCCGATCTCTGGGCAGCGTCACCACTGTAGCCTGCTCCACGAACACAGCCGCTCCAGATCCGGAGTCCACGCATGCGCGGAGCCCGATCGGTTTCTTTCCCTCCTCCTCCACCCTCGATGCTCCTCGCTGGATCTGACAGCCATTGTAGCCGACCAGATCTGCTCCTCCGCCTTGCGCCGGCGACCACGGATCTGCGCCTGCCACTGAAGCGGAGAGCAGCCGCCGAGTCAGCCGGAGTCGACGAGCCTACGTTGGCCTATTTTCGAGCGGCATCGTCGCTCGTGTGAACCCAGGAGGCCCTCGCCAGCTCCTCCGCCGCTGGTCGAGGATATCCTGCGCCCTCGTCGGTTTTCGGCCAGCCTCGAACTGCCTCCCCCTTCGCTTCGTTGAGCACTCCCCAGCCTCTTTATTTTTCCCTTTTGTCGAATTTACTCTATTAATAAGTGGGTTGACCCCTGATGTTGGAACTTCGTGAGAAATGAAAGCCAACCTTCTATCCTCCTAAAAACTTTCATAATTAATAAGGTTAAGCCACATCAACTATTAAAGCATATGCCCCCTGAACCTTAAGTACTTCACAAAACTCTTTTTAATTATAATCTAGTTTAATAGTTGTGTACACCATGCACATGGAAAGTCCATGCACATGGAAAGTCCATGCACCTAGGAAAGTCCAAGCATGTAGGAAAGAAAGTAAGCATAACCAAATTTTTTTTAAGGCCCTTAATACTTCTTTAATTATGTATTTTATTTTGGACCAAAAATAATGTTTAGTTATTAAATAAGTTTTGATAAATATTTATTTATATTAATATTATTATTACGTTGGGTATATTGAAGCTTGGAGTTGTTGTGATAATTATTTAGCATACTTTACATAACCCCCTCCCTATTTAGATATTTCAATATAAATACTTTTAGTTATTTAATAATTACTTCTCTAGCCCTAAAATAGTATAAAGTATTATATATAATATTATATTTCTATATAGTATTGTATACATTATTATATCCCTATATGGTATTTTATCTAACTTTTCTCCTTTATTTAAAATTTTAGTATATTTATTTACAGGCATAATTGATAAAATTAATAATATTTTTATATTTTTAAAATGAATTAGATTAAATATGTCTAAACCTATATTTAATGTATGTTGTTTAACAAGCTGTTGTTGTTTTTTTTCCTTTGAACTTATAGTAATAAACTATTTATAAATTGCGAATAAAACTGTACCTATTTTCATATATTATGTTTGACTAAAAAGTATATTTTTGCCCCAAATGTTTTCTAGATTTTATATATTTTTCTAAAAGTATTTTGCTAGTAAAAATATAGTTTCTAATATTATAGGTATTTTCTTGAATGGGCCTCAAAATAGTTATAATGCATTGTGAAAATAAGTTTATATATATGTTTCTAAATGAATAATTTATAAGTATTTTTCTAAATAAGAAATCATCCATTTCTGAACCAAATTTTCCTCTTCGATTAGACTATTCTTGATCATGACTAATTGTATCCCTATTTTCTTTGCGAATATGAATTTTTGCATATCAACATTAGCAAATCGGACTATCCTGGACTCAACAGAATTATTGATTTCACCAGCAAAGGACCTCAGGCAAGTGCACTTTCTGATTGCTTTTCGATTCATAGTAGTCTATACATTTCATGTTTATACATATGTCTTGCTGCTTGTTGACACGCTCGTCACACGGAGTAGTTGGAAGGGAAAATATCTTAGTAGACATGTGGACTACCCAGAACTATCCCATGAGTCTATTCTTGAATAATAGCAGCTGCACACGACACGTGCAGGGTGCCTGATTTACCCCTAGCCGTTCACATGTCGAAACGGATATTTCAAATCACATAGATAGTTGTATTTTATTTGTTTTCCTTGTCTCCTCCACCACTTGCCATGTCATCAGTACCTTCTAGTTTCATCTCTCATATGTTATTTTTATGTTTTGTAAATTCTATTGTGTTTTTGCATTGCCGTCGGTTTGTGTGCTTGTTCCATTCCTGACTGGAAACCAACATTTTTCAGGTTAGCCGTTGATTCACTTAGCTTTGGGAGATACGGATGTACTTGCAGACATAAACTTAGAATAGATAGCGGTTGTATCATTTTTATAAATTGTGAGAACTTTGTATTTTCTTTAATTATAAATATTGTAAATGTTGTAATCAAATTTAGAAATGTGAATGAGCAATAAAGTTTATTTTGAGCATTTATTTCTTGCGGGCTTGACAGCGTTCTACCGCCGACTCTGCGACGTAGGCTGGCTTGGACACGTCTCATATCCGAAAAGCGGGTGCGGGTCGTGACAGCAGCTACCAAAACGTTGTACTGAACCTCTTACGATAGGCTACTGTTATGATGTTTATCAGACACAGAAGCCAAACATGCACTCTAGGAGTCTTACGACGGAGTTTGTGGTGCACATCAACCAGGCCCCAAATTACAAGATTGCCTTAGACGAATGGGTTATTATTGGCCCACGATGATAGCAGATGTTGTTGAATATGCAAAGAAGTGTAGGGCTTGTCAATTCCACGCCGACTTTATCCATTAAACTTTGGAGTTTCTACACCCGACGGCAGCATCTTGGCCTTTTGAAGCCTGGGGTATGGACGTCATAGGCCCAATCAGCCTGCCATCTTCCAGAGGACATCGGTTCATCCTAGCCATAACCGATTACTTCTTCAAATGGGCGGAAGCTATACCTCTCATCGAAGTGAAGACGTCGAATGCGATCAGTTTCATCAAATATCACGTTATCTATCGCTTCAGCCTAGCTCACAGGATCATCCATGATAATGGTCCACAATTCGCGAGCCATGCATTCTATCGGTTCTGCGATAAGAATCGAATCCAGAATATAGCTTCTACTGCCTACAATCCAGCGGCTAATGGGTTAGCAGAAGCCTTCAATAAAACCATCATTAAACTTCTCAAGAAGTTTGTGTCTTCAAACAAGCACGATTGGAATAAGAAGCTCGACGAATATCTCTGTGCCTATCGTACAATGGTCCGGACTCCAACATGCAGTACGTCATTCTCTCTGGTTTATGGGAGCGAAGCAGTTCTTCTCCTAGAAATCCAGATTCCTTATCTTCGAGTAGCCTTAGCCAGTGACTTGATTGCCGAAGAAAGCTACCGTCTGTGACTTCACGAGCTCGAAGCGCTAGACGAAAAATGCTTGTTAGCTCAGCAGCACATTGAGCTATACCAAGCACGCCTTTCCAGAGCCTTCAATAAAAAGGTGAAGAAAAGAATCTTCCAAGTTGGTGATCTAGTGTATTCTAATGGTGCGTATTGAAGGTCCTTTCATTATAGAATCAGTGTATTCTAATGGTGCGTATCGACTAACCAAGCCAGATGTGACTTGCTCATGATGCCGATCAACGGCAAGTTCCTGAAAAAATATTATGTGTAACTTTTTGTAAACAGTGTTCACATATTTTCAGTCATGTAAATATACAGGGCAACATTTATGTGATTCGAAAAATTATCTAACTATTATCCGTATTTCAAGTGTCTTGAATACGCCATGGATAATAGGTCCCCTAAAAAGTTATGAAGAATTGAAGTTCTTGGTGTTCTTGGACCTGCTCTCGGCCAGGAAGAACATCCCTCTGCCTTACGCTCTTTAGCACATGGCCGGTTGCGCACCCCCCGGCCTGTGCTCTTTAACGCTGGGCCGATTGTGCATGACCTCAGCCAGTGCTTTGCGCTGCGCTGGATTGCGCTGGCGCAAGCCATCCATGCGCAAGCCAGCCATGCGCAAGCCGACCTCTGCGCAAGCCAGCCTTGCGCAATCCACCTCTGCACAATCCACCCTTGCACAATCCACCCCTGCACAGTCTACCCTTGCGCAAGGTAACCCCTGCGCAGTCTACCCCTGCGCAGTCTACCCTTGCGCAAGGCAACTCTTGCGCAGCTCTTCCATACGCAGTACATACCCTGCGCAGCCCAACCCCTGACCCCCCTTGCACAACCCACTTGTCTATGATGAATTGTTTATTTCTTTAAGCTTGGCTCTTCTATAGCCCTATATATATTGGTATTTTATTAGATATTTTACGTCCATTTTATATCCTTACGCCTTTTTGTCATGAACTTGATTTTACTTAATATGTTTGGAATGACTATTGTACACGGCATGGTATGACAAGGAACTAGCATAACGCGACAGTGACCCGTAGTGGTGCACTCCTGACATGACCAACCTGACATGACAGTGCCCCGTAATGGTGCACTCCTGACAGTACCCTGACATGAATTATCTTGATAACTTGATAGTGGCCCGTGGCGGCGCACTCCTGACTTGACTTGACTTGTAACTTGTAACTTGACTCGTATAATCAACTTGACACCGTGGGTGTTCCTGCTTGCCTTCTTGTACAATCCACTTGTCTTGTCTTGCATCATGTCTAGGACGTGACTTCCTGGGTACCACGGCCAGGGACTCGCGCTAAATTGGATTAGGCTAATGATTAGATCAAACTAGAACATGGAGAATTCCCAGTCACAGGCATTCTCGTTATCTGGGCGCTTTAATGGACTTGTAGCTTGCCGACGAGTAGAGCACATTTCCAGCACACTGTCATGTGTTGCACCCTCTAAGTCACCTAAGGGTACATTTGTCTCCCGGGCAATGTACCCACCTATAACTCTCAATCCGCGGAAGGATAACTGGATAGTCTGCAGGACTTGGGACTGGAATTCTCACTTGCATCTTGTTAGTAATTAGGTTTGTGATAACCCTAGTTAGTTAAAGTAGTAAGCCGTAGTATTTGTTTGGCCGATTGCGAATGGATGGTGTCCAGCCTTGTCTAAGTCTTGTCTAGCTCCAGTACCTGCTATCTCCTGAGCATGTTTGTTTACTTATCTTAACGATAAATGAGTAGAGACAGTGAGCTATTCAGGCGAAGGGTTACAACCCCGGTCCTTGTCTGGTTTAAGGATTGTAACCTGGCTCCCGGAATGGTTCCACGTCCCTAGTCGTTTATCGCCCTGTGTACTTTACTACTTGTACTTTCTTTTATTCTTATGTTCTGATATGCTGGCTTTTGTTCTTATTTGTGGCCTCCTTGTGGCACTTGCTCTTTCTGGGGTCTGACCCAGCTGGTTTTGTGTGGCCAGATTTCGGAGCAGCTCCCGAGGATCTACCAAGCTTCCAGCCCAATGGTGAACACTAGAAGGAACCGGGGCTGTGAGTGGGTTTTCCCTTTTTGTTTCACCCACTTATATGTAAATTTATTCTTTTGAGGCATTTAGCCGACGAGCACCTGTTAGCTCGATGCACATTTACTTACTGTCTGCCTACGGGCTGTAAACATGATTAACAAATCCTAGGGTTGATCATGTATGACTGAACTCTTGCTAGTCCTATCATTTTGTACGACTAGCTTCATGATCATCCAATATGTAATATTTGGGACGCCTTATATATATATATTTGATGCTCTAATATCTTGTAACTCTGTTAATTGCTTGAGATTGAGACAATAGGCTTGACCTTAAGAGACTGCTGGCTTGTAGTAAACCCTCATATCTAGACAGCCGTGACCGTATAGTTGAGATGTATTCTATTTCAATATACGTAGCTGGCTATGTCTGCCCCCGCTCTCCAGTATTCTGGTTCTGGGGCGTGACATGGTTTAAGTGGTGGCCCATGCAGGTCTTGGCATTCAAGAAATGTGAGGGTTTATCGAATAGATGTCTCAATCAATATGCGTCCTTGATCTCTGCTCGTATCTTCAAACCCCTGAGAATCTTGACCTGATCACATTGCTTGTATCATTGATCTGTCCTGGTCCTTTCCTTATTATTCCCTATGTCGTCTTCTTCAGCGGCATTACTCCCGGACCTGCCAACCAGCCAAAGGAAGCTCGACAAGCACCCCAGCGCCAGGAAGATCAAGCTCAGCACTCTGGAGTAGCCTCCTGAGTTATGCTTTCCGGAGGCTCAGAACCTCCAGTTCAGGCAGCTCCGCCCGCTCAACCAGCTAGACAGGATGAGGGACCTTTGGTAGGGCTTATCAGAGAACTGCTTGTATCCCAAGATCGTCGAGGCGACGCCTTGCACCAGGAAGTTCATGATGCACTAAACCGAGGAGGTCCCCAAGGGAATCAGGCGGCCAACAGTTTCAAGCGCTTGAACCCTCCCTTCTTTGACGGCAGTGAAGATGCGATTGCCGCGGACGCTTGGCTTCATGATACCAAGGTGGTTCTAGAAGCAGCTAGGACACCTGAGAATGAGAAGGTGGCGGTGGTACGCCTACAGTTGTTATACTTGGCTCGCGATTGGTGGGCAGCTCAAGCCATAGGATTAGCAGCACCAGTCACTTGGGCGACGTTCAGAGAGAGGTTCCAGACAAAGTACTTCGATGCGGTGGCATGGTACGACCTGCAGACCAGATTCACCAACTTGAAGCAAGGAGGCAGAACGGTCGATGGCTATGCGACCGAGTTTTCCAGGCTGAGTAGGTTTGCCCCCACTTTAGTGGCGACCGAGTTCGATAGGGCTTAGCGGTTCCAGCAAGGGCTGCACTTAGAGATATTATTGGCGGTGGAGCAGTTCGAGCACCAGACGTTCGATGCAGTATTGAAGGCAGCAAGGAGGCATGAGTATACCTCCCAGAGAATTGTGGACAGGACCGGAGGCAGAAAGCGGTCCCACAACCAGATACACCAATCTTCAGCTCCAGCCCCGACAGCTAGGGGTATAACCATTGGAACTCCGAGGCGGGCGGCCTCAGTGACGTCGGTTCAGCATTCGACCCCGACGTACTCGCAGCAGCAGAAGCAGAAGCAGTCTTCCGCGGTGGGATGTTCTCATTGCGGGAAGCCGGGCCATGTAGTGGCAGAGTGTCATAGGGCACAGGGATTGTGCCTGGCTTGTGGAGGAGCAGACCACCAGATTGGGACCTGCCCGAATAGGGGAGGTCCATCATCATCCAACCTTTCTAGTTCTTCGGTGAGAGGACCAGCCCCAATTCCAGTCCAGCAGCAGCAGCAACAGCAGTACCCGAGGCTATTGTTGCCCCAGGCCCAGGCCTTCCAGCAGCAGTTCGCCCAGGCTCCAGCACAGAACCGACAGAGGGGTTTCCAGCGGAGAGGACCCGCAGCTAGAGGTCAGGCTATGATGATGACCATGGAAGAAAAAGTTGCACCAGGTGAGGTAGTGGCAGGTACTATTCTCGTCAACACCTTTCCAGTATCTGTATTATTTGATTCTGGTGTATCGCATTCATTCATGTATGCACGATTCGCAACACGGATAGGATTGGAGCCCGAGTCATTATCAGTGAGGCTCAATATACTTACTGGTAATGGTCTTGTGGGAGTAGATCGAGTATTTTCCTCGTGTCGGATCGTAGTTAGCGGTAGAGAGTTCCCCGCTAGGCTCATAGAGTTCCCTATGGCAGACTATGATGTAGTCCTAGGCATGGATTGGTTGAGGAACCATTATGCTAGGATAGACTGCCATGTTGGCAGAGTTGTCTTTAGTATTTCCGGAGAGCCAGAGTTTTCATTTTCCAGAGGCACAGTAGAGCCATCTCCTCCAGTATTGCAGATGGCAGTAGCAGCAGTACAGTTGCCCCGGATAGTTGAAGAGTTTCCAGATGTCTTCCCAGAGGAACTTCCAGGGATGCCACCAGAGCGGGAGATCGAGTTCACCATTGACTTGATTCCCGGGACAGCACCAGTATCAGAGCGAGTCTACAGAATGGCACCTTCAGAGTTGGAGATTTTGTACAAGATGATTGAAGAACTTAGAACCAAGGGATTCATTCGTGCTAGTGGATCGCCTTGGGAGCCCCGATGTTTCTTATGAAAAAGAAGGATGGTACGTCCAGACTATGTGTTGATTATCGTACCTTGAATTCAGTGACAATCAAGAACAGATACCCTCTCCCGAGGATAGATGACTTGTTTGATCAA
Organism: Iris pallida; assembly: GCA_029216955.1. Classification (NCBI taxonomy): domain Eukaryota; kingdom Viridiplantae; phylum Streptophyta; class Magnoliopsida; order Asparagales; family Iridaceae; genus Iris; species Iris pallida. The sequence continues at coordinate 8,082,548 of JANAVB010025399.1, read as the reverse complement.
CTCAAGGGGGCTTCAGTTTTCTCGAAGATAGACTTGCGGTCAGGATACCACTAGATCAGAGTCAGAGAGCAGGACATCCCGAAGACGGCGTTCAGATCTAGGTACGGGCATTGGGAGTTTCAAGTTATGCCCTTTGGAGCGACCAATGCGCCGGCAGTGTTCATGGACCTCACGAACCGTATTTTCATGCCTTACTTGGATCAGTTTGTGATAGTGTTCCTTGATGACATCCTGGTCTACAGCAAGAGTGAAGCAGAGCACGAGCAGCATCTCAGAATTGTCCTCCAGATTCTCAGAGATCACCAGTTGTACGCCAAGTTCAGTAAATGCGAGTTCTGGCTCGATCGCATTTCGTACTTGGGTCACATCATTACTCGAGGAGGAGTGAAAGTGGATCCCCAGAAGATTGTGGCTATCGAGGCATGGCCAGTACCCAGCTCAGTGGCAGAAGTTCGCAGCTTTCTTGGATTGGCCGGCTACTACCGGCGGTTCGTCTCTGATTTTGCAAGGATTTCAGCGCCGATGACCCAGTTGACCCGCAAGGATGTGCCGTTCGTTTGGACAGCAGAATGTCAGGAATCATTTGAGAAGTTGAAACGGGGTTTGATAACGGCTCCCATTCTCACCCTTCCAGATGGGACCGGAGGATTCACAGTTTATTGCGACGCTTCAGGCAGAGGATTGGGATGTGTTTTGATGCAGCATGGGAAGGTAATTGCTTATGCATCACGTCAACTCCGTGATCATGAGAAGAATTACCCGACCTACGACTTGGAGCTATCAGCAGTAGTGTTTGCACTTAAGTTGTGGAGACACTACTTGTACGGAGACAGAGTGGAGATCTTTACTGATCATAAGAGCCTGAAGTATGTTTTCACCCAGAAGGATCTTAATATGCGGCAGAGAAGATGGCTCGAGCTACTGGTGGACTACGATGTGGATTTGCAGTATCATCCAGGGAAGGCCAACATTGTAGCAGATGCGTTGAGCCGGAGAGCCGGAGTTTATTTCCTGACGGCGCAACCAGAGTTATTGTCGGATCTTCAGAAGATAGGAATTGAAGTGGTTCTTCCTTCCAATGTGGCCTTGATGGCCAGCCTACAGATTCAGTCCACCATAGTTGAGAGGATCCGGACAGCACAGTTAACAGATTCCAAGATTCAGCGGCTCAGAGCAGAGTGCGAGGCAGGAAGAAGGCCAGAGTTATGTATTCATGAGGATGGTACACTTCGATACGGCACGCGTCTTTGTGTACCCAGTGGAGATATCAGACAGGAAGTCATGGCAGAGGCTTACAGTTTGCAGTATTCCATCCACCCAGGCAGCACGAAGATGTACAGAGATATTCGTCAACACTTTTGGTGGAATGGTATGAAGAGAGAGATAGCCCGGTATGTCTCTCGATGTTTGGTTTGCCAACAAGTCAAGGCTGAACATCAGAGGCCAGCTGGACTTCTTCAACCTTTATTGATCCCAGAATGGAAATGGGAGCACCTTACCATGGATTTCGTGACTGGGTTACCCAGATCTCCGGCAGGCAGAGATGCTATTTGGGTCATTGTGGACAGGCTTACCAAGGTGGCACACTTTCTTCTATTTAGAGTTGGACAGTCGACGGCGCAGCTAGCAGAGATGTATCTCAGGCAGATCGTCAGACTTCACGGAGTGCCAGTCAGCATAGTATCAGACAGGGATACGAGATTCACATCGCACTTCTGGCACAGTCTTCATCAAAGTTTGGGGACTCGTCTCAAGTTCAGCTCAGCGTATCATCCGCAGACAGATGGGCAATCGGAGTGCACTATACAAACCCTCGAAGATATGTTGCGGTCGTGTACCTTTGACTTTGGTGGCTCGTGGGAGAATCACCTGCACCTGGTGGAATTCTCGTACAACAATAGTTTACAGGCCAGTATCCAGATGGCACCCTTCGAGGCTCTGTATGGCAGGAAATGCAGATCTCCGTTAGCATGGGACGATGTCGGAGAGAGGCAGATGCTCGGTCCAGAACTGATTTCTCAGACGGTTGAAGTGGTCAGGAAAGTCAGAGATCACCTCCGAGTTGCTCAGGATCGCCAGCGCCATTGGGCCGATGCTCATCGGCGTCCCTTAGAATTTGCCGTCGGTGACCATGTATTCCTTAGGATCTTGCCTACCCGCGGCGTCATTCGTTTTGGCGTACGGGGAAAGCTTAGTCCTAGGTATATAGGGCCGTTCGATATTCTAGAGCGAGTAGGCGATGTGTCCTATCGTCTCGCTCTTCCGCCGTCGCTAGGTGAGGTACATGATGTATTCCATGTATCCCAATTAAGACGGTACATCCCGGACCCGAGCCATATTCTAGATCATTCGGAATTGGTTGTTGGTACCAACCTTTCGTATGAGGAGAGGCCCGTGTCTATATTGGACCGGAGAGAAAAGACGCTCAAGAACAAGACTATTAACTTAGTCCGTGTTGCTTGGGGTCATCACTCTCTAGGTGAGTCAACGTGGGAGCGTGAGGACGACATCCGATCGCGATATCCCTACCTGTTTGACTCGTGAGGTATAATGTCTTTCTTATGCCTTATGCTTTCCCTTTCCTTGCTTGCATTGTATGATTGTATGATTGAACTGCTTAGTGTAGCTTGTCTGTGCTTAGCATAGCTTGTCGTGGCAATCTCTAGCTTCTTGATTAAATTTCGAGGACGAAATTCTTTGAAGGTGGGTAGAGTTGTCACCCCCATTTCCTGTATTTCGTATTTATACTCGTAATTTGATTTTGGCACGTATTTTATTTTCTCGACTTGTGGATTCGGATTTTCGTAAATGGGTTTTGGACCATGGCTTGGTTTTATTTTGTGGAGTTGGTTTGGTTTGGTTTGGTTCTTCATGAGTGGAACACCTTAGCCTATTCTCCCCCTCCATTCCATCACAACCACCCTCATTAAAACCTACCAACATTTTCTCTCTCCTCCATAACTCCATTAATTTCTTTCAACTTCTTCTTCTTCCTTCTTCCACACAACTCCCCAACCCATAGGCAAGTGCACCTTGCCATCAAATAAGCACCACTTTTTATTTGTCCATTAACTAGATTAGGCCATGGAGAACAACTTTAGAACTTGACATTTTGCGATTTGGAGCTTTCATTCTTCTAGATCTAGGTTTTAACCATTTTCGAAAATCCTTGGTTTTGATCTATTAAACTTTGATTTTTGCTTGTTTTGATGCTTCCATGTGGAAGAGAATTCGATTTTACTCAAGTTAGAACTTTGAAAATCTAGATTTGGTTTTGATTTGACAAAGTTATGAAGAATTGAAGTTCTTGGTGTTCTTGGACCTCCTCCCGGCCAGGAAGAACATCCCTCTGCCTTGCGCTCTTTAGCGCATGGCCGGTTGCGCACCCCCCCGGCCTGTGCTCTTTAGCGCATGGCCGATTGCGCATGACCTCAGCCAGTGCTTTGCGCTGCGCTGGATTACGCTGGCGCAAGCCATCCATGCGCAAGGCAGCCATGCGCAAGCCAGCCATGCGCAAGCCGACCTCTGCGCAAGCCAGCCTTGCGCAATCCAGCTCTGCGCAATCCACCCTTGCGCAATCCACCCCTGTGCAGTCTACCCTTGCGCAAGGTAACCCCTGCGCAGTCTACCCCTGCGCAGTCTACCCTTGCGCAAGGCAACTCTTGCGCAGCTCTTCCATGCGCAGTACATACCCTGCGCAGCCCAACCCCTGACCCCCCTTGCACAACCCACTTGTCTATGATGAATTATTTATTTCTTTAAGCTTGGCTCTTCTATAGCCCTATATATATTGGTATTTTATTATATATTTTACGTCCATTTTATATCCTTACACCTTTTTGTCATGAACTTGATTTTACTTAATATGTTTGGAATGACTATTGTACACGGCATGGTATGACAAGGAACTAGCATAACGCGACAGTGACCCGTAGTGGTGCACTCCTGACATGACCAACCTGACATGACAGTGACCCGTAATGGTGCACTCCTGACAGTACCCTGACATGAATTATCTTGATAACTTGATAGTGGCCCGTGGCGGCGCACTCCTGACTTGACTTGACTTGTAACTTGTAACTTGACTCGTATAATCAACTTGACACCGTGGGTGTTCCTGCTTGCCTTCTTGTACAATCCACTTGTCTTGTCTTGCATCATGTCTAGGACGTGACTTCCTGGGTACCACGGCCAGGGACTCGCGCTAAATTGGATTAGGCTAATGATTAGATCAAACTAGAACATGGAGAATTCCCAGTCACAGGCAATCTCGTTATCTGGGCGCTTTAATGGACTTGTAGCTTGCCGACGAGTAGAGCACATTTCCAGCATACTGTCATGTGTTGCACCCTCTAAGTCACCTAAGGGTACATTTGTCTCCCGGGCAATGTACCCACCTATAACTCTCAACCCGCGGAAGGATAACTGGATAGTCTGCAGGACTTGGGACTGGAATTCTCACTTGCATCTTGTTAGTAATTAGGTTTGTGATAACCCTAGTTAGTTAAAGTAGTAAGTCGTAGTATTTATTTGGCCGATTGCGAATGGATGGTGTCTAGCCTTGTCTAAGTCTTGTCTAGCTCCAGTACCTGCTATCTCCTGAGCATGTTTGTTTACTTATCTTAACGATAAATGAGTAGAGACAGTGAGCTACTCAGGCGAAGGATTACAACCCCGGTCCTTGTCTGGTTTAAGGATTGTAACCTGGCTCCCGGAATGGTTCCACGTCCCTAGTCGTTTATCGCCATGTGTACTTTACTACTTTTTCTTTCTTTTATTCTTATGTTCTGATATGCTGGCTTTTGTTCTTATTTGTGGCCTCCTTGTGGCACTTGCTCTTTCTGGGGTTTGACCCAGCTGGTTTTGTGTGGCCAGATTTTGGAGCAGCTCCCGAGGATCTACCAAGCTTCCAGCCCAATGGTGAACACTAGAAGGAACCAGGGCTACGAGTGGGTTTTTCCTTTTTGTTTCACCCACTTATATGTAAATTTATTCTTTTGAGGCGTTTAGCCGACGAGCACCTGTTAGCTCGATGCACATTTACTTACTGTCTGCCTACGGGCTGTAAACATGATTAACAAATCCTAGGGTTGATCATGTATGACTGAACTCTTGCTAGTCCTATAATTTTGTACGACTAGCTTCATGATCATCCAATATGTAATATTTGGGACGCCTTATATATATATATATATTTGATGCTCTAATATCTTGTAACTCTGTTAATTGCTTGAGATTGAGACAATAGGCTTGACCTTAAGAGACTGCTGGCTTGTAGTAAACCCTTATATCTAGACAGCCGTGACCGTATAGTTGAGATATATTCTATTTCAATATACGTAGCTGGCTATGTCTGCCCCCGCTCTCCAGTATTCTGGTTTTGGGGCGTGACAAGGAGGTGGCAGAGTAACTCCTTGTATACATCAATCATCTCGGAGTTCTCATTCTCCAGATCTCGGAGCTCCTCATCACAAGGTACGTACTCTTCATACGGCTCCGTGCCCCAGGGAAGCTTCGACACTTCCTGTGTCTCGTGGAGAGCCAATCCTATCTTCCCACCCGGAGTGAAGAAGGTGCACGTGTGATGGTTGTATAACTCCGCCAAGGAGACAAACATTGGCTAGCTAACCTTAATGCCATATTAGGTGGCTCTAACGGCATAAAGAAGACCGACAGCTTTTAGGGTGGCCTCGTAAGTCGATAGCACCAATCTAGTAAGGTCACTCCAGAACGGGACAGAATGTCTCCAACCTTCCATTTGCAGCTTCCCTCCCGGATACGACTTCTTCTTTGACAGCATCAAGTTGGAGAGAGTCTCAGCAGCGTAGGGGTGAAGATCAGTCGGAATATTGTTCATTATGACACTAGATTGCATCCCCCTCATGGATTAGGACGTGGAACCCTTGACACACTTGAATGTGTCCTTCTTTCGGTCACCAGAGTTGAATTGGATCCTGCTAGAAACAACCCCATGCAGTTCAGGGGTCAGGTCCTATTTCATCTGCCTCTGTACATCCAGATAAGTAAACGCTGACAGTGGGTATTGGCGCTTCATCGATGGCAACCATATTCTTTGGTTATTTAACTTAACTACCAGAGGGTCTTCTAGACATATCGTATCGTCATCCTCGAATCCTATACTGTCACCGAATAGGAAGTACGGCTTCTTCAAACGACGTGCCCCTCCGAGCAAGAGCTTCTCGTCGTTAGTCATCTGCTTCAGGAAGGTTTTATCTTGTTCAAGTATGGCGATCGTCCGTTCCGTAGGTTGGTCATGACTGATCTTGTCCTGAACATTGCTGACTATATTGGTTATGAGGCTTGTACCGAGGAGTTGGCAAGCAGAGCCGAAAGGGATTCCACCAAGTTCCGGGACAAACATATTAAATGCAATGACAGAAGAGAAAGTCAAACTTAGAATCTGCAGGAAAAACTAAGTGCTATGGGAATTTTATGCGCCCAAAGGGTTATGCGCCCAAAACAGCATGTGGACGCATAACATACAGCAGCATGTGGGTGCATAACATGCAGCAGCATATAGGCGCACAACATATAGCAACATGTGGGTGCATAACATACTACAGTATTGGCGCATGCTTCTGTGGGTGCATATGAATGCTCACAGAAGCATGTTACCTTGGGCGTATGCGCTCAGGCAGAAGAAAAGTCTGAGCGTCACAAATTAATGCTCAAGATTTTGTTTTGAGGCATAGCCTCACCCAGGATCGAGTCTTGGACTGGCGAGGACGCTGTCGCAGGAGGAGAGCCACTCGGTGCAGCCCCTTGTCCTTCGCAAATCTCTTGGCGGCCTTGGGAGACATGGTTCGTGCAGAGAGGAGATGAAAAGTCTATTGAAAGTTCTAAGAGAAAAGAGAATAATGAATTTTATCTCTCTTCAAGGCCTATTTATAGGCATGGGCCAACCACTATGCGCCCACAACTCCTGTGCGCCTATGCGCCCACTGCACACTATGCGCCTACTACGACCTATGCGCCCACGTGAAGACCCAGTCTCTTGCACATTATGCGACTGCCACTTGCTGACATGGACAACGCATAAAGGATGGACCTCTTCAAATTCCACCCCGAAGAATCTGTCAGTTCAGATTTTCGAGGAAGATCTCAACAGCCATCTCTCTGACAGACTGGCCAAACTCTATATGCCCAAAGGGAGAGCTATGCTATGCGCCCACTTCATCACGAGAAGACGGTCCATGCTTCTTTCAAAGTATTTCGAACTCGTTCAAGTATCGAAACTTTGAAGGGGGTCTTGTAGAAGCATGAAAATTTCAGCAGACTTGACAACCATGCGCCCAAGCCAGGGAAGACATATGCGTCCAAGTCACCAGTGAAGTCATATGCGCCCAAGTCACCAGTGAAGTCATATGCGCCCAAGTCACCAGTGAAGTCATATGCGCCCATGTCACCAGAGTGAGCTATACGCCCATGCGCCCACTCTAACTCCTCCGAAAGGGGGTGCATAGCCCTGTTTCAGGCTATGCGCCCAAGCCAGAACAGCCCCCGACTCGGCCAAACCCACGATCAATCGTGCACCGAAGCATACGGCCACGTGAGTATCCACGAGCAGTCGTGCACCGAGGCATGCGGCTACGTCAACACCACGATCAACCCATGATCACGTATTCTGCATGCGCCTACACCCTATGTGCCTAAAGGAGGACTATGTGCCCACATGAAAACCAGTGTATTTTCTCATGTGGGCGCACAACATCGTTCCAACATAAGAACGACTATAAAAAGGGGTCTCATACCTCTTCAAAACACAGAACGGAAAGCATTTTCAAGAGCCAAATTGCTGCACTTCTTGCCAGTGAGCCGAGAGTTAGCAATTTTTTTAGGTTTTCTCCCACTTTTGCAATCGGAGTGTCAACGGAGTAAAGGAGCAACTATCGTTCGATCTCCATCGTCCCATTCTCCAGAATTCTTTTTGTACTCGGGGATCCTCAGCGCAGGATCTCTCAGGCGTACTCGATTTGTGGTGCCTTGCGCCAATAAGAAAAGACAGTGTTTCTTCTTCTTTTTTGTGTGTGTCCACACACACAACCTCTTGCATATAATTACTACACATGAGCAATTTGGTGTTATGTTCCTTACTTAATACCTCAAGCAGGCATGTTCATCTGAATCATCTGCATAGATACATGTTCCATCTAAACTAATTTACAATCAATGAGTTATAGAGTGCACTTGTTCCTCTTATGCCACTTCTAGCCAATCCAAAATACATATAACCACAGTATAATTATATGTATACGCCCTTTGTCCAATCTCCAAAGGAAAAATAACTACACAAGAATAGTATAGGGAAAAAACCCATATAAGACTATATTGTCATCTAAGCATTACTGCCACTACCTTATGGCATGTGCATTACATCTCCAAATACTAATCCTACTAATATTTCATACTCTCACATGCAAAGACCATAGTTAAAGCACAGTTAGCTATCTTTGATATAAGTTATGTAACAAAGCCTTCTTTCCTCTAATTCAATCTAACAGCATACGCACCCTATCATCAAAACATTCCCTCTACGTCCTAGCTTCCTTTCTCTCTACATTATACAACAATATGGATAGTAGTGGTTTAGGAAACATGTATAATAGAATTATATATATATGATTCGATTTTAAACTATCCTAATAATCAACTTGCTGTTAACAATAGTTAACCATGGTCACATTACTATGATCCATTGGTGTCTCCTCTTAACCTACCAAGCCCCAAGCATCTATTGCAATAATACCCAACAGAAATAAGCCATACATGAGCTTTAGCAAAAACTAACAATGGTGAAGAAAACAACACCCCTAAATAAGTCACTCCACTCCTCAATGGGAGTTCTTTATCCACATATCTACTCATCGACCATGTCATCTAGACTTAGCATATGTAACAGTAGAGTACCTATCACCCTCCTAAACAACCCTCTACTAAATACTGTAATTCGACAGTAAGAACACTCGGTGAAAGCCCTACCAAAAAGAAAGACACAATACTACCCTTGTGAATGTCTCAACTGTTAACATGGACATTTCATGAAAATGGAATACTGCTTTCCTAACAACAAGTAACAACACATATGAACCCAAAGAAGACGAAGGGAAGGAACGAGGGAAGGGTTGTACCAAGAGTGAGGTCGTTCTGGAAATGAAGAGCTCGACGATCGTCGAACTGTACCGCACAGGTCATGATGACTCTGCAATTCCGTTACCTGTGGCGCTGCGATGACCCCCTAAACTCTCATTGATGAGAGGGGGTGACGGCAGTGGCATTGCCGTAGTCGACCAGTCTAGCCGTCGGTCAAGGGTTCGACCCCGACTTCTGCAGTCGTCGGTCAACTCTTTTCTGTCAGTGCCGCACCACGATGATGATGATGTAAGACGAGAGGAGAGGGAGGAACTGGAGGAAGAAGAAGGTGATGATGAAGGCAAAGATAACGCAAGTGGTAAAGACGATGAAGTTAATGAAGGTTGTGAAGTTCATAGCTGTTTAATGGCGGCTAGGGTTAGATATGGAGAGGAAGAAGAGAATGTGATTATATATAGGCCGAAAGGAAATAGGGTTAGATGGGTACGTTGGGGGTGAGCGCTCGGTCGAGCTATCAATGGCTGGGCATGCTTTGCGTTTGCAGAGGAACATCGTCATATCGAAGGGAGGAAGAAACACAGTATATAATAGGGAATCCGGGTTTCGCAGGTTAGCGGGTTATGGTTAGTCGGATCCGCCGCCCAACCCCAGTTTTTGCTACTACCAAGGCCAGACGAGTTTGGGTTATTGGGTTTTCAGCTCGCCACCCGGATCCTATTCAAATATAGCTGCTAGGAATTAAAGGGGGGTTAGTTAGGCTGTTTAGTTAGGAAAAAATTTTGGTAGGGTTTTTATGGATTTAAAAAAGGAATTCCTAAGCTCAAAATGTTAATCAGTATGTAACATTTCATAATAAAAAAAATAAAAAATTTAAAGTAGCAATTTAAAGTAGCCTGAATTAATTATTTAACAAATATATATATATATATATATATATATATATATATATATATATATATATATATATATATATATATATAAAATATATATATATATATATATATATATATAACACTCCTAAGCCTTTATATAAAATAAGTAAGAATAATTTTCTTTTTTTTCTAAGAATTTTCTAACTTAATAGGAAGAAAATTCCAACATAAATCTTGTTAATAAAAAAAATCATGCCATTCTAATATTATCATTGTCTTGTCTAAATTTAATTATAACGAGGTCAAAAATAATTTAGCAACCATTGAATTTGGCCCACAGAATAGCTAGATAATATATAAATATAACCTAAGAATTTTGGGGGGCTTACATCCACTTCCCCTAGAAAATTTTGTCCCCTAAATTTCATATTGATGGTACGATCAGGAAAAACGAGATTTCTAAAACTTGAAATATAGTATGTAAATTCGTACCTCGATCCTCAAACAAGTGAGGGAAGCACTTCCAAATAGAGTCCTCTCACTGCCAAGTAGACTCGCCCGTAGAATGATGCTTCTAAGCAACCCGGACGAGTCAAATCGTCTGCCCACTCAGTACCTTCTCGCTATGGTCGAGAATCGCAACCGGCTGCTCCACATATAATAGGCTCGGCCAAACTGTAATCTCTGAATGATCCAACACCATGTACCTCCTCAATTGAGATACGTGAAAAACATCGTGCACTCCCTCAAGTGACGGGAATAATGCAAGACGATAAGCCACCTCACCAACTCGCTATATCGAAGGGTCGATGTACCTCAGACTCAACTTTCCCCTGCTGCCAAACCTAATGGTCTCCCGAGTTGGTGATATCTTCAAAAATACGTGATCGCCTTCCTTGAAATCCAAGGGTCGGTGATGCGTATCAGCCCAATGCTTCTACCTATCCTGAGCCGCTCTGAGGTGACTCTGAATCTGCTTCACCTTCTCCACTGTCCGGGTCACTAACTCTGGACAAAGTATCTAACGCTCTTTGACATCATTCTGTCACTCCCCGTTTCCGGGATACGTATTTCAATACATGTACTGCTTGCCTATATTTATTTAGTATTTGTCGTGCATTTATTCTGCATTTAGTTCCTGTAATTACCTGCTAGTTAATTTTTTGTATTTTATTTTCTGCTCTTGTCTAGCTCTTGGTTCATTTTGGTTCATGTTGAACCAACTTGGTTTGGCTTGGTTCAACATGGAAATGGATGAATGGCTTAGATTGAGTGGAGAGGAATGAATGGTGGAGATCCCTTGGGCTTGGTATTTATACCACTTTCTCTCTCTCTCTCTCTCTCTCTCTCTCTCTCTCTCTCTCTCTCTCTCTCTCTCTCCCTTCATTCACTTCTATTTATTTCTCTTCTATCAAAACCCTAGCCATTAGAGAGAGGCAAGTACATCTTGCACAATATGGAGGAATTCCTCAAAGCTTCAATTTTATTGATCTATTATCCTCCTCTTTTTATTCTTAGCATGATTAATGTTGTAGCCATAGCATTTTAATTTTGTTTTTATGTGTTTTAATTACTTTGAAGAAAAGTGGATTCTTTTGGAAAAAATGGGGTTTTAATCTTCAAAACTTGTTGTTCTTTGAAAACAAATGGTTCTATGTTCAAGGGGGTTCAATTTTAAGCAAGTTTACTTTTTTTTGTTTCATCTTATTTCGACTTATAGATTAAAAATTATGATCATTTGAAGTTTTGGAATTCCATGGGTTTCTCCAGTTTTTGAGCTGTTGTGAAGAACAGCAGCCGTGCCAATTGCTGCCGTACTAATTACAGTCACACCAATTGCTGCAGCTCTAATTGCAGCCGCACCAATTGCTGCTGCACGAATTGCAGCCGCACCAATTGCTGCCGTACGAATTGCAGCTGCACCAATTACTGCCGCACCAATTGTAGCCGTACCAATTGTAGCCGCACCAATTGCTGCCGTACCAATTGTAGCCGCACCAATTGCTGTCGTGCCAATTGTTGTCGCGCCAATTGTTGCCGCACCAATTGTAGCCGCAATAATTGTCGCCGCACCAATTGCAACCGCACCAATTACTGTCGTACCTATTGCAGCCGCGCCAATTACTGTCGTGCTAATTGCTGTTGTACCAATTGCAACGCACCAATTATAGCCGTGCCAATTACTGATGCACCAATTGTTGCTCGTACGATTCATTGTCCATACTGATTGTTGCTCGCACTATTTGTTGCCCGTACCAATTGTTGCTCACACCATTCATTGTCGGCACCGATTATTGCTCGCAACATTGTTGTCCGTACCAATTGTTGCTCGCACCATTCATTGTTCGTACCATTCATTGTCCGCACCAATTGTTGCTTGCACCATTTGTCGCCCGCACCAATTATTGCTTTCACCATTCATTATCCGAACTGATTGTTGCTCGCAGCATTTGTTGCTCGCACCATTCATTGTCCGCATCGATTGTTGCTTGCACCATTTGCTGCCCGCACCAATTGTTGCTTGCACCATTCATTGTCCGTACCGATTGTTGCTCGTACCATTTGTTGCCTGCACCAATTGTTGCTCGAACCATTCACTGTCTGTACCGAATGTTGCTCGCACCATTCATTACTTGTATCATTTGTTGTCCCACCATTGCTATATTTATTGAACATTGATCATGTGTTCCTATATTTGAAACTAAGAGACTAGCTAGTCGTCATATTGAATTGAATGAGACACGTTCATGTTTATACAGTGAACTATTGCGACTGACTAGCCGACCCCGATCATTGACATGTGTACTTGTGCTAATATTTCCAACTATACAATTACTTTCAATTCATGCAATATTGAGTATGTGCAAATACAGTTAAATATTTCCTTATTACAAAAATAGCACGTGTATCTTACAGTGAAGGCATGATCATCCCGTGGCTAGGTTTGTTTGCTGCATTATGCTATGTAAAACCTACAACCTAACTGTACTGGTATCATTGTAGAGTTATGCATATCGTATCCTATGCGGATGTACTCATTCAGAATGATCATGACCCACGGCATGTGATTTCAATTAACGTAGGGACAACTAAGTAACATAAAATAACAACTGCATGGAGAGGAGTGAATTCTCAAATTCTTACATGACAGTCATCTTTAGGACAAACAGTGCCCCGATATGTCGGATGGTCCCTACGGAACTGGAAATCTGCCACACGGGCAGGGAGTCGTATCTGTTTACTTTTTGCAATATTGTTGACAGGCATTTTGCTAGGACCCATGTAATTCATGATTGACGTAATTGATTATGGATAGACTAGCCTTGCTTTTACATGGTAAGAACTGAGGAATTCAATAATGTATCTTTCCAAGATAACTTGGAACTTATATTTAGCAAGCCGTAGTAGTTGTATTGCCGCTTAAATTTAGATTTGTCGGTGCACTGTATCTTATTATATTAACTACAAAGGTGAGTGGAATGTCATGACATAACGGATCAACTTCTGTCCTTGTTTGGTTGGGGAGTTGGTTCTAAGTGTCATGTTGTAACGTGAACCCCGTTAGCAAAAACAGAAACTAATACTAATTATGCTTTATTTACTTCTCACTGGTTCTAAGGAAGAAAAGTCAACCAATCTATTTTAATTTAAATTTCAGTTTATTTCCTAACTATTCTTCTTGCTGTGATTAAATATATTTTATTCTGTTTTATCTTATCTATGGATTTGGAAGCAATATGGAATATATATATACTGCATGGTTGTGTTGATAAAATATGGAGATTATTAGACAGCATTCTACAACTGATACTGTGGCGTAGGCTGGACGAACCCACGACTCACGTACAAATATTGGGTGCGGGTCGTGACATAAAGTCGTAATCTTAATAAATAACTAATTAAATCATTTATAGGGGGTCAAGTCACAACTTTGATTGGTTTTTCTAGTTGGGACATAGCTATGGCTAGGCCATCCCTACCATGACTAGAACGCTAGTCAAAGCACACAACTACACTAGTCGTGCCAAAATTTCTAGTCGATATGCATCTCAAACTTAACCATGACTAAGGCCATATATATATATATATATATATATATATATATATATATATATATATATATATATATATATATATATATATATATATATTATATATATATAATATATATATATATATATTACCATGACTAGAACGCTAGTCATATATATAATATATATATATATATATATATATATATATATATATATATATATATATATATAGTTGTGTGCTTTGACTAGCGTTCTAGTCATGGTAATATATATATATATATAAGGCCATATATATATATATATATATATATATATAAATATATATATATATATATTTTATATATATATATATATAAAAAATATATATATATATATATATATATATATTAAAAAAAAAAAAAAATTATATATATATATATATATATATATATATATATATATATATATATATATATATATATATATTAGCATTATATATATATATATATAAAATATATATATATATATATATATATATATATATATATATATATATATAATGCTAATATATATATATATATATATATATATATATATATATATATATATATATATATATATATATATATATAAATATAATGCACATCGAGTCGTGGTGTACTGGTAACACCACCGTGCACCGGGGGTGAGGGCCGGGTTCGAGTCCTCCCTCCCACGGAGGTGGCTGGGTGGCGGTGGCCACGGCCTCCGGGCCAAGGTCGGGTGGAGTCGTCCACCAACTTTGGTTTTTCGAAATATATATATATATATATATATATATATATATATATATATATATATATATATATATATATATATATATATATATAATGCTAATATAAATATAATCATATATATACAAAATCGTATTTAAATATATTTGGTTGTATAACATCCTAAAACAAATTTGGAATAATTCTACTAAGTCATGGCAACCTAACATCGCTTTACCAAGTGGGGTTGGCTAGGTTAGGGTCCAAATCTATTTTCTAGTCAAAACAAACTAAAAAAAGTTAACCAATTAGTCTCTTATGCCATTCGCAATTAAATATCACCTGGAAACTTGATTGAGTGTCACACTCTTGGCATGTGCATCATAGTAAACTTTCCATAGTAAATGCGACGGGTCAGGAGTATACTTATTTCCATAGCTCTGGTACTGGAGTCTCAACGGTAACTAAGAGAGGCTGTAACTCAGGAAATATGGCTCCTTTCCGAATAAATGTATATACATATATATAAAGTGTAAGTGCACAGCATGACCCACACAAGTATTAATTGTCCTCAACTTTCAAGAATCAGTAAGTTGCATCCACAACTTATCGTTCTGACCTCTATCTAGACGACAAATCCTATGACACATCTAAAAAAAATAAAATGACAACAACCAATCTATCCTGCAAGTATCAGGGAATCCGATTTCTCAGGTAATCAAGCTCAGGTATCAGGATAACATATGTGTCAATCACGTGTAGTATCCTACAAGACTCAATGGAAGTAAAATCTATAGATCTTAGGCAGGCTCTACATATCAATACTAGACAACTTAAGAACTGAATGCCCCCGAATGTAATCCGGAAGCCCGTATGACGTAACCACTAAGGTCCATGACAATAATAAAATTAACAAGAAAGATAGAACATGAACTGAACAATAGCATGGTGCACTTGCCTGATTCCGCAGTGTGAAGATGAAAGGTAGCTCTCGTGTCCACGCCTCCGGAATCCAATGCTCCTAAATAATTAATTAACTAGTTTAAGTATTTAATCATAAATCTTGTAATAGATCTTAATTAGCTAATTTAATATTTTAAACCATAATAACTATATCCAATATATCATGGAACCACTTAGATTCATCCACAATAACACATACGTTCCATGTGACACCGGGACCTAGTTTTACGATTTTCGACTTCCAAAATTGTCGGTTATGCCCCTACTTCGAGGGTATGCCTAAAAATCATCTAAAATCATAAAAATTATAATTTTATTTTATTTTGCACAGAAATAAGCTCCGAATTTCAGATTTGGAATTCTTAAACAAATTTATGACTATTCGTCTTCTACGTCGGCTAGTCTACCCGAAACTTGTCCGGAACATCGCCAACTACCCAATATGGCTTAAATATGCTAAATAATAACTTTAAACAGAATTAGTACAAATTATTTCTCATAAAATATTCATGAACACAAGGGATAACTTATTCTACAATATTTGGATATTCTATGTCAGCAGAATACCCGAAAAAGCTAGTTTCAACCCCTATTTTTTCCAATCATATATGAGTTGATAAAATCATAGAAAAATACTTAAAAATCATATTAACCTACATAAAATTCAGTTTTAAAAATTTCCATCAATTTCACATAGATCCTTCACAATGGGCTAAAATAAATCCTACCATAACATAATTTCACCACCATTAAACATAAAACTTCTAGAGATGAAAATACAAAAAAAAGATATAAAAATCTAGATTTTACTGATTTAATCTCAAATTTCCCATAGAACTTATAATATGGGTTTGAGATGGAAAAAGTTGGATTCTTTACCGAAATTTCTTGCTATATGGGTTGTGGTGACTCCTCCTTGCCAAAGCTCCCAACTTTCTTGCTTCTCTTGCTTGCTAACTTCTTCTTGATGGGTTTGAAGGTGTTGGCAGTAGCTCTAGATGGTTGGATGAGGAAGATGGGATTTCTAGGATTTGTTTGGTGGAGTTTGGATAAAAGGAGAATGAAAGGATCGATGAGTTTTTATGATGGAGGAAAGGGTGTTTAATGCAGGGGATGAAGATGATGGGTTTGGGGAGAGGGGTGCTGCCAAAATTTGAGGGAGGAAGAGAGGGGAGTGGTCGGCCAAGAAAAAGAAAGTGGAGGAAATATTATGTTAGGGTTTGATAGAAGAGAGTTATGTATATATATGGGCTTTTGTGGGTTGCATGCATTAATAGGATTTGGAATTCTATTCTCATAAGGAGTTGGCCAAGAGAGGAGTTCTGGTGGCCGAACACTACCTCATGGAGCGCCTCACTTGGTTTGTTTGGGTTGTTGGTGAGTTGGCTAATTATTGGGTAAGGATTTAAATATGTATTTCCTAAGAGTGCTGCTATTAGCACTCCGAAAATATCATTCAGCACTCATCTTTAATTTTTTTAACATTCAAATTACAAATCTATCCCTGCATTAAATATAGCATTAATTTGTGCATGTATGGAGGGAGGAGTGTAGGATGACATTTTAGGAGTGCCAATAATATTAATGCAAGGGTAAATTTGGAATTTGAATCTTAAAAAAATTAAACAGGAGTGCCGAATGATATTTTAGGAGTGCTAATAGCAGCATCCTTTCCTAATATAGAACTAGTTAGATCTATATATAAATATAAGTCCAAAAATCTGAATATATATAAAAGATATATATTTATTAATGTATTTTAATGCCCAATATGTCGACATAGGTTTGGGTTTGGCTTGGAAGAAGTTCGAAAAGGTTAATTATGACTATAGATGTACTTTTTCGTAGCTTCGATTTTGGAGCACAAGAACCACCAATTTTTCAAAACGTCCTTCAGGAGTTTTAAAGTAAAACGTCCACCTTCAATTTGATATATTATGTCCCATCCAAACTTGTCCCCTAGTATTCTTTTGACTTCGCACAACTTCGGATCAATTTAGGCTATTTGACCAATTACCGTAATTCTAGACCTAACTTCCAACTTGAGTTCGGGACTCAATATCGAACAAAACCATTTGCCCAATATTTGATTTTGATCCGTTTTGAGCCTATGACGCACATGCCAAGAGTGCCACTCAATCGAGTTTCCATGTGCTATTTATTTGCGAATGGCACAAAAGACTCATTGGTTGACTTTTTGAGTTTGTTTTGACTAAAAAATAGATTTGGACACTAACCTAGCCAACCCCACTTGGTAAAGCCATGTTAGGTTGCCATGACTTATTAGAATTATTTAGAATTTGTTTTAGGATGTTATACAACCAAATAGGTTTTAATACAATTTGGTATATATATGATTATATTTAAATTAGCATAATACTATATCCATGTAGGTATGTATTGTATACATTTATAGTAGTATTTTATTTCAGTGACCTAATAGGCCATTTCACAAAAGGTGGTTATATATATTATATATATGCTCTTGATATGAAAATATTATTTTATTTGTAAATATGGTTAATACTTTCCTTAAATTATATTTGAAAAATTGTAGGATTTTTAGGCTATATATATATATGTTAGTATATACACCAACTATGTAAGTGCATAAATAGATAAAATATTATTTATGAATATTTGGTATATATTCCTAAAAATAGAAATAAATATTATTATGTGTGTACATATTTCCATGAATAAACCCTATACTAGAAAAAGATATTATTAAGATTTCTAGGATTTTAATGAGTTTTTATGCATGTAAATATATATATGTATATCGGCATATATATATATATATATATATATATATATATATATATATATATATGCCGAAAAATATATATATATATATATATATATATATATATATATATATATATATATAGTAATATAGTAATATAAGTAGAACAAAAAAGAAACCAATAAAAATCTCACAAGATTTTCAACCAAAAATCTCGCGAGATGAAGATAGGTAACAAAATCCGACCCCAAAGACACCAACCCGATGCCGCCCCCTTCCTATATATTGACATAAGTGAAGGAGAAAACCCTAGCCCAACAAACCTTACGACCTCCCCGACCTCCAGGAGACACAGCGTGCGCCACCCTGATGACTGCGTGCCGACGGCGGCCGGCCAAGCGCGCAAAAACAGCAGCCACGAAAGCAGTAGCAGCAGCAACAGCAAATGCAAGGTTCGTGGCACGTTCTCTTGATCGCCATGTAATCGTTTTACGATCCGTCTTTCCAGGTACGAAGACAACCTATATGCCTTTGAATTTGTTCAAATAGTTCATTTTAATTCATATCATGTGCGATGAAAATTGAGTTACAAAATCGAAAAAAACTCGATTTTCTGGATTTAGAAATTGTCTCGAAACCCAAAGTTGGAAGCTGATTTGAGATCTGGATATCGCGAATCTTGGAGAACTACTCGAACTAACTTGTAGACAATCTAATCGAGATTGAAACCCATCTTGTAGTTTTTGTTTTCATCAAATATAGTTTAAGTTATTGGTATCCGAAAATTAGGAAAAAACCTGAGAAAACTATTTTAGAAAAGTAGATTATTTCCAGATACGGGATGCGGCCCGACAAACTGGGTGACTTGATCACAATCTGCGAGTATCAAAAGACGCATATGGATGTTGCAGACGTGTGGGCTTTGACGGAACTCGAATTGGTTGCATGTGTGCAACGAATTCGAGACGTATCGGTCCT
This sequence comes from Iris pallida, assembly GCA_029216955.1. Lineage (NCBI taxonomy): Eukaryota > Viridiplantae > Streptophyta > Magnoliopsida > Asparagales > Iridaceae > Iris > Iris pallida. The sequence goes on along the minus strand of JANAVB010025399.1, from coordinate 8,063,113 downwards.
TTGCAAAAATCTTAATTACTTTGTGTACGTTCACCACATCGTGACAAAACTTGTGCCACTGGACTCCTATCATTTTTTTTGTTCCTGGGAGCCAAGTTTGGTCCGATTCTGAGAAGGTCAACCGAAACGCTATTTTGGCGGGCCTACGATCCAACTCAATAGACGATTTTATGCACGGCTCGTCAGAATTAAAATCTGGACATACCGTTGAGTTTGTATCAAAAAATGGACTCGTAGGTATATAATTTTTTGAGTTTAGAGACCATAGGTTCTGGCACATTTTTCGGTACAAAGCGGGTCCAACGACGGACACTATTTTTACCCAAATTTACCGTTTTACCTATGTGTCCAGAATTGGACTTATGGGCAGTTAAACTTAGACATTTTTTTAATATTAAACACACTGGTGATGTCTGTTTTAGCATCCAGAGTCATTTGTAGGAGTTTGACTTTTGTGGCTCACTAAGTGATTGGAAATTGTTAGTTCTACACGATACCACCAGGCAAGTATACCGTAACAGCTTGTATAGTATCTTTTATATGCATGTTCATTACCTCTCTATTATTCTTTTCTCATATTCATGATTGCTTTCCTCCATGTCTAGTTTCACTCATCCTATTTATAGTTTTACTTTTACATATTTTTAGTTTACTTGCACATCCATGTTTTCTGTTATAAGTTCCTTATTTGTTATATTGCTTTAGTTTCATATGTGTCCCTTGATATAGTTGTCTAGTCCTACACCCTTATCTCCTTGACTTGACATGACTTGACTGGATATGACTTGATTTGACATAACTTAACTTGAATAGGACTTGACTTGTGATATTTTATAGATTGTGAGTTCTTACCTTGACTACGGTCTATAGGATTAATTAACCTTGATACTAGGAATGGCTATAATCTCGATTGTGAGTGCTTGCCTTGACTACGATTGAGATACTATAGATTGGGAGTGCTTGCCTTGGCTACAGTCTATAGATTTGACCAGTTAGCCATGACTAATATGGCATGCCAATGTCTTAGGTTCCTTGTGTCTTAGATCTTGATGTCTTAGTCCATTGTGCCTTAGTTGATTTTCTCTTGATTATTCCTTATTTGTCTGCATATGTTTTACTGTTACATTTTGGCATATTTATATGTATCTTGCTAGTCCCCTGAGGACCTGGTGATCTCTTTAGGTTTGTTGAGCTCATTTGTAGATTAGATGGAGGATTAATGATTATTTTTCCAAGACTTCAGGTATATATTTAGTTTTTACATTCATCCAATTTTATATTATTTTACTTTGACCATGCTGTTGCATAGCCTAGTTTTGTAAGCTTATTTCTTCTTCAGAAGCATGTTCAAGATAATGGCAATAGAGTATGGTCCACTTTATTGCATATTATCTTTTTTTGTTACTTGTAGGAACCGGTATGTTAATGTCTGATCAGCATTAATATACTTGGTTTATACAAGAGTTTATCTTCATGGAATGAGTTAGATATTAGTTCATTTGATAGATTAATTTAGAAACCAATATAGCTTATACGTATTCGAGCTGGACTGGAGTCCACTTGATACATAGCTGTCATGTATACGATCTCCTATCCTACGTATTTTAGGACTAGGGTGTTATATGTTTTTTTGGTAGCCCATGTAGGTCGAGTTAGCCATTTCGGTTACTTTACTGTACCGAACGGGCCTGCGAAATGATTAAACTCTTAGGAATCTCCATCCACAACTGCCTTGACAATTTTTTTAGAAATTTCTCTATCGTCCTTGAACTTCGTATCTGCTCTCGACTATTCTTTTTTGCTTTCTCGTACCAATGCTTCTCGTACCTTCCTATTTCAGAGTGACAAATGATCGTGCTTTATAGAATATATCAATTCTTAAGTTATATTGTAAATTAGTTGCTTATTGAATTTTGGTTGCTTGATAAGTAGGAGGGGATTAGAGATGCCATATGCCATAAATATCTAGTTGTATGAATTTTTGCAACTAGTGTGCAAGGGTTATAAAATTTTAGGGCACCATGTGTTTGTTGGGATAGTGTGACCAAAGGTGGGTTGTATAGATGATCATACTAGGTTACACTCTTATGGTAGTCACTTGATCAAGAATAGAGTGGTAATTTTAGTGTAAAGATTGACCCTCTACAAGAAGAACCTAAACATAGCCTAACCCAATCCATTTACTATTATGTCCTATCAGTTGTATAGTTAGGATTAGACAAGAATGGTAGGTATCACTTAGTTTGGTCAAGTAAACAGGAGACTTATATAATTGTGATAATAATATGGGTAGGAGGATATATTTAGACATTTAGGATATATACACAATTTAGAAGTTTAATATGCTCTACCCAGATAATCACAATAACCTACGAGGATCCCTAGTAGGTAAATAAGTGTAAAACCCCTCAAAAATTAAAAGAATATTTAATTGGGTTAAAAATATTTTATTGGATTTTTAATTATTTTTACTTATTTTTAATTAATTTTAATTCTATTTTTATTATATAAAAAATGTCATAGTCATGATTGAGTTTGAATGTGCAAGTTGACTACAAATTAGCATAATTGGCATAATAATATATATATGATTACCAAATTGGTACTCGAATGAGACTTGCACTCACCTAGATTGGGCAAAACTTATTACCAAATTGGTACTCCCATATCATTCATTGTGCAGTAATTGATTAGGCCTTCCTTAACCTTTACCTGTGTCTATGACCCCTACATTCCTTGTAAATTTTCTTGGACAACTACTACCCAACCCAACAGGAATTTGAGTCCTCCTATACAACTGATGGTACCAACATCCAAACCCCATCTAATACCATGTTTGTATCTCTTTGATACTTTGTCTAATGGGACTGAAGTATCCATTTCTACTCGTTTCCCTTAACCTAGGGACAAGTTCCTAACATATGTTTACTCTTGGTCGAGTACCCCATAACCCGGGGACTGATTTTTCTTGCCTTATGCTACTGGGTTGTCACGCCCCAGAACCAGAATACTGGAGAGCGGGGGAATGACTCAGCCAGCTACGTATTACGGGTAGATGAATACCGTATAATACGATCAATGCTGTCTAACCAGACGAGGGGGTGCATACTACATAAAAGTCTTACTATGGTCATTACACATCTATTGTCTCAATCATTCAAACAAGAAACAGAAATAGAGAACATGTAAGATAAAGCAGTAAGGCGTCCCAAAAGCTCTGTCAAAATGTTCTTGATATCTGGCTTTACAAAACATAGCCAGATTGATGTAGCAAAAGTATACACAATTGTTATCAGCTGCAGTCTGACTTTAATTACAATTATGTAAAAGTAAGTACTAGAAAATCCGACTAACATGTCGGTGCCAAACGGCTAAGTATAAAGTAAGTGACAAAACGAGCGGTGAAGTAAGGAACCCACTCGAGTCCTCCTGCGATCATCCCTCTAGTGTTGACCATCCTGGAGGTAGAAGTAAGCTGGATCCTCGGGGACCGGCTCTAAATCTGGCCATGCAAAACCAGAGAGGTTAGACCTCTAATAGCAAGTACCACAAGGAAGCACGACATGAGAACTAAAACCAGTAAGTAAGAGAATATAATAATAGATCTCTGCTTTCCACTAGGATTCACATCACATCACGACACTTCGAACCAACCTCCCAACCAAACAAGGACAAAAGTTGGCCCGTCATGTCCTGACATTCTGATCATCCCAGTTAGGTAACAGAGTAGGTACAGTGCACAAACAAATCATCTTGGACGGTCAATCAAATCCTACGGCTTGCTATTGTGAGTTACAAGTTATCCTGGAATAATGCAATTAGGGATTCCTCAGTTCTTACTATGTGCAAGCAAGGCTAATCTATCCAGTCAACCATGTGCGCCATGCATGAATTAGACGAGTCCTAGCAGGACGCCCGTCATCAATATACAATAAATAATAATATAAGCAGATACTGTTCCCTGCCCGTGTGGCAGGTTTACAGTATCTGTGGGAACCAGCCGGCCCGTCGGGTACTACTTGTCCCAAGGGGGCTGCCATGTAAGAACTCGGGAATCCATTCTCTCCATGCAATCATGATTTTATTTAACTTGATAGTCCCTATGTTGAGTGAAATCCCATGCCGTGGATCATGGTCATTCGAATGAGTACTTTCGTACGGGGTACGATATGCACAACTCTACAACGATACCAGTGCGGTTAGGTTGTAGGTCTTACATAGCGTAATGCAAAAATCAAATCTAACCACGGTAATCATGCCTTGACCATAAAGTACACATGCTTCTTTTGTAGAAAATAAATAAGTAAATAAATAAATAAATAGATTGAAGCCTGCATGTGCATATATGTCAATATTCGGGATCAGCCAGTCGATTACAATAGTTCATAACATGAACGTGTCTCATTCATTCAATTCAATAAGACGACTAGCCAGTCTCTTAGTTCCAACTAAGAACGCATGATCAATTTAGTCAAGATAACCATTATTATCAATGGTGACAAGGCATGAAAGTCAATTCGTATTAAATGGGGTCGAGTCTATAACTCTCAAGGTTTAATTCCAGTCAATCGGGGTATCTATACTCAATTCACGACACATGGTACATCCCACGTAACAATCCATATTTAACAGAAATATTAACATATCATGATTTTATCAAGTCTCATGCCAAAAGGCGCAAGGATATAAAATGGACGTTAAATATCTAATAAAATATCAATATACAGGGCTATAGAAGAACCAAGCTTAAGGAAAATAAAATCAAACTGACACGCTAACATAAGACCAAGTCAGCCAAAGGCCATATGCTTAGGTCAGGCTACGCTCAGGTCAAGATATGCAAGTCATACGCTCCCAAAGGCAGCGTATGAACTCCATATGACTCCTGACCATCCAAGTGAGCGTATGCGAGTCATACGCTCCCAAAAGGTAGCGTATGAACTCCATACGATTCCTGACCATCCAAGTGAGCATATGCAAGTCATACGCTCCCAAAAGGTAGCGTATGGACTCCATACGACTCCTAACCATCCAAGTGAGCGTATGCAAGTCATACGCTCCCAAAAGGTAGCGTATGGACTCCATACGACTCCTGACCATCCAAGTGAGCGTATGCAAGTCATACGCTCCCAAAAGGTAGCATATGGACTCCATACGACTCCTGACCATCCAAGTGAGCGTATGCAAGTCATACGCTCCCAAAAGGTAGCGTATGGACTCCATACCACTCCTGATCATCCAAGTGAGCGTATGCAAGTCATACGCTCCCAAAAGGTAGCGTATAGACTCCATACTTTCCTGACCATCCAAGTGAGCGTATGCAAGTCATACGCTCCCAAAAGGTAGCGTATGGACTCCATACGACATACGCTTCCAAAAGGTAGCGTATGCAAGACACATGCTTCCTAAAAAGGTAGCGTATGGACTCCATACTGCGCTGCGCTAAAGAGCACGCACAGCTCAGTGACGTAAGCTAAAAAGCTAGCGTACACTGCTCACTGTCTTCTCCAAACAGCAAGAACTCCATGGTTGCACCCAAAAGCTTCAAAAGTCCATAACTTGGTCAAAACAAGTCCAAATCCAACTTTCCAAAGGTCAAAATTGGGTAGAATAAAACTCTCTACAACATGGAACCATCAAATTTTGCAAACAAAGAAGTTTGATAGATCAAAACCACCAAACTCCGAAAATAACTAATTTTTAGATCTACAAAAATTAAGACTTCGAAATTAAAAAAATGCCAAATTCTAAACTCTATTAGGATCACGAGAGGAAGATAAATGAACCATAAAACATGGGTTCTCATGGAAAGCAAATTGTACTTGCCTACGGTTTGGTAGGTAGAGAGAGTAATGAAAGGAAGAAGAAGAGGAGTAATGGTGAGAATGAGTAATGAGGAGAGAGAATGGAGAGGGTGGCTTTAAATATGGAAGGGGTGGTAGGTGGGAGCTAATGGGCCGGGTCCAATGGGTCGGGTTGTAGGGGATCCAACCAAAGCCAACCCGAACCCAAATAAGCAAGACTAAGGCAGGGAATAAAAGCAGGAAATAAAGTACATAAATAAAATTGCAGAAATATAAATCAATATGAAAATTTAAAGAGCAGATTAATTGATTAACATGAAATTAAAGGAATTTAAATACAGAATAATACATAATAAATATTAAATAAATACTCATGAGTTGTACATGTATAAAAATATGTATTCTGGGAATGGGGAGTGACATCTCTACCCTCCTTAGAAAAATTCCGTCCTCGGAATTTCAAATCCAAGCAGGATAGAAACCTCGGGGCTAAACTAATCTAAGTACAAGCAATTCAATCAAGCAATCATTTTACAATGTCCATAGCAAGTAACATATCTATACTTAACAATCTACGGTATCAAGCAATTCTACCCATAAGGTGATAAGCATGAGGAATCAAGACAATCAAGGTACACAGAAAAAGATATACCTTGTGAGTCAAACAGATGTGGATACCGTGATCGGATATCATCCTCATGTTCCCATGTTGACTCTCCCAAAAAGTGATGACCCCAAGCAACCCGGACAAGGTTAATTGTTCGGTTCTTGAGTATCTTCTCCCTTCGGTCCAAGATAGACACAGGTTGTTCCTCGTAAGACAGGTTGGTACCAACAACCAGTTCTGAATGATCGAGGATATGGCTGGGATCCGATACATACCTTCGCAATTGAGATACATGAAACACGTCATGCACCTCTCGTAACGAAGGTGGAAGGGATAAACGATAAGCAACATCGCCTACCATATCAAGAATAGCAAATGGGCCTACGTATCGCAGACTCAACTTCCCGCGAATGCCAAATCTAATGACCCCACAGGTAGGTGAGATCCGCAAGAACACGTGGTCCCCAACAGAAAACTCTAGCGGCCTACGATGCTGGTCCGCCCAATGACGATGCCGATCCTGCGCAACACGAAGTCGCTCTCTAATTCCCTTAATCACTTCAACCGTCTGGATAATCATTTCTGGGCCTAGCATCTTTCTTTCCCCGATATCATCCCATGCTAGTGGCGATCTACACTTCTTACCATATAGTGTCTTAAATGGCGCCATCTGGATACTGGCTTGATAACTGTTGTTGTATGAGAACTCAATTAAGTGCAGGTGGCTTTCCTAAGATCCTCCAAAATCCAGAGTGCAAGCTCGCAACATATCTTCCAAAGTCTGAATTATTCTTTCTGATTGTCCATCCGTCTGCGGATGGTAAGCCGTGCTAAATCTTAACTTGGTACCCAGACTATGATGCAAGCTCTTCCAGAAATGTGATGTAAAGCGGGTATCTCGGTCTGACACAATACTGACAGGGACTCCATGCTGCCTGACTATCTGTTGTATATACAACTCTGCCAACTTTTCTGTAGATTGCCCTACTCTGAAAGGAAGAAAATGTGCTACCTTTGTAAGCCGATCTACTATCACCCAAATAGCGTCCTTACCACTTGGTGATCTCGGTAAACCGGTCACAAAGTCCATTGTAATATGCTTCCACTTCCATTCCGGGATAGGAAGCGGTTGTAATAATCCAGCTGGCCTCTGTTGTTCTGCCTTCACTTGCTGACATATCAAGCAACGGAAAACAAATCTAGCTATCTCCCTCTTTATCCCGTTCCACCAGAAGTGCTGCTTGATATCTTGGTACATCTTGGTCCCTCCAGGATGTATAGAATATTGGGAACTGTGAGCTTCTGCCATAACTTCATGTCTGATATCTCCACTAGGCACACATAAACGTGATCCAAACCTAAGTGTACCGTCTTCGTTGATTTGCATCTCCTTCCTGAGCCCTGACTCACATTCTGCCCTAAGCTTCTGAATCCTTGGGTCCTATGTCTGAGCTGTCTTGATCCTATCTACCAAGTCAGATTGGACTTGTAGACTTGCCAGAACTCCTACATTGTTAGGAAGTATAACTTCTATGCCCATCTCCTGAAGGTCTTCTAAGATATGTTTCTGTGTTATCAACATAAATGCGCCGTCCCTTCTGCTGAGAGCGTCTGCTACCACATTAGCCTTGCCTGGATGATACTGAAGCTCCACTTCATAATCCTTGATCAGTTCTAACCATCTTCTTTGCCTCATGTTCAGCTCCTTCTGAGTAAAGATGTACTTCAGACTTTTGTGGTCTGTGTACATGTCTACTCGGTCACCATATAAGTAATGCCTCCATAGCTTCAAAGCAAATACTATTGCCACTAACTCCAAATCATGAGTTGGATAATTTTTCTTGTGGTTTCGGAGCTGCCTAGATGCATATGCTATCACCTTCCCGTGCTGCATGAGGATACATCTAAGTCCTTTACCTGACGCATCACAATATACTGTAAAACCTTCGGGTCCAACTGGCAATGTAAGAATAGGCGCTGATATCTACTTCTGCTTCAAATTCTCAAACGATGACTGGCATTCTGCCGACCAAACGAATGGCACATCCTTCCATGTCAAGCGGGTCATGGGTGCTGAAAGTCTTGCAAAATCTGACACAAATCTTCTGAAATATCCTGCCAATCCCAAGAAACTCCGTACATCAGCTACGGTCTTGGGTACTGGCCAACTCTCTACTGTTTCTACCTTCTTGGGATCCACTGCTACTCCAGCTCCTGATACGATGTCCCAAGAATGAAATATAGTCCATCCAGAACTCACACTTGCTGAGCTTGGCATACAACTGGTTCTCTCTCAGAACCTGCAACACTTTCCTGAGGTGGTCTTCATGCTCCTCTTCACTAGCAGAGTATACGAGAATGTCGTCAAGAAACACAATGACAAACTGGTCTAAATACGGCATAAAGATGTGGTTCATCAAATCCATGAATATTGCTGGAGCATTGGTCAAACCAAACGGCATTACCAAGAATTCATAATGCCCATACTTCGACCTGAATGCTGTCTTGGGAATGTCTTCCTTTCGAACCCTCACCTGATGGTACCCTGAACGAAGATCTATCTTGGAGAAGACTCTGGCCCTGCTCAACTGATCAAATAAGTCGTCGATCCTGGGTAATGGGTACTTGTTCTTCACTGTTGCCGCGTTAAGCTTCCTGTAGTCGATACACAATCTGGATGATCCATCCTTCTTTCCCACAAGTACCACTGGTGCTGCCCATGATGATATGCTAGCTTGGATGAACTTCTTCTCCTTCAGTTCCTCTATATGTTGATATACCTTGGCCTGCTCCGAATCCGCCATTCTGTAAACCCGATCTGATATCGATTTAGTCACAAGTGCCAATTCTATACTAAACTCAATATCTCTAACCGGTGGTAGACCTAGAAGTTCTTCGGGAAATACGTCTAGAAATTCTTCAACTACCTTCGGAACCTGAACTTCTTCCATTGCCGTTATTACTCCTTGCTCTTGCTGAGTTGCCTCTGATCTGACTAAGGTGAATTTCTTCATGCCTGGAATATCAAAAGATACACTCCCACTACGACAATCTATTGTCGCATGACTGTCTTTCAGCCAGTCCATGCCTAAGATAACGTCAAAATTTCCAACAGGAAATTCTATCAACTGGGCGGGTAAGGAATGCCCGCAAACTACAACACTACACGTTAGAATAACTCTACTAACTCCTACGAGCCCGTTGCCAGTGAGTATATTCAACCTCCCTGGCAATGCCTCGAACTCCATTCCTAGCCGTGTCGCAAATTGTACAGATATAAATGAGTGTGATACTCCCGAATCAAACAATGCTACTGCGGGATATGAGGCGACGAGAATGTTACCTGCCATAATATCTCCCGACGCTAATGCCTCCTCCAAGGACAGTGTGAATGCCTGTCCTCGACCTCCTAGTTGGTTCCCATGCTGCGGCCTAGCCTGGTGCTGCTGCTGGCCCCTTCCTTGATGATGCTGGGGTGGTCTATGCTGGTGTTGCTGTATCGACGGTCCCTGCTGCCGAAACATCTGAGCCTGCGGCATTAACGGGCGCTGTGCCAACGGTCTCACTGCTACCGCTGGTCCTCGATACTGCCCTGCCCCTGGTGCTGGCAGAGCAGGAAACTGCTGCACTGGTCCTCCTGACCTCGAATTCATGGGACATGTGGTAACCCGATGATCTGGATTTCTACATATCAAACACTGCCCGTTCAATGTCCGACACACATCTCTAGTGTGTCCCATCTTCCCACAATAAGTGCAGCCCGTCGGGGGTTGCTGGTTCTTCTTCTGTTGCTGCTGCTGTTACCTTGGTGGTGGTGCTGGCCCCCGTATCGCCACATCGTGGATACGAATGCCAGGGGATGGTGCTGTTGTTCGGGGCGCTGCTCCCCCTCCTCCTTCAATCTGACTGTGGGATCTCTTCTGACCTCCAGTCCTTGCCGCAAGCCTCTGAATGGTGAGCTCATGCCTTCGAGTCGCCGTCAATACTTCATCAAAAGTCTGGTAGTTGTGCCCCTCTATCAATTGCAAGAGCTCAAGATGAAACCCTTGCTGGAACCTCATCGCCCTCTGGCGCTCCGTTGCTACCATCTCTGGGGCAAACCTACTCAATCTGCAGAACTCCGCTGCGTAAGCATCTACAGTCTTGCCAGCCTGCCTGAGGTTGATAAACTTCTGTTGTAGCTCAAACTGCGCCACAACTCCATAATACTTCGTCTTAAACCTTGCTGTAAAATCGTCCCATGCAACAGGACGTCTGATGCCTACTTCCTCTGATTCCCACCAATCACGTGCGAGATCCTGAAGTAACAACCTTACTAGATCCACACGTTCTTCTGCCGGCACCTTAGCGGCTGTCAAAATAGCCTCAATATCCTTAAGCCATGCATCTGCTGAGATGGCATCCTCCGTGCCCTCGAAACGACGGGGGTTGTACTTACAAAACCGAGCTGACGCTCATGAATCTGTCCTCGCCCCTCTTTCTAATGCCGTCTGTAATCCTTGGTTGAGTAGTACATTCTGCTCTTGCAACTGAGCGTGCATGCACTGCTGGGCTAACATCTGGTGTTGCTGAGTAGCCATCATCCCTCTCATGATCTCCAGAAGGGCTGGTGTGTCCAATTCCACAGGGGTAGGTGGAACTATTGGTGGTGGTGGAACATCTGGATACTGCGATCCAGCTGCTGCTTCCACTATCACTTCTTTCTGGATAGTCTCTTGAGTTAGTACCGGCTCTTGTTGCTGACCAACATGGTCAGGTTGTCCATGTTGCTGTCCATGTTGTTGTTGTCCAGCTCTGACAGATACGGACGAGGTGCCCCTAAGAAAAGGGACAAGAAAACAATCAAATGACCGAACATGAAGGATCAATAAAGTCAAGGGATACTGGAATGTCAAGCTGGAGTTGAGAATCAACAAATCATGAGATCAAGGGGGAATATGTGTGATTGAGACATCCTATAAATCAAAACACCCCACAAGTCTGAAATCAGACCTGCATGGGCCACCACTAAAACCTTGTCACGCCCCAGAACCAGAATACTGGAGAGCGGGGGAATGACTCAGCCAGCTACGTATTACGGGTAGATGAATACCGTATAATACGATCAATGCTGTCTAACCAGACGAGGGGGTGCATACTACATAAAAGTCTTACTATGGTCATTACACATCTATTGTCTCAATCATTCAAACAAGAAACAGAAATAGAGAACATGTAAGATAAAGCAGTAAGGCGTCCCAAACGCTCGGTTAAAATGTTCTTGATATCTGGCTTTACAAAACATAGCCAGATTGATGTAGCAAAAGTATACACAATTGTTATCAGCTGCAGTCTGACTTTAATTACAATTATGTAAAAGTAAGTACTAGAAAATCCGACTAACATGTCGGTGCCAAACGGCTAAGTATAAAGTAAGTGACAAAACGAGCGATGAAGTAAGGAACCCACTCGAGTCCTCCTGCGATCATCCCTCTAGTGTTGACCATCCTGGAGGTAGAAGTAAGCTGGATCCTCGGGGACCGGCTCTAAATCTGGCCATGCAAAACCAGAGAGGTTAGACCTCTAATAGCAAGTACCACAAGGAAGCACGACATGAGAACTAAAACCAGTAAGTAAGAGAATATAATAATAGATCTCTGCTTTCCACTAGGATTCACATCACATCGCGACACTTCGAACCAACCTCCCAACCAAACAAGGACAAAAGTTGGCCCGTCATGTCCTGACATTCTGATCATCCCAGTTAGGTAACAGAGTAGGTACAGTGCACAAACAAATCATCTTGGACGGTCAATCAAATCCTACGGCTTGCTATTGTGAGTTCCAAGTTATCCTGGAATAATGCAATTAGGGATTCCTCAGTTCTTACTATGTGCAAGCAAGGCTAGTCTATCCAGTCAACCATGTGCGCCATGCATGAATTAGACGAGTCCTAGCAGGACGTCCGTCATCAATATACAATAAATAATAATATAAGCAGATACTGTTCCCTGCCCGTGTGGCAGGTTTACAGTATCTGTGGGAACCAGCCGGCCCGTCGGGTACTACTTGTCCCAAGGGGGCTGCCATGTAAGAACTCGGGAATCCATTCTCTCCATGCAATCATGATTTTATTTAACTTGATAGTCCCTATGTTGAGTGAAATCCCATGCCGTGGATCATGGTCATTCGAATGAGTACTTTCGTACGGGGTACGATATGCACAACTCTACAACGATACCAGTGCGGTTAGGTTGTAGGTCTTACATAGCGTAATGCAAAAATCAAATCTAACCACGGTAATCATGCCTTGACCATAAAGTACACATGCTTCTTTTGTAGAAAATAAATAAGTAAATAAATAAATGGATTGAAGCATGCATGTGCATATATGTCAATATTCGGGATCAGCCAGTCGATTACAATAGTTCATAACATGAACGTGTCTCATTCATTCAATTCAATAAGACGACTAGCCAGTCTCTTAGTTCCAACTAAGAACGCATGATCAATTTAGTCAAGATAACCATTATTATCAATGGTGACAAGGCATGAAAGTCAATTCGTATTAAATGGGGTCGAGTCTATAACTCTCAAGGTTTAATTCCAGTCAATCGGGGTATCTATACTCAATTCACGACACATGGTACATCCCACGTAACAATCCATATTTAACAGAAATATTAACATATCATGATTTTATCAAGTCTCATGCCAAAAGGCGTAAGGATATAAAATGGACGTTAAATATCTAATAAAATATCAATATACAGGGCTATAGGAGAACCAAGCTTAAGGAAAATAAAATCAAACTGACACGCTGACATAAGACCAAGTCAGCCAAAGGCCATATGCTTAGGTCAGGCTACGCTCAGGTCAAGATATGCAAGTCATACGCTCCCAAAGGCAGCGTATGAACTCCATATGACTCCTGACCATCCAAGTGAGCGTATGCGAGTCATATGCTCCCAAAAGGTAGCGTATGAACTCCATACGAATCCTGACCATCCAAGTGAGCGTATGCAAGTCATACGCTCCCAAAAGGTAGCGTATGGACTCCATACGACTCCTGACCATCCAAGTGAGCGTATGCAAGTCATACGCTCCCAAAAGGTAGCGTATAGACTCCATACGACTCCTGACCATCCAAGTGAGCGTATACAAGTCATACACTCCCAAAAGGTAGCATATGGACTCCATACGACTCCTGAACATCCAAGTGAGCGTATGCAAGTCATACGCTCCCAAAAGGTAGCGTATGGACTCCATACCACTCCTGACCATCCAAGTGAGCGTATGCAAGTCATACGCTCCCAAAAGGTAGCGTATGGACTCCATACGACATACGCTTCCAAAAGGTAGCGTATGCAAGACACACGCTTCCTAAAAAGGTAGCGTATGGACTCCATACTGCGCTGCGCTAAAGAGCGCGCACAGCTCAGTGACGCAAGCTAAAAAGCTAGCGTACACTGCTCACTGTCTTCTCCAAACAGCAAGAACTCCATGGTTGCACCCGAAAGCTTCAAAAGTCCATAACTTGGTCAAAATAAGTCCAAATCCAACTTTCCAAAGGTCAAAATTGGGTAGAATAAAACTCTCTACAACATAGAACCGTCAAATTTTGCAAACAAAGAAGTTTGATAGATCAAAACCACCAAACTCTGAAAATAACTAATTTCTAGATCTACAAAAATTAAGACTTCGAAATAAAAAAAAATGCCAAGTTCTAAACTCTCTTAGGATCACGAGAGGAAGATAAATGAACCATAAAACATGGGTTCTCATGGAAAGCAAGTTGTACTTGCCTACGGTTTGGTAGGTGGAGAGAGTAATAAAAGGAAGAAGAAGAGGAGTAATGGTGAGAATGAGTAATGAGGAGAGAGAATGGAGAGGGTGGCTTTAAATATGGAAGGGGTGGTAGGTGGGAGCTGATGGGCCGGGTCCAATGGGTCGGGTTGTAGGGGATCCAACCAAAGCCAACCCGAACCCAAATAAGCAAGACTAAGGCAGGGAATAAAAGTAGGAAATAAAGTGCAGAAATAAAATTACAGAAATATAAATCAATATGAAAATTTAAAGAGCAGATTAATTGATTAACATGAAATTAAAGGAATTTAAATACAGGATAATACATAATAAATATTAAATAAATACTCATGAGTTGCATATGTATAAAAATATGTATTCTGGGAACGGGGAGTGACAGGGTTCCTGACCTAGTGCTACAGTGTTAATACAAAGACTCATCTATTGTCTTCCCCATATATACCTACATTCCTATATTGTAATTTGCCTACACTTAACGAACTAAAGTCATCGTACCCCCCTGTACATGACAGATACATATGTGCTTGGTGCAGGGATTCGTTTGGCCACCCTCCTATGTTTAGTATGCAACCCGTATCTGATACTTACCCAAGTCTGATACTATGGTTTCTGATACAAGGATTTGGGTATAGATGATTCTTATACAGAGTAGTTTGATACTAAAGATTCTCGACCCCCTACACACCCAGTTCTTCGATGAATCCCCCCCCCCCCACAATGGTACATAGGACTATATAGATCCTAATCTCAGCGCCTACCTACATCCTATTGGTTTCTTCTCAGGAATTACTTCGAAAACATTATATCACTATTTGGAACAAATCGATGACATGATCAAGTTAACTAATAATAGGAATTAACTGATGATGTTATAAGAGATTAGAGGATTACCAGTGAGGAAATTGAATGTCTCTGCTTGACGACCTCCCAGAGTTGTTTCGACTTGGAGAAGGAAAGAACTTGCGGCAGGAAATTAGGGTTTGGGGGCAGAAACGCAAGCTCTGCCCTCATCTATATATATACATCAATTTGAATCCTATATAGATGAGGAGAAAGAGAATTCGATCGAATCCAAATCCTGATTGGCTTTGGCCGTTGTAATTTGAATTTGCAAGTTTCAGTTAACCCCCTTATACATGTATGTTTGCCTAATTGCCCCTTTTGTGTTGTAATTATAGAGCAGTACCTAAATTCCTTTAGGAATTTATGTATATATAAATATAAGGACAAATAATAACTCTAGTAATAATAATAGTAATAATTTTTGGTTCAAGGGCTCACACTTTAGGGAGACCCGGTTATACCAATTTAGCCCGGACTGGACCCGAACCAAACCTAAACCTATGTAGTCATATACTGCATCCAAAGACGTCCATATAGGTACGTATTGTATGCATTTATAGTGGTATTTTATTTCATTGACCTAATAGGCCATTTCACAAAAGGTGGTTATATATAATATATATGCTCTTGCTATTAAAATATTATTTTATTTGTAAATACGGTAAATACTTTCCTTAAAATATATTTGTGAAATTTTTGGATTTTTAGGCTATATATATGTTAGTATGTACACCGATTATGTATGTGCATAAATAGATACAATATTATTTATGTATATTTGGTATATATTCCTAAAAATAGAAATAAATATTATTATGCGCGTATTTCCATGAATAAACCCTATACTAGAAAAAGATATTATTAAGATTTCTAGGATTTTATTGAATATTTATGCATGTAAAGATATATATATGTATATAGGCATATATAGATATATATAGTAATAGAAATAGAAAAAAAAAGAAACCAGTGAAAATCTTAAGAGGTTTTCAACCAAAAATCTCACGAGATAAAGTAAGGCAACATAACCCGACCCCAAAGACGCCGACCTGATGCTGTCCCCTTCCTATGTATCCTATCGACAAAAGTAAAGGAGAAAACCCTAGCCCAACAAACTTATGACCTCTTTGACCTCCAAACGACCCAGTGCGTGCCGCCTCGACGATTGTGCGCCGCCGACGGCCGGCCAAGTGTGCAGAAATAGCATTCGTGAAAACAGTAGCAACAGCAACAGCAACAGCAACAGCAACAACAACAACAACAACAAACACAAGGTTCGTAACGCATTTTCTCGATCGCCATGTGATCATTTTGCGATCCGTATTTTCATGTAAGAAGACAACCTATACACCTTTGAATCCTTTCAAATAGTTTATTTTAATTCACATCATGTGCAATAAAAATCGAGTTCCAAAATCGAGAAAAATTTTGATTTTCTGGATTTAGAAACTGTCCCAAAACCCCAAGGTGGAAGCCGATTTGCGATCAGGATATCACGAATCTTGGAGAACCACCTTACAGATTTGTACACAACCTAATCGAGATTGAAACCCTTCTTGTAGTTTTTGTTTTCATCAAATATAGGTTAAGTTAATAGTTTTAGAAAATCAGAAAAAAACTGAGAAAACTATTTTTAAAAATTAGAATTTTCCTGATGTGGGGTGTGCCTCGACAAACCGAGCGACTTGCTCACAACTCGTGAGCGTCAAAAGATGCGTACGAATGTTACGGACGTGTGGGCTTTGACGGAACTCGAATTGGTTGCGTGTGTGCGACGAATTTGAGACATATCGGTCGAGGTACACCATATCGGCCCTTTGCAAAAACTACACGTTCGCCACATCGCGATAGAACTTGCGCCACTGGACTCGTATCATTTTTTTGGTCATGTGAGCCATGTTTGGTCCGATTCTAAGAAGGTCGACCGGAACGCTATTTTGGCAAGCCCACGATCCAACTCAACGAGCGATTTTATACCCAGCTCATCGGAATCCAAATATAGACATACCGTTGAATTCGTATAAAAAACTAGACTCGTAGGCATATAATTTGTCAACTTTACCATAGGTTCTGGCACATTTTTTGGTGCAAAGCCAGTCCAACACCGGATACTATTTTTTGCCTGAAATTACCATTTTGTCTAAAATAATCACATGGCGGGCACAAAAACTATACTCATCCACATAAACAAAGAACCACAGAATAGTAACACAACATATCGTGCTGAATAAAGGAACTGAAATAATGTCAATATATATGTATGTATGTGTGTGTGTGTGTGTGTGTGTGTGTGTGTGTGTGTGTGTGTGTGTAATATGAAAAATCCATGAATACAAGTCTCAGCAAAATAACGAACGATACAAGTCTAAGATAAAAAAAATGTAAAAGAAGTCACTACATGTCCTCAGATCTGACGGAAGATAAATGTAGTAATAAGTGATGAACTACTCCGGTTCAACCTCGTCTTCCACAGCTGGGGCAAAAGAAGATTAGACTCCCAGCCTATACTCCTCAGGAAAGATCTCGTCAGCTATATCTGGAGAATAATCAGGTCCTTAGGGGACATAGCAAGGCACATAATATGCAAGCTAATGCACAGAAAATAAAATAACTTGGGTAACAAAACCAAACTGATGTGACGCTTTTGAGGATAATGTTCGCAAGCGCAGACATCTCTAAAGTAAATGCAACAGGTTAGGAGTATACTTATTTCCCTAGCTCTGGTACTAGAGTCTCAATGGTAAATAAGAGAGTATATATATAGCCGTAGCTCTGGTACTGGAGTCTCAACGGTAAATAAGAGAGGCTGTAACTCAGGAAACAGGACTCCTCTCCGAATAAATGTATATATATATATATATATATATATATATATATATATATATATATATATATATATATATAAAGTGTAAGTGCACAGCATGACCCGTGCAAGTAGTAATTGTCCTCAACTTTCAAACATCCACAACTTACCGTTCTCACCTCTATTTAGATGACAAATCCTATGACACGTCTAAAAGAAAAATAAAATGACAAGAACCAATCCTATCCAGCAAGTATCAGAGAATTTGGTATCTCAGTTAATCAAGCTTAGGTATCAGGATAACATATGTGTCAATCATGTGTCGTATCCTACAGGTCTCAATGAAAATAAAGTCCATAGATCTCAGGCAGGCTCTATATATTAATACTAGAAAACTTAACAGCTAAATGCACCGAATGTAATCCGGAAGCCCGTATTGACATAACCACTAAGGTCCAAAACAATAATAAAATTAACAAGAAAGACAGAACATCAACTGAACAATAGCAAGGTGCACTTCCCTGATTCCGCAGGGTGAAGATGAAAGGCAGCCCTCGTGTCCACGCTTCCGGAATCCAATGCTCCTAAATAATTAATTAACTAGTTTAAGAATTTAATCATAAAACTTGTAATAGATCTTAACTAGCTGATTTAATATTTTAAACCATAATAACTATATCCAATATCTCATGGAACCACTTAGATTCATCCACAATGACACATACGTTCCATGTGACACCGGGACCTAGTTTTACGATTTTCGACTTCCAAAATTGTCGGTTATGCCCCTATTTCGAGGGTATGCCTAAAAATCATCTAAAATAATTAAAAAAAATTAATTTATTTTACACATAAATAAGCTCTGAATTCCATATTTGAAATTCTAAGAAAAAGTTATGACTATTCGACTTCTACGTCTGCTAGCCTACCCGAAACTTGTCTGGAACATCGCCAACTATCCAATATGGCTTAAATATGCTAAATAATAATTTTAAACAGAATTAATAAAAGTTATTTCTCAGAAAATAATCATGAACACAAGGGTTAACTTATTCTACAATTTTTGGATATTTTATGTCAGCAGATTACCCGAAAAAGCTAGTTTCAATCCCTATTTTTTTCGATCAGATACGAGTTGATAAAATCATGAAAAAATACTTTAAAATCATATTTCCCACATATTAACCTACATAAAATGCAGCTTTGAAAATTTCCATCAATTTTACATAGATCATTCACAACGGGCTAAAATCAATCCTACCGTAACATAATTTCACCACCATTAAACATGCAACTTCTAGAGATAAAAATATAAAAGCAAAGACATAAAAATCTAATTTTACTGATTTAATCTCAGATTTCCTACAGAACTTATAATATGGGTTTGAGATAAAAAAAGTTGGGTTCTTTACCGAAATTCCTTGCTAGATGGGTTGTGGTGACTCCTCCTTGTCAGAGCTCCCAACTTTCTTACTTCTCATGCTTGTTAATCCCTTCTTGATGGGTTGAAGGTGTTGGCAATGGCTCTAGATGGTTGGATAAGGAAGATGGGACTTCTAGGGTTTGTTTGGCGGAGTTTAGATGAAAGGAGAATGAAAGGATACGTTTTTATGATGGAGGATAGGGTGTTTAATGGAGGGGATGAAGATGGTGGGTTTGGGGAGAGGGGTCTATAGGATTAATTAACCTTAGTACTAGGAAAGGAGAATATAATTAAAATAGATTGGTTAACCTTACTACTAGGAAAGGAGAATGAAACGATGAGTTTTTTATCCGATTTATGAAAGGAGAATGAAAGGATGATTTTTCTTACTTCTCTTCCTTGACTTGACATGACTTGACTAGATATGACTTGATTTGACTTGACTTGAGTAGGACTTGACTTGAGTAGGCTTACCTTGGCTATGGTCTATAGGATTAATTAACCTTAGTACTAGGAATGGCTACAATCTCGGTTGTGAGTTCTTGCCTTGACTAAGATTGAGATACTATAGATTGGGAGTGCTTGTCTTGACTTCATTCTATATATTTGACCTGTTAGCCTCGACTAGTATGGCATGCCAGTGTCTTAGGTTCCTTATGTCTTAGATCTTGATGTCTTAATCCATTGTGCTTTAGTTGATTTTCTATTGATTATTCCTTATTTATATGTATATGTTTTACTGTTACATTTTGGCATATTTATATGTATCTTACTCATCCCCTGAGGACCTGGTGATCTCTCCAGGTTTGCTGTAAAGAACCCCTCCATGGTCGCAATGATGGCAATTGCTTTCTGATGATAGAAAATCAGGTCCTCGTTACGAACCTCGTACGAGCCTCGGATTTGATTAACCATCAGCTGTGAGTCGCCATACGCTTCCAGGTATTTGACTCCTACCTCTTTTACGAGTCGGAGTCCGATGACCAGAGCGTTATATTCGGCTACATTGTTTGAACAAGGTTCTGTGAAAGAATATGTCCGATTGACTACCAACCCAGGGGGAGAAATTAATACTACCCCGACTCCAGCGACGATATCACATTGTGGCCATGTTCTTGAAGCATCGCCGAAGAACATTCGCCAAACGTCATCATGTGAAGTCATGTTTGAGTCAACGACTTTATCTGGGATTTCTTCATAGATTCTGGCTATTTCTGAACCTGTATGGGCTGCTAGAAAGTCTGCCAAGGCTTGACCTTTGACAGCCTTCTGCGGAACGAACACCATGTCGTAGGGGGATAACAGTATCGCCCATGTGGCTGGACGAGAACTGAGTACGCCTGGCTTGGTCATGAGAATCCTGAGGGGATTAACTCGCAAGACAACATGGATGGTCTGTCCTGACACATAGTATCGTATTTTCTGAATGGCGAACACCAAGGCAAGGCATTCCTTCTCCACGGCGGTATACCTATGCTCCGGCCCCACCATCATTCGGCTGAGATAATAGATGGCTTGTTCGTGCCCCGCATCATTGTTCTGTGCTATCAAGGCGTCGAAGGAGTGTTCCATCGCTCGTACATAGAGCAGGAAAGGCTTTCCGGTAACTGGGGCTACTAGAACCGACGGATTCGACAGGTATTTCTTAATGTCATCAAAGGCGCATTGACATTCTTCATTCCATATGAAAGAGACGCCTTTCTTCATGAGTTGTGTGAAGGGTTGACATCGCCCTGAGAGGTTAGATATGAACCTCCTGATGTTGGCTAGTCTTTTCTGAAGACCGCAGAGTTCACGGAGGTTCCTCGGTGGACTCATCTCCAGGATTGCCTTTGTCTTATCGGGGTCTATGTGAATGCCCCGGGAAGTAATGACAAAGCCCAAGAACTTTCCGTTGGACACACCTAGGAAGGACTTGGTAGGATTCATCTTCAGATTATGTGCTCGCATAAGGTCGAACACTATTCTCAAATCGTGTAAGTGATCATCCTTGGAGCGGCTTTTGACGACAATGTCATCAACGTAACACTCCACCGTCTTGCGCAAGTGGTATTTAAAGATGACGCTCATAGCTCGTTGATATATAGCACCGGCATTCTTCAGGCCGAAGGGCATGACTGTGTAACAGTACACATCGATCGGTGTTCGGGATGGCGTATGCTTCTCATCGTCAGGAGATATTTTGATTTGATTGTATCCTGAAAAGCTATCTATAAAGGACATGCGCTCGAAGCCACATGTATTATCGATCATTATGTCGATGATGGGGAGAGAGAATTTATCCTTAGGACATGCCGCATTCAGATTGCGAAAGTCGATACAGATTCGGATCTTACCATTCTTCTTGACAACTACTACTATATTAGCTATCCAGTCTGGGTGTTGCTCCTCGCGGATGAAACCACTAGCTATAAGCTTATTTACTTCCGCTTCAATGGAGTTCATGATGTCTGGACGGAACCGTCGTTGCTGTTGTTTGACTGGTTTTGCATCCGGATGAATATTGAGCTTATGAAGTACGATTTCGGGGTTTAGCCCTGGCATGTCTTCATAGCTCTAGGCAAAAATGTCGATGTATTCCCTGAGGAGTTGCAACAACGACTCCCGTTCGCCGTCCGTCAGGCTTTTACTGACGAAGATTGGCTTTGGAGAGGATTCATCACCGAGGTTAACTTGCATGACCTCATCTTCAGTGGAAAGGTCACGTAGTTTAAAGCGCTTCTTCCATTGTGTATCCAGTTGTTGGACCCATGGCTCCAATTCAAGAGGTTCGAGTAGATCTTCGTCTTCCTCTTCAATGTCAGCGGATGCCATGTTGACAGATAATGTCTGCCTGAATATATCTCCAATGCTGTTATCGGAATCGTATGTAGGTGATTCGGATGAGTGAGAATGCCACTCGCATTCCTCATCGGAGCCCTCGAGCGTTGTTGCTGGTGTAACATAACCGAGGATGCATTTGGACTTGTCATAATAATTTTAAGGTTTCTCAGACGGTGTTGACAGCTACAGAGGCGATCGTCGACTGTTGCTGTAATTCAGACCTGGGGTAGCCTCCATGTCGTACCCCTGCTTTTGCATGAAGTACTTGGCTTGAGGACTATACAGGTAGAGTGGTAATCTTCCAGTATCGGGTTCGAGATCAAACTCTTGTGGCATGAAAGGTTAAGGACCTTCTTTTCGGCCGAAGTTGATCGTGTGATCCCCTTCTCTTCTGTCTGGGACTAGGAAGTAGGCACCTCTAATGGGAGTAAGCCGGTTTGTGGTATGGACGGTTGTCACTTATGTGTGCAGGTTAATGTCCCGATCATGCCCCCATAATATACATCAAATTAAGTTTATTACACTCAGGATAGTTCAACGGCAGCCTCTTATTGATGACATAAGGAATTTTGTCCACAGGAATTACATCATCAGGAGAGGGACTATCCACCTTTGCAACCAGATACTTTGCGAGTTCTGCATCCTTTTCAGCTACCCCCTGCGTGACCGGGGGTTGAGACGTTATCTTCGGCAGCTTGACCATCAAGGGTTCTGCTTGTGGCATTGGCTTGCCTGAGGGTCTCGGATCTACACTTGATTGCTGGCTCGTCTTAGGAAAACGGATAACCATCGGCTCGGCAGAAGACCTCGCATATTTCGATTGCTTTGGCCTAGATCTTGGCAATCGGACCACCATCGGCTCCCCAGAGGGCCTCGCATCTTTCGGTCGCCTTTACTTGGATTTTGGCAATCGGATCACCATCGGCCCTATGACGGACTTTGGCTCTTAGTTGGACCTTGGGAGTCAGATGACGATCGGTTCCGACTACGCAGCTAGGGCAGGAGAACCGGGCACCTCTTTATGCAAAGTTGCGACAAGGGTTACGGCTTTGCCTGGTTTACGGTCCTGGAGATGAATTCTCAAGGGTTCCTATGGCCCTGTGATGACCTCTAGTTCGTCAATTATGTGCTTCTTAGATTATTCGTATAGACAGGCCTCCGAAGAGTAATAAGACTCAACCCCTTTGAAGGGATCGATGTCGGCGAATTCAGTCTTCACGAAGCCGTGCTTACTGACATACTTGGAGCACTGGTGGAGTGTGGATGGCACGATCATGTAGTCATGTATCCACGGACGCCCCAAAAGGATATTGTAGGACGTATCTGCATCTATGACGTAGCAGGTAACCTCTGTCCTCAGGTCGCCGATCTAACATTTCAATCGGATCTTTACTAAGGGATAGCTCCTTCCCGAGTTGAAACCACTAATGGCAGTGTTGGTCACCGCTATCCGGTTCATAGGGATGCCGAGGACTTGAAGTAAGCTTTTCGGGATAATGCTTATCGACGAGCCAGGATCGATGTGCATCCGATCCACCTTGATGTCGCCTATGTATCCCGTATAGTACAAGGGGCGATCATGCAAGTTGGTCTTGATCAACATGTCATGTGGGGTGAATACGATGTTGGGCATTGCATCCGCATAGTTACTGCCCTGGAGACCTGCCGACGAGTCTTCCCCTGTAGGTTTGACCTGGGCTAAGTAAGCGTCAGCATTCTGGAGCGCTTTGCTCAATGCGACACGAAGATCCTTGGAGAGCCTTAGGAGCTCGTATAACGACAACTTTGCCTGCATATTAGCCAATTGTGCTAATATGTCAAAGTTGTAAGGCCTTTCCAGCCCTTGAGGTGCATCTTTATGGAGTGGCATGTCGAAGCAGGTTTCTTTTGGCTTGGCCCGGTCTGCCGTTGGAGGCTGAGATGGCCCCGGAACATCAATGGCAGGCAGCGTTGCCGGCTGAGGGTCCTCGACTGAACTACCCAGAGTGGGCTGGACTTGTGCCACAAACCGGGTAACAACAGTCGCCGCCTCCTCAGCATCGGCTAAAATTGTATGGCAAGATCTGGACTTCTTATCTTTCTTCATGTTGGCTGGAGATGACACCGCCTGGGTAACTTTGGGCACTAAGTCTGGGTGCACCCACACAACCTCTCCTCGTGACATGGTGAGAGGTACCAAGCCAGTCGTCTGGTCCCGGACGGTGGGAAGATTAGTAACCTCCATCGTTGCCCGGGGGATAGGTATTACCCCGTCTCGAGTACTTATTAGAGAAAAGTTGCCGAACTGAATTGACACCATGTTCGCCGCCACGGTAACCTCTTCAAAGTCTAGCGACAGATCTTTAGAGTCGATAAGACTCTGGATGTACTGCATAAATTAAAAGCAGTCATGAGTGGCATGATGAACATAGCGATAGAAATGGCAGTATTTTGGGTCTTCCATCTCTGCCGCTCGAGGCTCGCGCCTTGGTGGAGGGAGTTGGAACCTGTCCCCTTACAAGAGCATGTCGAAGATAGGCTTGACATGACTATCTTTGAATGAGTAATTCACCTGGGGCCACTGAGCTTCTGCCTGCTTTTGTTCAGGCTTCTTGGTCGTACCGACGACCATAGCCTGTTTGCCTTTCTTGTCCCGGTTATTGGAGGTGCCGCCAGTGTTGTTGTTATTGGAGATAGTACCAAGATGTTTTCTTTTGACCTCTCCATCCGGGATGTATAATCCCAGCTGGCGAGCCTTCTTTAACTTCGACTCCGCATTGGTGGCGCTTATGATGAAGGTCGTCCAATTCCTGAACTAATCTTCACCCATCCAGAGGCTGAATGCGGGGAGCAACTTCTTCTGGTAGATTTCAATCAAGGAGCTTTCGGGATTGCCTTGGGGCAATCTCATTGCAGTTTGGCGGAACCACTCGATATAGTTCCTTGTCAGCTCCCTCTCCCCCTAAACGATGTCCACGAGGGATGATATTGTCACATCATGTCCCACTTCGTAGAATCTTTCTAGGAACATGTGCTTGCGGCCGTCAAAAGACTGGATGCAGTTGTCCGGAAGGTTGCGGTACTAGTCGAACGCGATTCCCTCCAATGCTCCGATAAAGAATCGTGTGAAGATGGAATCGCTATGCGGCAAATGGTCGATTGTGACCTCGAAATAAGTCATGTACCGACTAGCAGAGGTCTTCCCGTCATACGAATCAATATGAAACGATTTGTACTATGGCAAGAAAGGTACATCTCTCCACGCAAAGGAATACAGCTGTCATATTCTGAGGTCCCGGAAGGAATCTCGGGCATTGAAGATTGCTCGAAGCTCCTGGACTTCCCTCCTTGCCTCCCTGGCTTCGTCTGCAGCTGAAGGAGCGGATGCTCCTAGAGGATTGTTACCGAAAGGAGGAGTGGTCGTGTTGGAGTCTGCGTTGACTGCGGATCCCAAGCTTGTTTGTCCAGGCGTCCTTGCCGGTTGGGTCGGCAAGACGGCTTTGATTTCGTCGATTGACTTGACCAAGGACAGGAGCATGGCTTCAAGTACTTCTAGATGTTGTCGGTCAGTAGGTGCTTCATGATCATCATCGGCCATAAAGACTGTTCATACGTGGGTAGACGTGGAAGGGATCGTAGCAGAGGTGCTCTCTGTGTCGTACCCTCGTACCGAGAAATCATCGGGGAATATTGGAATGTTTTCCTCCTCGGACTCGGAAGGGGTGCTACCCCCTGTGCAGGAAGCCGCATCGTCTTGGCGAAGGCGGTCATCCTCAGCGACGTCCACGTCTGTTGCGTAATTCCAGTTGGTTGCTACCCCCTGTGTATGCTCTTGGAACACCGGGTTGTTGCATACTTTGAGGGGACTGCTACCCCCGGCCTCATCTACCCCCAGGGAGGTCAAGGATGTACCTCCAGGTGTTGGGAGCTTCTTTCTGGATCGAGTGCCTAAGTAGACATCCCTTGTGGCTGTCGGTGGCAATCCTCCAGATGAGAGTTTTCCTGCAGTGCTGGCTGAAATTGTCGGGCTGAAAGAGCCTTTCTTTCCTCCTTTGTCGGGAAGAACCTTCCTAGTTGAATTATAGGAGGCGAAAGGAAATTCCTCGTCTCCCGGAATTTGCACATGTTCCTCAAGTTGTTGTCGGAAAGGTGATGGCTGGTGCAGTCGTTAGAAAATGGATTGTCGATCTTCAGGTGCTGCCGACTTGTCGCAGTAGTAGTTGATGATGACTTGGGTACAACGACGTCCAGGGAGGGATTGCTTCTTTCTCCTTGCATTTGTGAGTAATCACCTCTCGCAAGTCGATTGCAGGCTGATCTACCTTTGCATCCAATTTGTGGACTCGGGTATCCCGAGCACACGGGTGCATAGGTATCATGTTTGCTCCCTGATCTGAGGCTAGTAAAAGCACTTACACTCGATCATTGGGGAAAGACTTTTGAGACCCACCCTGTCCGTTAGCCCTGGGGGACTGGACGCGGGTGGTTCTGTACAACTTTCCATCAGGGGCCCGTATAACAGTTAACGGTGCCCACTGACGGTCAGCAACTTGGACAGTTAACTGGGTTTATTGGGCCCGCACTGCCCTAGACTTCTTCAATTTAGCACCTGAGGGCGCATAATAAAAAGATTCCAGATTGGAATATCCTATATTCTTAATGGGCCGTATAGAGTCGAACCCGCATGAGAGACGGTCGAACACAGAGCTTCTGACAGGGCCACATGAGACACTCTGTCTATGGCCAGGATTGGCTGTCGTATGGGCCATTTTCCTGCGGCCAGAG
The DNA here is from genome assembly GCA_029216955.1 of Iris pallida. NCBI lineage: Eukaryota > Viridiplantae > Streptophyta > Magnoliopsida > Asparagales > Iridaceae > Iris > Iris pallida. The sequence goes on along the minus strand of JANAVB010025399.1, from coordinate 8,036,240 downwards.
TTGGCTGCCGCATGGGCGACCTGTCTGCGGCCAGAGGTGGCTGTCGCATGGGCGATCTGTCTGCGGCCAGAGTTGACTGTCGTATGGGCCATCTACCTGCGGCGAGAGTCAGCTACCGCATGAGTCATCTGCCCATCTCTCTTATGCGGCCTATTCTTCGTCCATATGGATTTCCCTTGTGCCTCCAAAAACTCAGCATCATAGTATTTTTCTTTGCTGGATTTGGGGACAGTGGGGTTCTCTGCGGTCGAAAGCAAGGCCGCAATAGAGTCTTGATCACTGTCTTGGGCCGCAGAAGAAGCTTCTTCGAGAACCTGGTTGGGGGTAACAGTTTTGCGCTTCTATATCTTGCGGGTTCTCTTTGGGTTAGCTCGCTTCTACGATGGGCTGGTGCTCCCTTCAGAGAGCATTTCTTCGAATGCTCGTTGGTCAAATCGAACCACGAGAATTTATTGCGTGGAGCCAAGCTTGGACGCGTCAGATTACGTCACCAACTTCTCATCGGAAGAGAAGGATGTCCTCGGCAGAGTCGCCATCGTGTTTGCCATTAAATACCTAGAACAAAAAATTACAGAGGAATTGAACTTAATTGCAAACTCGCTTGTACAAGAGAAAGCCTAGAAAGAAATCCTAGAAAATAATCTAAGTACAATTATTTAGTTTTGATTCTGGGGGTGACGATAGAGGCTCGGAAAAGTGTAGCAACTCTGTCTTACTCCTTGGACTATCTGATACGGTCCTTGTTCTTGAAGAAATTGCCCTTTGTAGGTTGCCCGCCTTTTGCATGGGTGTGGTACCCTGCTATTTATAGTGATATATGTTTTGAGCCGCATAGATGGCCACGTGGCTACAACAACACATAAAGATCCGCTCTTTGGCCGCCAGCTGGTGACTTGTTGAGATATTACTGCAGCAAATCTGGGTGGTTGAGACTTGGTCAGCCTGCCACGTGTCCCATCGCAAGATAGGATCAGTCTGCTTGAGTCATTTTGAACCGCATAGGCCTTTCAGTGTTCGGCCATGTTGGGCCGCATAAGACTCATGCAGCTTAAGTCGCAGTCTCCCTTAGTCCGCATATAGCTTGGAAACTTTTGAGCCGCATAGGTTCTATATTCTGGGCCGCATAAAGCTCATACGGCTAATGTTGCAGTTACCCTTGGCCGCATAAAGCACATAGATTGAACCACATAAGGTTCATGCGGTTCGGGTCGCAGTCCTTTTGGCCACATGGCCATGTCCAGTCTGGTGACATAACATTTTGTCTGATCACGTCTTATCTTCTTTTTGTCAGAGTGTCAGAGTTGTCAGAGCTGTCAGTTTTGCCAATTTTGACAGAGTTTGTCAGCTATATCAGAAGGGTTGATCAGCTTGGCCGCATAAGTAACTATTCTTTATGCGGCTCAAAATCAGTCTGGTGAAGATGGGCCGCAGGGGGCATGCTGAGTCTGTCATACGGCTCTTCTTTATGCGGATCAGTTTGTTCCAAAGTACTCTTGCGGTCAGTTGTGATCCACATGAACCCCATATTTTCCATGCTTCTACAAACTGCTGCGAGCTCTAAGTCGTGGGTTGGATAATTTTTCTCGTGCACCCTCAACTGTCTCGATGCGTATGCTACTACGTGACAGTGCTGCATCAATACGCATCCTAATCCCTTTCCAGATGCATCGCTGTAAATCACAAAACCACCTGGGCCCGATGGTAGTATCAAGATAGGTGCAGTGGTCAAGCGCTTCTTCAACTCGTTAAAAGTGGCTTGACACTCATCTATCCATATAAACTCCTGATCCTTGCAAGTTAGTCGAGTCATAAGCCCCGCTATTTGAGAGAAATCTTCTATGAACCTTCGGTAATATCCTGCAAGTCCAAGAAAACTTCTTACCTCAGAAGTCGATGTGGGAGCGGGCCATGCCCTGACTGCTGTGATCTTCTCAGGATCTACCGATATGCCGTCTCCAGTAACAATGTGCCCAAGAAATGAAACCTCCTAGAGAAAGAAATCACACTTGCTAAGCTTCGTAAAAAGTTGCTCATTCCTCAAGATTCCCAAAACTATCCGTAGATGCTGCTCATGCTCCTCTTGGCTCTTTGAATATATCAAGATATCATCTATAAAGATGACTACAAATTTGTCTAAGTACCGGTGAAAGATCTTGTTCATTAAGTTCATGAAGACCGCGGGAGCATTGGTCAACCCGAAAGGCATGACCAAGAACTCGTAGTGTCCATACCTCGATCGAAATGCCATCTTCGGAATGTCTTCTTTCCGAACCTTCAGTTGGTGATAGCCCGATCATAAGTCAATCTTGGAGAATACTTTTGCTCCACTCAGTTGATCAAATAGATCATCTATGCACGGCAAGGGATACTTATTCTTCACTGTCACCGCATTCAGGGCTTTGTAGTCTATACACATGCGCACTGTCCCGTCCTTCTTTGGTACGAATAGGACTGGTGCTCCCCATGGTGATGCGCTGGCTCTGATAAAGCCCTTCTCCAATAAGTCATCAATATGTGTTTTCATCTCTACCAACTCCTTGGGTGCTAGCCGATAAACTCGGGACGAAATAGGCTCGGCTCCCGGAACAAGCCCAATAGAAAACTCAATGTCTCGGTCGGGTGGTAGTCCTGGCAATTCCTCAGGAAATACGTCTTCGAACTCTGTGATGATAGGATATTGAGGGGTGTCCTGCATCATCATGTAAGTCCCTAATATTGGTGCTTCACTTCTCGACGCTTCCTCTTTGGTGAACTCGAACTCCGTATCACTCGGGGGGTCTAAAGACGATACTGCCCCTATGGCAGTCTATAAGAGCAAAATGCTGGCTCAAACAGTCCATCCCGAGAACTACATCGAAGGTCGGCATGGGAAATACGAGTAGTCGTGCTCTCATCTCCCTACCACATATCACTATAGAGCAATCTCTACATACACCACTAACAGGTACAACTCCTCCTCCAGTGAGGATTCTAATATTTTTTTTATAAAGATGACATGGATATACTATGTCTAGTGGCAAAGCTAGTGGCTATGAATGAATGGGTGGCTCCAGTGTCAATAATGTAATGGCAGGAAATGATACAACTAGAACCATACATGTTATGACGTCCACCTCTGGTTCTGTCTCCTCTGTAGCTAGTGCAAAAGCCTTTCCAACTCTCTGATTGTCCATCTGTGCTATAGCCTACTGGAATTGGGCTGTCTGAGGGGGTAAAGGTGATCGTGGTGCTCCTGGCCCCGCAATCGCTAGCCTCTACTGCTGATTCTGTGGAGCGTTCCTCTGAAATGGATAATCTCTGGTCTGGTGCTGGTTCGATCCACAAGCTAAACAATGTTCCAGCCGTCGTCTACAATCCCTCTAAACATGTCCAACTTTGCCACAGTAATGGCAAGTGGCCTTCTCCTGTGCCTGGTATGGCCTTGTCCTTTGCTGATGCTGATGTGTGGGAGGGCGTCTCACTGGCCCTTCTGTAGTGGTCTTAGCTGATCCCATGGTCGAAGTAGCTCATCGGTTTGCCTTCTTGCTTATGGCCTGTTGAGTTTTAGCCTCTGCCAGAACAGCTGCTTGGGAGACCCTCGACTCGGAGCTGGTGTATCTCTGCAACACTATACTCAAGCCTCTATGAAATCTTTTGGCTTTCTCCAGCTCCATCATAACCAACCTGGTGCAAAACGACTCAGCCGACTAAACTCGACGTCGTACTCATCAACTGTCATACTCCCCTGCTCCAAGTGTAGAAATTGGTCATACAGTGCATCCTTAGCAGTGTCGGAGAAAAACTTCTTATTAAACAGCCTTTTGAATTCCTTCCACGTCTAATCAACTCCTAGCCATCTCTCCTCTGCGGCCCACCAATCATAGGCATTTACTTCCAACTGTAACTTCACTGCCGTCATCCATAGATCTGCAGATAACTCCGAAGCCTTCAGGAGATTTTCTGTCTTAACCAGCCAATTGGTGATTCTGATGACTTCTTCAGTGCCCTTGAAGTGTGGAGGATTCATGTTGCGGAACCCTTCGATAGTACCCACAGAGGCTTGGGGGGCTCTGGTCAGTGCTGTCTCCAAACTCCTCCTAATAGTCTCATTCTGCTGCATCTGGGCCTGTACTAAGCCCTGGAGGATCTGGTCTGTAGTAGTCCCACCAGCCTGAGGCAAGGGCTGCTGTGGTGGATATGATGATGGTGGATATAGGGGTGGAATCTGTGGTAGAAACTGAGGTAGATAGGGTGGCGGAGGTGGTAGGTACTCTTCTTGAGCTGCAGGATTTTCGGGGTCTGTCCGTCCCACTTGGGGTGCTGGGGCTTGCTGCTGAGCAGTGGGTGGTGTCATCACAGGCTGCAAAGCTGGTCCGGATGGTGCTGGAGTGGTCGGGGACATGGGTGGATGACCCACTGGTCCTTCTAGAGCAGTGGTGTTCCCATCAGTAATGGCGAGAGGAGTAGCACGTCCACTATGAAGATTCATCCTGCGGTACGAGGATTTGAGTTTTGGTTAGAACAAAATTAAACTGGATGTAATCAAGCAGCCAAATGAGAAGTTGAGAAGGGATCAAGGAAGGTATTAATAAGTGGATGAGATTCTATATCCTATTCCTATATGCAGGCTTGTTGGACACAGTCATATAACCCAACAATATTACAGACCTGCATGGGCCACCACAAAAACATGTAATGTCCCAGTCCCATAATACATAGGACTAAGTACGTCAGCATGCCAGCTGTACATATACGAAGAATACACCAATATGTGGTATCCTCGTATTTGTACATAAGCTGTAAATAATAATACATGATAAGCCATAATATAATAACTATATCTCATCCACAGCTCAACACAGAATGAATAATAAGTCTCAATAATAAAAGAAGTCAAGAGATAGTCGGGTGGACATACCCACTCCAAACAGCTATGAAAAATAGTCTCAACTAAATGGAGTCCAACCTCCTCAAACAGAAAAATGAAGATAAAAAGATATCCACTACATCGTCTCAAATAATAAAAAGGAAAACTAAGTATCAGTAGGAGATGCCTCATCATCGACGTAAGAAGGATCCAAAGCTGCTCCGTACTCCTGGGGATAGTCCTGCTCGTCTAATTCTGGAGAGATCACCAGGTCCTCAGAGGGACGTAACAAGATACAGAAAAACATGCCGAAATAACTGAATGCGTAAATATGCAACCATGACACTACAGGATCTCCTAACCGTCTATGTGAGATGTACTTTGAGGACAACGTTATACGCAGGGGCTGTAGAATCAACAGAGTAAATAAAGAATAGCAGTAAGTAGCGCTCATCCGAGTCGCTATCGGCCAGGGGCAGAAAGTAGCGCCCATACGAGTCACTATCGACCCATAAATGTGTGTAAAATATAAATGTAGCCCTACGCTAGTAGCTGTCCCCTCCCCTTTCCCCTCCCCCCCCCCTCCCCCGATGCTCATGTCCAAGATGTATCCACAGCCTGTCCAGTTGGCAACTGCTACGGCTTCTAACTCGACACACTAGTAGTAGTTACCTTATATCCGTCGTACGACACATACGTATCGATAGCCAATCGAGTACGCAGGTCCGTGTCCTATATAACTCACTCATCTCGTGATACACATGTGTCAAGGCCATAGGAGATATAAAAATCTCCCACATTCATAAGTTGGTCATCTAACACTAGGTCGACAAGCAAAATAAGATATAAAATAACGAAAACGACTAAATCTAGTCGCTTGCACCCAAGTGTGACTTGGACGCACAATATAAACAAAATGACAAATAGGAAAAAAAAAGGAAATATGCAATAATAAAATATACTGAAAATAAATGAGCATAATCAGAATCTATGGCAAGGTATACTTGCCTGCGGTTCGAGAAAGGCAATCCAACAGTCGCAAGCGGCAGCACCAAAAATTCACAATCCACAGATGACTCCAGATGCTAAAACAAACATCAAAAAAGTTTCCGATGTAAAAGATATCTCTAGAAATTGCCTGTCCGAAAGTCAAATTATGAAACATTGGCAAAATCGTAATTTCAGGTCAAAACGATATCCGTCGTTGGACCCGCTTTGCACCGAAATGCGTGCCAATGTCTACGGTCTCTAAAGTCGTCAAACTACATGTCTACAAATCCGGTTTGAGGAAAAGAAACCAACGGTATGTCCAATTTTGGATTCTGATGAGCCGTGCACAAAATCGTCCGTTGGATCGGGTTGCGGGCCCGTCAAATTGGCGTTCCGGTCGAACTTCTCAGATTTGGACCAAACTTGGTGTACAGGACCAGAATTTCGATTCGGGCCTGCTGGCGCAAGTTTCGTCTCGATTCGACGAACGTACACAAAGTTATGGGTTAGTTTGTAAAGCGACAATACGGGGGTATCTCGACGGATACGCACTAATTTCGTCGTGCACACGCAACGAAATCGGGTTCCGTCAGTTCCCACACGTCGGCAACGTCCATATGCACCTTTCGATGCATATATTACGCGACCACGTCGCCCGGTTTGTCGGGACGCACGCCGTATCGGGAAGTTTTCTAAAAGTTTATAGTTTTAATTAAACCAGTTTTTCGCATAAGTTTATCAGTAAATAAAATCATGTACGGTACCTGATACGTAAATCTAAAGCTTGCGTTTCAATCTTGGTTTATTGACTTTAACAGGGTTAACTTGGTTTTCAAAAAACACGCACTGGATTGATCGTTAACAGCCTTCCCAGTTGGGTTCTGGGAAGCAAATCCTGCACTGTTTATAGGCAGTTTTTGTGCGACTTTGCCTCGATTTTTCGGGCGATCGCAAGGGTTTTATTGGATTCTACCTGAAGGGGTTTTAAGATGGTTATATAGGCTTCACGCTCGACTTCGTAGAAGCAAAAATGATCAAATAGGAACGAAGTTATGGGGGCCGAAAAATACCTGTGCGGGGCTGTACGCGAACAGAGCTCTGTTCTCCTCTCGGTCGGAAGGGGGTTTCCGGCGACTCTACAGTTGGCGGCAGTGCTCAGGCGGCCGAGGTGGTTCGCCAGGTGGTTGGGGCTGTGCGTTGCAACGAAGGGAAGGCTCGGGATCAAAAATCTCGAGTGAACGAAAGTTTTTGGGGTTCTCTCGGGTTGAGGATTTACATATATATGTGAAAGGTTTTAATTCAATTCGAGATCGAATTAAGCTAAGTTTTGGATTAGCTTACGATTTAAATCGGTGGAGAATTTGATTTAGATTAGGTTACAAAAGATTCGGAGAAAATTTGGTTTTTATTTGAATTGATTTCGAAATTCACTTTTCGGATTTTCCATGGCTATAAGCGGCTGAGCCTTTGCTCGGGTTTGGGACGGTACTGTAGCTTTGCTACAGTACCCGGCCTTAAGTTTTCTTCTTCTTTTTTCTCATATATATATATATATATATATATATATATATATATATATATATATATATATATATATATACAAGGATTCCTCTATTCTTAGAATAAAGGTGATAAAACACAATAAAAATTTCAAGGTAAATATTTATATAATTACACTAATTTTTTTAGCAATTTGCAGTCTACCAATATTAGTATAATTTACATGTATACATATTTAAACATAAACATATACATACATTAATTACTAATTAATTATTTAGTATCAAAATAATATAACAAAACTTATAAAAATATTATAAATAATAAAAAAAAATATGGGGGTTTACATAGCGCTTGAGTTTTTTTTGTTAACGGATCCGCCAGATTCTTCTGGCTTCGAACATTAACTAATACAATGATGACATCCTTGATGCGCTCATTCAGTGATGTGTGACAAAGTCGCACAATCCTCTTATTACTATTGAAAAGATCATTGGATATCACTGTTGCAGTAGCTTGATTGTCGTAGTATATCAGTATAGCCAAAATTTGTGCTCCAACTAGAGGAAGATCATACATGAGCTCCCAAAGCCACTTTATTTCATTTGTTGTAGCTGCCAGTGCACAGAACTCAGACTCCATAGTTGAGTGAGAGATCAAAGTCGAATTCTTCAACTTCTACGATATAGCATGCAGTCCTACCTTGGAGAAGATATATCCTTTTATAGATCTTTCACTCTCTTCTTCTAAGCACAACTAGAACCACTAAAATCGTCTACCACTGTGAATAATCATTGTAGTATAATGCAAGCTTCTGAGTTCTCTTGAGACATCTCATAATTCTTTTTACAGCTTTCCAGTGTTCTACACCGAAATGTCTTATGAACCGACTCAGCATCCCCACGACGAAATAAATATTCAATCTAATGCACTTAGAGCGTATATTAAACTTCCAATGATGCTTGAGTACTCCAACTGCCTGACATTTTTTCCTGAATTTTACTTTAGCTTCTTGTCACACCTATAAATAGTATAAATCCAGGAAGATCATGATACTCATAGCATGTGAACATCTTTTCTACGTAGTGAGCTTATGATAGAGCAAGTCAAGCTTTTGTTCAAATGATCTTCATCCAAAGGATAACATCAACATCTTTCATGTCTTTCATATTGAATTAGGACGATAGGAACTTTTTTGTCTTTGTGACGTTGTCTAGATTCGTACCCAGAATTAATATATCATTGACATAAAGATACACAATAACCCATTTGCTATTAGGAAAATTTGCGTATACACACTTATTTGTCCTACTATCCCTTAGTCGTTTTAATCTAATAACTATCAAGCTTCTCGTGCTACATCTTGGGAGCCTGCTTTAGACCGTACAGATATTTTGCTAATTTGCATATTGTCTTCAAGTTCCTTAATGACAAATCCTTCTGATTGCTTTATGTAAATATCTTTAATCAAATCTCCATACAGGAATATTTTTTCTAACATCCATTTGATGAATCACCAGCTTGTGAATTGCACCCAGAGCGATAAGCATCATGATAGTTTTTATACGTGCAATTGGAACATATCAATCGAAGTAGTTGATCCCTTGGTTTGAGAAAACCTTTTAACCATCATTCTAGCCTTGAACTTATCAACAGTTTCATTAAGCTCTAAACTCTTCTTAAATATATTCAATGTATTTTGCTCCTTCAGGCAAATTGATTAACACCCAAGTATTATTGGATGTAATGGAGTTAATCTCATCATTGACTGCCTCCTTCAAGAAAAACAACATCTCTAGACTTTATCACGTCATTATAGGTAAGCAAATCTTCTTCCACATGGTAGGTGATAGTCTTACCCAAAGTCCTTCGGCCTCCTCACTCGCTTCGATGACGACTCAGCAAGTTCTGGTTCAGATATTGCCTCTTCAAGTGCAACTTCTTCTTAGACTATAGCTTCTACGAAAATGTTAGCCTCTTCTGTGTTTACAATATTCTCCAAAAGATCATCTAGAATATTGTTCATGTGTCTGGCAAACTTATCTTCGAAGAATTCAGTGTCGTAGGATTTAATGATATGATTTGATTCAATATCAATAAATCTACGAGCATCACTCTTCTCGACATAACCCAGGAATATAATCTTTATAGTGTGCTTATACCCAGCTTCTGAATCTTTATGTCAGAAAGCTGATCACATAAGCCAGACACGCCCACACTCGAATGAAATTCAAGTTAGGTCCAACCTTGAACCATAGTTCATGAGGAGTGATATTTGACTGTACAAACAGTAATCGATTGGAAATAAAAGTAGTCGTCAGATGAAATTTGGAGGACCATTGGTTAATAGTATAGAATTCATCATCTCCATCAATGTCATGTTCTTCCTTTCTACTACTCCATTAGATTGGAGAAATACGGAGCGATCGTTTCATTGACAATTTTATGTTATTTATAGAATGATACGAATTTAAAAGAACGATACTCTTTTCCTCGATCGCTTTTGAGTATCTTGAGTTGTTGTCTCGTTTGACGTTCAGCTTCAGTCTTGAAGTCTTTAAACTTCTCGAACACTTTATCTGTCAATTTGAGAAGCTAGCGAATCAATACTTCAAGAAATGGTCAATGAAAGTAATGAAATACTTCGTTCCAACCACTGTGGAAAATTGCTTCAAGTCATAGATATATGAGTGCATAAACTCCAAAAAGTATGTGCTGCAGATCATTCGTCTGAATGGTTGTCTTACAATCTTAGTCTAAACACAGACTTCACATTTCTCCACTTTCTTATCTTCACATTTGGAGATAAGGCCTAGACTAGACATCTTGTTGATTCTCTTATAATGAACATTTCATAGTCTATTATGTCATAACTCAAGTAATTAGCTAGAAACAGATACTTCATTAATACAATATGCTGAAGTTACAACTAGTAATTTGAACATTCCTTCAATACAAAAGATTTTGCAAAGTATGTTCCTTTGTAGGACATCACCATCTGACCTGCATTAATGTCCAATCGTTAAGCCTACATTGCACAACAAACTCCCAGTGATCAGATTCTTGGCAATAACTAGTACATGCTTCACATTCTCCAAGATAAATGTCTTTCCTGAAGTCAGTTTCAGCACTACTGACCAGATCCTCAAAGCTTCAACTTCAGATTTGATTGCCATTAAAATCTTCTCAGAAATAGGTTTGTAATTGGTAAATAATTCCTTCTTAGAGCATGCATGGCAAGATGCCCATGTATCACCCACCAATCTATGTCTACGCTAGAGGAGTCAACATGTGCAATCATAGCAATCAAGTTGGCTTCACTTCTCGCACGTTTCTATTCATTGCGATGTCTTCTGCTGCTTGCTACTTGGCAGGAGCATCCTCATCCTTCATTGGAAGCACCTACTGGGTTTGTACCGGTGTACGTGGGAGAGGAGAGGCAGAGGTTTTTTGTTCCAACTGCATCCCTGTCGCACCCTCTATTTCAGATGCTGTTGGAGAGGTCCTACAAGGAGTACGGGTTTAGTCAAAGCAGTGGGCTGATGCTTCCCTGCAATGCTTCTAGTTTTCAGGAGGTGGTGAGAGTTGTCGAGTGCTTCCATGGGCAGTTTGACCTCAAAAAGTTGGTCGAAGAGCTCATTTGATTGCAGTTAGAATCACCTCTCTTTTTTTTTCTTTTGCGTGTATTCCTTAATGTGTACAGTTACAGCTCAATATATGAAATATCCTGTGATTCAAGCTGCTCCTTTGAGCAATATCCCATCGTTCATCCTAACTTAGTGCATCCGTTTGCTCTATGTTGCACATGCCAAACCAGTATAAGAAGATTATCTCTCATCTATGATTTGTTATTCCCGAGACTTAATTTTTGATGGAAGACAGATAATCGAAACAGTTGTTAAAATAGCAACAACGTTTCGTAGCAACACTTCAAAGAAGGTGCACTACAGAGATCCTTGGAGGATTCTGGGTAACGATATCTAAAAAGATTTCGTTACAACAGCAAACGAATGTAGAGCTTCTTTCGGGAAGGTACAAATCGAGTTGCTAGCAGCAGCAATGACGAAAGCCCACAAGAGATTTCTGATTAGATCAGAGAAGAAGAGAAAGAAAGAAGAAAGAGAAAGGTAGCTTTACTGGGGTGATTAGATCACCGTTGCTCAAAGCAAGATTCGCCTATATACGATCCGCTTCCAGGAACCAGCAAGTTCTAGAAAACTTCTGGAACGCTCGTCAGTCAATATTTGAGATTTGAACGGGCTTCCTGGACTTTACGGACTCCTTTAACTCTCTTCTTTGGTGCATCTTAGAAAGGTGGTCAGGTGGCTCTATTTATAGAGTGGAGTGAGACTTTACCATCTCTCCTATCCGATGTGGGACTAAAATACCACTACTCTAAAATAGAGTTTGATGTTTTACATCATCCCACAATCAACATAGTCGAGTGCTTGCCCACGCCTACCCCCGAACACACGATCGTGCATGCACGAGACATCCTGGAGTCCAAGTCCGATCAACAAAAATCAACTTACATCATTGTTAGAATTAATCCTTTTTTTTCTAGGAAAATACTCCCACATGGCACACACTTGTGCCCCATTACACCTCATGTGCACACCTCAACACAAGCAATACATTATAATGAGATACTTATCATTTGGTGTAACCGATGTGGGACTATGATCTTTCCTAGTCTAAAGGCAAAAACACCAACAATCTCCCACATATCTCAATATATGGGTCGAGCATTCCCCACAGTGACTATCCATCATGCATTAGGAGAGATGTCGCTACGACTTGAATCTTCCCGCATAGGTTAAATAACAGCATGATACAAGAATGGACTAAGCCTTGAATTCTGTACCATAACTGCAATTCTTCCTACTCACATAATGACATCAACTGTGCTTCTGGCTGCACATTAAAGGCCTTATGCCAGCCTGGTTTTGGTGTATGTATGTTGGGTGTCTACAAAGTTTTTCTCAAGAGACGGCCTACATCTCTATCCATACACTCTAGGTGAGTTCTTTTAAAGAGTCTTAGCATAAAGCATTTCACTTCCTTGCGGTGCTACGCCGCTATGACATGGCCCAAAGCTAAGGCACTGCCTCATGTGGTGTCATACCACCTATAGCATGAGGCCCAGCCTCTTTGTAGTGCCAAACTACACAGCATGAAGCCTTTCGCTTCCTTGCGGTGTTACGCCGCCGTGACATGGCTTACAAAGCCGAGGCACTACCTCATGTGGTGTCACACTAATGTAACATGAGGCCCATCCTCTTTGTAGTGCTGCCTACCACTCATCATTCTACAGCATTAGGCCCACTTGCCTATGTGCGGTACTACGTCGCTGTGACTTGGCCCGAAGCCGAGGCTTTACCCTCACTAGTTACCTCATGTGGTGTCACCCCACTGTAGCATGGAGTACTACGCTCCTTTGTAGTGCTACCCGTGCTTCTTGTAAAGCACAACAGACATCCCAAATATCCGAGACCTCATTAAGACTTCCAAGCCATCCTCTCACAGGACTTTGTTCTCTAAAATGAACAAACAGTAGACAACAGTGGTTCTGGGTTCACAATCCCGCAAGGTCCCAAAGGATTGCCTACTCACAATAGTTCTGGGTCTGAAACTCCGTAATATCCCAAGGGATTGCCCACTAACAGTGGTTCTAGGTACGTGACCGCGCAATATCCAGAGGACTGCCCACTAACAGTGGGTCTAGGTCCATGACCGCGCAGTATACCAAAGGATTGCCCACTACACTTGATATTCTTACAGTCAATGGTCCTTCCTTGAACCAAAAGCTAGATGCCTAGTAGATTTCTCTTTGAACTAATAACATAAAACTTTATGGTAGGATTGCAGAGACACAATATCAGAATATCTTCAAGCCCATTTTTCTTACTAAATCCTCGACCACTGACGCTTGAGATCTTTGGTGATCGGATCCGCCAGATTCTCCTGGCTCCGAACATCCACCACGGCAATGACTTCTTTTTTAATAAGATCATTGACCGACATGTGCCTTAATCGCACAGTTCTCTTCTTACCATTGAAGAGGTCATTTCATGCCACCACTGTAGTCGCCTGGTTGTCGTAGTAAATTGGCACTGCCGGAATCTGTGTACCAACCATAGGAAGATCATACATGAGCTCTCGAAGCCATTCTGCTTCATCTGCTGCAGCTGCTAGTGCATAAAACTCAGATTCCATAGATGAGTGTGAGAGCATAGACTGCTTCTTCGACTTCCACGATATAGCAGCTCCACCCATTTCGAATATGTATCCTGCTGTGGACATTTTACTCTCTACTTCTGAACACCAGCTTGCATCGCTGAAGCCTTCTACTACTGTTGGATCTCCGCAGTAGTGCAGTACATACTTCTGAGTCCTTTTGAGGTATCTCATGACCCTCTTCACAGCTTTCCAATGCTTCACACCTGGATTACTTGTGAACCGACTCAGCATCCCCACGGCAAAAGCTATGTCAGGCCTTGTGGTAGTAGTCGCATACATCAAACTCTCGATGATGCTTGAATACTCCAACTGTCTGACGCTTTTCTTTGGATTTGGCTTCAGCTTCTTGTCACACCTATACGGCGTATCTATCCCTGGAAAATCCTAATATCCATAGCGTGTGAGCATCTTCTCAATGTAATGAGACTGTGACAATGTCACTCCAGTTTCTGTCCGGATGATCTTTATCCCTAGGATAACATCAGCTTCTCCTAAGTTCTTCATGCTGAACTTAGACGAGAGAAACTTCTTTGTCTCAGTGACACTTGCAAGACCTGTACCCAAGATCAGCATGTCGTCCACGTACAGACAAACGACATTTTCTCTCCCGTCAGCGAACTTTGTGTATACACATTTGTCCGTCTCGCTGAGCCTGTAGCCGTTTGATCTTATGACTTTATCAAACTTCTCATGCCACATCTTGGGAGCTTGCTTCAGACTATACAGAGATTTCACCAACTTGCAGACTTTGTCTTCGAGGCCCTTGACGACGAATCCTTCTGGTTGTTGCATGTAAATCTCTTCAGTCAACTCACCATTCAGGAAAGCAGTTTTAACATCCATCTGATGAATAACTAGCTTGTGAATTGCACTTAAAGCAATCAACATCCTGATCATGGTAGTCATCCGTGCTACTGGAGCATAAGTGTCAAATTAATCAATCCCCTGCTTCTGAGAAAACCCCTTGGCAACCAACCTAGCCTTGAACTTATCAACAGTTTCATCGAATTTCATCTTCTTCTTGAAGATCCATTTACATTCGATTGGTTTTGCTCCTTCAGGCAGATCGACCAACACCCACGTGTTGTTGGAGGTTATCGAGTCATACTTATCATTAATAGCCTCCTCCCAGATGACAGTATCTCTGGTCTTCATAGCCTCATCATAGGTAAGTAGATCTGCTTCTACATGATAGGTGACAAAATTCTCTCCGAAGTTCTTCTGTCTCCTCATTCGCTTAGACACAGGGTCTATGAGTTCTGGTTCAATAGTTGTTCTTGCAACAACAACTTCTTGGACTACGTCACTACAAGGAGCTTCAGCCTCCTGTGCACTCACACTGTTCTCCGAAATATTCGCAAAAATAATGTTCTTGTGCCTTGCAAATTTATTTTTAAAGAATTCTGCATCGCGAGACTCAATGGTATGATTAGAGTCAATATCAAGGAACCTCCGAGCATCACCCTTATTGGCATAACCAATGAAGATTGTCTTCGTAGTCCTTATACCTAGCTTCTGAATCTTCAAATCTGGATGCCTCACATACGCCAGAAACCCCCACACTCGAATTATTCAAATTGGGTCTGACCTTGAACCAGAGTTCAGGAGGAGTGACATCGAAAGTTGCATACGGTACTCTATTCGGAATGAGAGTAGCCGTAAGTACTGCTTCGCTCCAGAAGCAATTTGGAAGACCTGCAGCCAACAGCATTGAGTTCATCATCTTTGTTAATGTTCTGTTCTTTCTTTCTGCAAAACCATTTGATTGAGGGGAGTACGGAGCAGTTGTCTCATTAACAATTCCATGTTCTCTGCAGAACGATGCGAATTCATGAGACCTATACTCTCCACCTCGATCATTTCTGAGTAATTGTAGATCGGTTTAACGTTCAGCTTCAGCCCTGAAGTCTCTGAACTACTCGAATGATGCATCCTTCTACTTGAGAATTCATACGAACATGCACTTCGAGAAACACTTCGAACCGGCCTCTATAGAGAATTGATAAAAGTCACAGATATCTGAGTGTACTAACTCCAGATGATCAGTACTTTAGTTCAATCGTCTGAGCAGCTTCCTGATAGTCTTGTATCTGCGCAGACCTTAAATCCCTCCACCTCCTAAGCCCCACATTCTGAAGATAAGGTCCCGGTAGGACAGCTTGAGTCTACTTCTATCATAGAACAACTCTCGGTCCATTCAATGAAGTAACTTCATCGCCATCAGCAGAAGTTCGAACATCCCTTCAGCACCGAACATCTTTTCGAAGCATGTTCCTCGCCAAGAAATTACCATTTGTCTAGTACGAATGTCCATCTTTTAAGTCTGTATCAGATAACAGACTTCCTGAGATCATATCTTCGAAAATCTCTGGTACGTGTAACACGCATTCAGGTGTCCTTGTCGGTAGTTCATAACCACTGTTTCGATCTTCAAATATTCTGCTATGTACATGTTCGCCATCGAGACCTTTGTCATAACACGGCTTATCCTTGGTAACAGCTCCTTCGAGAGCACACGTGGTCAGATGCACTAGTGTCAGACCACTAGTCAGCTACCATGCTAGATAACTCAACCTGTGCAACAATAGCAACCAAGTTAAGTAATCAAAATAACCAACTTTAGCCATACCTGCTATTTTGGTTTGGGCTTGGCCCTGCAATCCTTCTTGAAGTGACCCTTCTTGCCACAGTTGAAGCAAGCACCATCGCCCTCAGGTCTTTGGCTTGAATTGAGCTGACTTCACCTACAGCTGGTGAGAGTCCTTAGCTCATCTTCAACATGAATCTAGTACAAGAGGCGTTCAAGATCCACCTCCATCTTCTTGCGGTGCAAGTCCGCAATAAAATTGCTCCACCTAGGTAGGAGTTTGGCGAGAATGCCCCCGACGACAAATGCATCGACAAAGATATGTCGTCATCCTCAAGTTTCTGACGTAACTTGAGAAACTCTTTGACTTAAGGCAACATTGTCTTGTCGTCCTCAAATCGCATCTTCCAGACCTTTTCGGTCATGTGGATCTTGTTCCTGTTTTCATCTGCCTTGTAGAGATTCTCTACCGACTCCCAGACGTCCTTATCATGGACCGTCTTGCTGTATGACTCTGCCAGAGAGTCTTCCATAGAGTTTAAGATAAGCAACTTGCAAAGGTTGTTATCTCTCCTCCACTTGGATTGCAGAGCAGTGGCCTCAGCGACCCTTCGAGCATTTTCACCTTCTGGTCTTAAAGGCTCAGGATCTGTCAACACGTAGTCAACGTTCACGAGTTGAAGATTAAGGCTGACATTTCTCTTCCAGACGTTGTAATGCTCCCCGTCAAACTTCTCAAGTTTGTTAAAACTTTATATCGAGAAGGTTTGCACGGTTGTTTTCCATCGAATATAAATATTGCTTTGAGATTGTTATTCCCGAGGCTTAATTTTTGATGGAAGACAGAGAATCAAAACAGTTGTTAAAATAGCAACAACGTTTCGTAGCAACACTTCAAAGAATGTGCACTACAAAGATCCTTGGAGGATTATGGGTAAAGAAAATCTAAAAAGATTTCGTTACAACAGTAAACGAATGTAGAGTTTCTTTTAGGAATGTACAAATCGAGTTGCTAGTAGCAGCAGCGACGAAAGCCCACAAGAGATTTTTGATTAGATCAGAGAGAAGAAGAGAAAGAAAGAAGAAAGAGAAAGGCAGCTTTGCTGGGGTGATTAGATCACCGTTGCTCAAAGTAAGATTCGCCTATATACGATCCGCTTCCAGGAACCAGCAAGTTCTAGAAAACTTCTGGAACGCTCGTCAGTCAATATTTGAGACTTGAACGGACTTCCTGGACTTTACGGACACCTTTAACTCTCTTCTTTGGTGCATCTTAGAAAGGAGGTCAGGGGGCTCTATTTATAGAGTGGAGTGAAACTTCACCATCTCTCCTATCCGATGTGGGACTAAAATACCAATACTCTAAAATAGAGTTTGATGTTTTACATCATCCCACAATCAACATAGTCGAGTGCTAGCCCACGCCTACCCCGAACACACGACCGTGCATGCACGAGACATCCTGGAGTCCGAGTCCGATCAACAAAAATCAACTTACATCATTGTTAGAATTAATCCTTTTTTTTTCTAGGAAAATACTCCCACATTGTACACACTTGTGCCCCATTACACCTCATGTGCACACCTCAACACAAGCAATACATTATATTGAGATACTTATCATTTGGTGTAGCCGATGTGGGACTATCTTTCCTAGTCTAAAGGCAAAAACACCAACATGGTCCTCCAACTCCACCCCGCCCTGCCACATGTCCATTTCTCTATACAATGATCATTTCCAAAATTATGAAGAACTGTTACAAGTTGGGAAAGATGTGAGACCCGAACCATACTTGAGGTATGATATAGGATCCGGTTCGTATCTCATCCTTCCACTTTCTAACCTGTGCGGAACTAAACTTTCAATACAAATCATGTTGGCGTGAGTTGTCCTCCGCGAGATTTTAGGAGGAAGTTTTGGGATACACCTTCAATCGAATTTATTACGCTAGCTGTACATGTGTAATCAATGTGGTTAATTGTGCTATCTGTATAACCATATTTAACTTATTTTCTTTGTTATATACCTCCTGATTCTCGTAATGAGAAAATTGAATAAGAAGAAATTTTCTATATCTTTTGTCATGGTATCAGCTTCTTATACTTTCCTAACCAATCTCCCCTCCATGGCTGATACAGACTCCCCTGCCAATGACTCCTCATCTTCCTCCATCTTAAGCTGGGTTGACCACAAAAATGACTGAAGTTTTCAACAAGACTTCAGTCCCCAGCCAGACCCTCGAAATTGCTAATGCACTGATCGGCATCAAGTTGGATGGCACCAACTATGCTCTTTGGTCCCATGTGGTTGAGTTGTATATCTCTGGCAAAGACAAACTAGGATACATATATGGTGACCTACCTCAACCTCCTTAGACAGGTCCAGCGTTTCGACAGTGGCGCACCGATAACGCTATTGTTAAAGGGTAGTTGATTAATTCCATCGAATCCTCTCTTATCGGTAACTTCATTCGCGTCCTAACAGGCAAGCCGGTGTGGGATGCAATTTGCCAATTGCTACTACATACTTTGATGGCAACAACACCTTCCAGGTGTACGACCTCCGGCGACGCGTGACCCGCTTTAAACAGGCTGGCGGCTCTCTAGAAAAATTCTACAATGATCTCCAAGGCCTCTGGCATGAAATCGACTTCCATCGCCCAAATCCGATGGAATGCCCAACCGATATTCAACACTACAATACATTCGTTCAAGAATATCTGGTCTACTTATTCTTGGATGGTCTCGATGACCGCTTAGACCATATCAGGAGCGATGTCCTGTAGATAAAGCCATTTTCAAGGGTGGAGTAAGCCTACACACACGTCCGAAGGGAAGCTCTTCGTCAAGCAATAATGACAATGAGTAATCCTGATAATTCACCAGGAGCAGGTATGGCGACCAAGGGTCCCATGCAAGGCTCCAGTCTCAATTCTCCTCTCCTCTGGATCTCTCTCATTGAATGGTGGCAAATCTGGTTCCTACTACAAGTCCCACGTCAACTCTGATAACACTAAATGCTCTCATTGTGGGGGTGCAAAGCATACTCGTGAGACCTGCTTCAAACTTCACGGGCATCCCAATAGTGGCATGAACTCCAGGCTCGGAAGCGCCACGATGGAGGTGGGCATGATGATAGCACCAGGCAAAGCTGTGGTGGCTACAGCAGAACCATATCTTTCCCTTATTCCAGCCGATGGATCCAGCTCTAACCCAGGTAATGCTCTACTTGGTTCTTCTTGGGAGGCTGATTACAATGCTTGGAGACTTGATTCCGGAGCAACAGACCATATGACGTTTGATGGAAATAATTTTTCTCAGCACTCTCCTCATCAGTGAACTAGCATTGCCAATGTTAATGGAGGCATCGCTTCGGTCACAGGGGTTGGGACTATGATGTTGTCCCCAACCCTTCCATTGTCTCATACTTTACCCGTGCCTTCTTTTTCACACAAGTTACTATCCATGGGTCAAGTTACTAAAGACTTGAATTGTGTTGTGCTCATTTATCCTGCATTTTGTCTTATTCAGTATATTCTCACCAAGGAGAGCATGGAGCGTGGTACTATGAGGGGGGCTCTTTTATATGGATGATTTCAGTGTCGGCCGAGCACACCACATGCACCGTCCAAGCAATCTCAAAGTGGAACATAGTTTGCTTTGGCACCGTCGGTTAGGCTACCCGTCATTTGTTTATCTGCAACATGTGTTTCCAGATTTATTTTCAGGTGTGTCAACTTGCATTTTAGCTAAGAGTCATTGAGTTCCTTATCCGTTGAGTATGAATAAAAGTGATGTTCCCTTTGCTTTGATTCACTTTGATGTTTGGGGTCCTTCTCAAAATTTAGTGTCTTATTTTCGCTGATTTGTGATATTTGTTGATAATTGTACTCGCATGACTTGAATTTATCTATTGAAACACAAAAATGAGGTTTTTTCGGTGTTTCAATCATTTCATACAATGATTCAGACTCAGTTCTGTGCTAAGCTTCAAATTCTTCGATCTGATAATTGTCGCAAGTATATGAATAACCAATTCCGTGAATATTTCCAACAACATGGCATAATTCATGAGACCTCATGCCCCAAGACTCCACAACATAATGGTATTGCAGAGGGCAAGAATCGCCACATCCTCGAAATTGCTCGTGTTCTGGTACTTGAAGCTCACGTACCTAGCCACCACTGGGCTGATGCCGTTTCTACGGCTGTCCGTCTCATTAAACATATGCCATCAAAGGTTCTTGGGTTCAAGACTCCATATAGGTCTTGTCAACCTATGTCTCATTACCCACTGTACTGATGATTTTGCCTCGCGTCTTTGGATGTGTTATGTTTGTTCACCTCCATAAGAACCAACGCATGAAGCTTGATACGTGTGCTATTCTGTGTCTTTTGGGGATATGGTGTACACCAAAAAGGGTATTACTGCTACTGTCACGCCCCAGTACCGAAATACGGGGACGGACGTCTGCCAGCTACACCGTATAAGGTACGAATACGTTATACGGCGATGACGGATGTCAATCTTGCTGGGTATCCTAGCATGCAATCATTCTATGGCCTAAATCCGATCTCATATCCACAGGCAATAACAATGAAATACTAAGCAAGAGAGAGAATAATATGGAAAGCAGAAAATACTCATATGATAGTCAGAAAATCTACAGTACAGGATAATAATGTAGATGAGTGTACCTTCCCACAGTTCCTAGCATGGTATGGAACTGGAGCATATCCTCCAAGTCAAGTCTGGAAGATCCACTGGGTCGGTCACAGGTAATCTGGGAACAATCCAGGTTTTGTCAGGCCAACAGTAGCAAGTACCAGAAAGGAAGGCTCAAGGACGGACGAAGCCAGCAGGATAAAATATGAAGCAGGATAGCATAAATGAGCAGTAAAGGAGAGTAAGGATCGTGCGGTACCAACGCACGATAACAATCCACAACTAAAGTAGCTAAATAACCAACAATCATCACAATCTCCCTAACATCCAATAATACTGCATCGCTAACCGGAACTCGTAGTCTGTCATCGGAACAGTAATCCACCCCTATATCAAGCAAGAACATAGGAATGAATTACCGCGCCGGGGCAACATTACGTGCCAGCCTGCTTAGCAAGCAGCAATCCATACAATTTATATGAATAAGCGGCCACTCAAATGTCTACAGCTGTCTAGGTGGAGGTTGGGTTACCCTAACAATGCAAAAATATAGAAATTCTCATATTGTGCCGTCCCAGCAGGGCTAGCGGGGCCAAGTATATCATGACTAGATGAGCACCAGTCCCTCGTAAGACCACCGGGCTCTGCATGTCACCACCGGTCCCTCGTAAGGTCATCGTGCCGAGTATGCCATGTATATAATGTATAGTACATAAAGTAGCGGATATTGCCATCCACTAGTGCAAATGGTAACAATATCCGTGGCGGCCAGCATGCATGTCATGACTAATGTCTGGGATAAGGCTAGTACTGCACGATCTCGGAATTCCGTTCCCTCCCAATTCTTCTACCAGTTTAAGTTGCCTAGATTATCCATACATTTATCCGAAATCACATGCCGTGGTTACATGATCATCCTCCTAGATGTCGTACCTCAGTACAGGAATGCTAAGTAAGAATCAACCTCGGCACCTATAGTCCCAGTTGTGATTCATCCTTAGTGTTATGCAACAAGCAAGCAAGTAATCCTGACCACGCTAAGACTAAAGGCTAACTACCAAGGTACCCGTGCATGTAATCATATAATATAGCAAGAATATCAGGATGGCATTGCAATGCCATATAATCATGGAAGTAGCACCTCAAGTGCCAGTAGACAAGGAGCACCGCAGTGCAAAATCAGGGCCAGTACCTCAAAGGGTAAGCTGGACTTATTGCACGGATACAAGTAGTTATGTCAGGGACAAGGTCAAATCTGTCAGTCATATGAAATCATCTATCGTGGCATGGATATCAGGTCAAGTACAAGATCAGAATCTCTACTATAATAGCAACTCAAGCATATATGGGAGCCTACAGCTCCAATCATCAAATCGGTCCATCCACCACATCAATCAATCAATAGTCTTCACATCCACGATGGAAGAAATATCATGCCAAGAAAGACAATCACTATATACTAAGCCGATCACTAGAATCAATGCTAGGCCCTCTGGCTCACACGAATCCTCTGAATCAATGATCACAAGCTATCAGAAAACAAGTCTCTCAACTATTAAGATGGAGCAATCAAACCAGGTTCTGGGCGCATGGGAAATCGAGTAAAAATTATATAATAATACCCACAATATTCTCCTCGTTCTGCGAAATATTCGCAATCATCAAAATCCAAGAATCCACATAGTCATGTCGATCAAATTAGAACATCATCAAAAAAAATAGCAACACTATCCAAGAATCCACATGAGTCCATCAAATCGATATCCCAAGATCGTACTCTCTATGATACTCAATCCTCAGACATATCCAAAGTCACGAATCCCGATGCATAGGGAAAACTGGTAGCCCTATCTAGCTAGACTAGGATAACTCCTAGAAAGAATGGTCAGGGGATAAGATTCTATTAATCAGTGTTGCTAGAAAATGGCAAGGATTGCATGAACTGCTCTGGAGCAGATCCACAACCCTTAAACCAAACAAGGACCATGGTTGCAGACCGTCTCCCGAGTGGAACCGCGCTCCTTACGCTATCCGACGGACAAGACATGTCAAGAGCTAGAAGACTAGTCTAGTCAGAGGTCTACCTAGCAAGTACTGAGATCAGGTAATACTATACTACAAAAGATGCGCACGAGTCTGGTTCAGCAACCAAAGGAACGGTTCTGCCCAAATCTTCGAACCAAATTCCCGATCGGGAATTCTGAAAAAAATTGGCAGAGTTTCCATTGTATTCTGGACGGGTGCTCCCAGCGAATTGGGGCTAAATCCACTCGGCACAACCTGCCACAGAATCGCATGCTGAGAACACTAAGTCTCAGCTTCCAGCAGCACTACAATGCGTACTAGAAACCAAATCATAGCCGAGAACACTAAGTCTCGGCCTCCAGCAGCACTACGATGCGTATTGGGCGCCAAGCCAACACATGCAACAAGAATCGCCATGCAGGACGCATCACAGACCCACAGTCATAATCCAAGCCACAAGCAAAGTCACAGACATAGTTAGCCCAAGCCGTTACCCGACCGCGAGTCGGACAAGGGGCATATGGGGACAATCCATACTCGTGAGTCATGCTCGTTTCCTCGAAGGTGTGGATGACCCGTCCGAGTTGTCCGATACGATCGTAAATCGGTATCGAACCAAACTATCCTAGGTTATCATCATGTCAGTTCTACTAATAGCTACACTATTCATGGCTATACATTTACCATTACAATTAATTAAATAAATAAAATCCAGGAAGAGGGCAAGAGCCGTCGATGAGCAAGGGATACTTGCCTAGAGGGCTCGGCTAGGTAAGCAAGTCTTCGACGATCGGGATCCGGGGTAGCACGTCCATCGAGGTCCTCGAAACACATAATAAACAATCATTAGCATAAAATATTAAAATAATAACGAAAATCACGATGGATGGCAGGAGGCTATACCGTCTAGGTCCCGCAAGCAGTACAGGGATCCGACATAAAAACCGAGGCACACGGATCGACACGGACACGCAAACCGAGAAGTGCACGTGCATCGAGCCGCGTACGAGAATCAAAATGGCATGAATATCGAGGCAAAAAGGAACAGGGCGTGCACGTAAATCGAGACATGCACGTAGATCGAGGGATCGCAAATATCGAGATGGTACACGAATCATCGAGACATGCACGCAAATCGAGACGGTACAAAACTCAAGGAAGCACGTAATTCAATGCGGCACACAAATCGATACGTGAGCGCAAATCAATACAACACGGAGTCCAAAGTGGTACGCAAACCGAGACAGCACGCAAATCAGTACGTGCACGCAAATCGGAGCGACACAAAAATCGAGATGGGTACAAAGGTCGAGGCACAAAAAATGGGACAATACACAAATCGAAATGGCACGGTGCCCAAGGCAGCGCGGGGCTCGAGGCATCCTGCTGCCTAAGGCAGCACGTGTATCGAGGTGGCACGGGAGCCGAGACAGCACGTACACCAAGGTGTACGTGAATCGAGATGGCACAAATATCGAGGCTGCACGAAGAACGAGGGGGCACATCCCTCGAGGGCGTGCTGCTCGAGACAGCGCACTGCACAAAATAGTGTGCAGCCCGAGGCCCGCAGATCGAGAAAGGGAAAGAGGGGGTGCGCTGGTCCCTCGCCGGCGGAAGAGCAGTTGCCAAGGAAGCTCGGCCAGTTCAGGCCGGCTCCGCGGTGGAGGAGAAGACATGGAGGGGGGTTCGGTGGAGCCCCCTGCGACGCCGACAACTGGAGCTCGACGGAGGAGCTCGCAGCGACGCTCGACCTCGAATAGGGGAGGGGAAAAGAGGACAGCGCTCGTCGCCGAAAAATGAAGGGGTGGAGACGACGACGGCTGCGACTGGGAGTGGCGGTGGTGGTCACGGAGGCCATAAAGGCGGTGGTGGCCGGCCATGGAGATGGGGCGGCCACGGACAAGCACGGGAGAGGGAGGGATAGAGCTGAGAGGAAGAGGAGAGCAAGGAAAGAGAGGGATGCGAGGTGGGGGGTGTTCTCCTGTGAGGGGAAGAGAAAGAGAGGTGAGCGAGAGAGAGAGAGAATGGTGAAGCAAAGGGAGGGGGAGGCTGGTCTTCCAGCACAAGAGAGAGAGAGAGTTAAGGGAGAGGGAAAGTAAGGGGCTGAGTGAGTAAAAGTGATGGGAAGGGTTAGGTAAGGGGAGGGGTAGGGTTAGGTAATAAATAATTAAACAAATAAGTAAATAATTACAAGGGTAATAATCACATGATAAAAATGCTCATAAAATAGAAACAACAATACTCACACCTTAAATAATACCAACAGTAAATTGATAACACCAGTAATAATCAAATGCCAGGTCCCAACAACGAAAGCCAAATCAAGACCCCAAAAATAATAATAGAATAATACGAAATTTTAAAATCACAAAATACCAAATACAATCCTATACATATTTTGGAAAAATATAGGATATGACAACTACGATCCCACTATTCAGCACACATATGTGACTATGGATATCACATTCCTTGAGTTCGATACTTTATACTCTCTTGCGCCATCCGATTCTTCCCTTCAGGGGGGAGACACAAGTAGAAGAGATGAATTGGTCGACATTTGATGGGTTTAGTGTCACGACCCGCTCCCGAATATTCGGATACGTGTCGGGCACATCCAGCCTACGCTATGAGACACAACGTTGTAAGCTGTTCTAAACCTTTAATTATCTTTAAATTGTATTGAATCAGATTAATCACATCATCTATATTGAGAGAAACTAGAATAGGTCCAAAATGTCACTAGTTACATCTCCAATGCAAAATTAACTGAAGTCAAATTCAGCCAAATGAATGTTAACTAATTATTACAAACCAAATTCAAAAGCGAAATGTAAGTTAAGCTATTGGGTATTCCCCAGCAGGGTCATCCTTTGGGATGTGGGCTAGCATATCAGTGGCAGGTCCATAGTATGAATTACAAAGCAACTCCTCCTCGGTCAATTCACCTGCAACGATCCAATCAGGAATGGAGCAAAGTACAATCCTACAATTTACGCTACTGATACATGGCATGATAAGAATGAACTGATAAAGAAGACATGGTTGGTTTGAAAGACAAGGAAACATGCTTGGTTGCAAAATAAAAACAACATATTTAGAAAATTCTATAAAGTAAAGACAACATGTTCAGGAGATACTTGTAAAACAAAAATAACGTATTTAGGAGATACTTGTGAAACATGTTCAGGCTAGATAGGTAAAGTGCAGCTTTGAAAAAGCTAGTAGATATGTGATTGTCTATAATAGGAGAACATGTAACATGTAAATAAAGAAAACTTGGGGTACGGCATTGACTGCACGTGCACGATGTGCAGTCAAGCTCGGATACATGTACTACACTATGGGCTTTGATCACATATTAACTAGACATTTTTCCCTTTCCATTGTTGGTAATGTGTACAACTTGCAACATGTGATACAATTCTTGTTAAAGTGGCTTGTTGCATGAGAAACAGGTTATACATGCAATCTTGGAATTTAAAGACAACATGCAATGAAAAGAAGATACAATTGGTAACAGAAGCATGCAAATCATATCGTGTACAATTTTGTATGTTTAGTGTACTTGCCTTGATTTACCGAAGGATTGATGTTACATGTTGATGTCCAAAGTCCTCAAGCTGTAACAAGGTATAATGTTGCTTAGTTTAAAGGTAAAGTGCTATCTATGTGTTGTGCTTACTTACGGGGTCAAGTTGTGCTAGTCATGGATTTTACCGTCATGGCACACTAGTCCTAACATTGAACATTAAGACTACCATAATATTTAATACACATCAAAATTAGGTTTTACTAGATTAAAATCACAAGTCATGGATTACTTATATTTTACAGGAATTTAATAGTAATTAAAAATATTTTATTTTAATTATTAAATAAATAAAGTATTTATGAAAGGGGTCCGACAACGTTCGTTTAAATAGTTAGAGATCTCAAACTAACATGCTACTATTTTTCATTGGTCAAAATTAGGCAAAATAATGAAGGTATCAAGTTTGTAGAATTTTTGGACAGAAATTACTATTTATAGAATTATTTGAATCAAAAATTATTTTAAAAACAATTATTTATAATTAATTGTTAAAAGAAACTAATTTTTAACATATCAAAACTAATCTAAAATTAACTTGTAAATATAAAAAAATGATCTACAGAAAATCTAGTATTTGATTCTGAATTTTATTTAATTTTACAGCATAGTTAAATATTTACTAAAAATCAATATACATTAAATACATTAAATAGTACTTTCAGTTTTTAATTAATAGAAAATATAAATTATAATATTTAATGCTAGAAAATTTATAAATAAATACTACATATGAAAACACTAAATACCAGTATTTTACATCACACAAATACAATATATAATTATCAAAATACAAGAAAATGCATGAATACATAAATACTACATATAATAATACCATAAATAATATAATATATATTACCCAAAAAAATAAGCTTAATATAGTATTCGAACTCAGGTCTGTCAGGACTGAATCCTAGGGACGATCAGGTGACCATTGGGCCAAGATTGATTTGGTGTTAGCATAAGAAATCCGCTTGGATTTAAACTATACCAAAGCTAAAGTTTAGTTTCTTACCGAAGAAGAAGAAGAAGAAGAAGAAGAAGAAGAAGAAGGTGGTCGCGGTTACGTCGAGATCATCGTTGGCTCGTCGTCCTATGTCGGCTCGAGCACGTCGACACGGTGTCGGCTCCATCGGAATCGTCCTCGTTGGGATCGGAAAGGTGGTTCGTAGGTTGTCGACGAAGCTCGGCTCGTCGGTACGGCTCCAGTGGCTTGGGGATGGCGAGTACGGCACAGGTCGCTGGGTTGCTACAAAGGAAGAAGATGGTAATGCTTAAGTTTTGTCTCAACATTTCTCTTTTTATAAAGAAATGACGAAAAGTTACGAATGTGAAGGGTCGGGGGTTACGGAATGAAAAAGGTTAGGAGTTACGGAATGTAAGAGGTTGAAAGTTACAGAATGTAAGAGGTTGAGATTTACGGAATGTAAGAGATTGGGAGTTATGAATGTAAGAGGTTGGGAGTTACGAATGTAAGAGGTTGGGAGTTACGGAATTAAGAGGTTGGGAGTTACTTAATAGGAATGGGTTTATGGGCTTGAGTTTGGATGTGAAGAGAAAAATGGATTTTGGCTTGGATAAAATGAATGGAGAAAATAGGGTATTTATAGGCTTTGTCCTAAGCCATAGGCCCAAGAACATGTGGATAATTAATCTGGACTATTTAATTAACTAGGTTCAACCTTTAGCTAACTTTGGAAATTTCTAAAAGTAAATTGGCTAACCATCTCAATAATCATATGCTAATTTAACCAATCAACCTTTCTATACCTAAAGCTCGCAGCTGATGGTGACCCAATACTTTATATAAGGCTGAGACAAAGAGGAGACAAATAGCTGAGCTTGGTCGGCCTAATAAGAACATTAGAATTTCTATAGCTGTTAATAGTAACTAAATCCATTCTCCTAAATAAAAGCTTATTTGAAAATTATACTCTTAATAAAACTAACTAGTTTTGGAGAAACAAATTTAAATCAGGATTTGGGTGTTACATTTAGGGACCACGACATGACACCTAATGCTCCTTAGTCGATCACTGAGGAATCTAACCCAGAGCCGATAGTTCTAGAAGCTGAAGTAGAAGCCAACCTCCCCTCCCCCAACACACACACACACGTGCGCACACATTCTTCAGTATCCAATGACCCATCTCTTGAAAATATCATTGAAGTAAGATCCCCTATCACACCTCACATTTCTAATGACATGGATACTCTTGTTGGCTAAGAGTTGCCTTTTAGCTAGGCACAACTAGGGCAAACCACCAAACATATATTGTACAGAACTGAAGGATCAAGGATCGAGATATCCAATTGCCAATTATGTCTCTACAAAAGGAGCTGGATGAACCTCTCAAGAACTTTGTTAATGAACTTTTCTCACATCATATTCCCACAAATGTTGAAGAGGCTCTAGAAGAACCTAGGTGGATCCAAGCTATGAAGGAGGAAATTGAGGCACTACTAAAGAATGAGACATGAACTCTTGTTCCTCTACCAGAAGGTCAAAAACAGTGGGATGTAAGTGGGCATTCTCCATCAAGTACAAACCCGATGGATCTGTTGAAAGGTACAAAGCAAGATTGGTGGCAAAGGGCTACACACAAACATATGGTATAGACTATCAAGAAACATTCTCACATGTGAGCAAGTTAAGTACTAGCAGGGTTCTACTATCCCTAGCAGCGAATCTTGATTGTCCGTTGCACCAGTTTGCGTTAAAAATGCCTTCCTCTATGGAGATCTTGAAGAAGAAATCTACATGGATGTCCCTCCAGGATATGTGGAAAACGCTAAAGCTAAGACTGTGTGCAAGCTACAACGAACTTTGTATGGCTTGAAGAAATCTCCTAGAGCATGGTTTGGGTGCTTGAACTCGGCACTGAGGAAATATGACTTTCAACAAAGCAACTCATACCATATGCTATTATTAAAGCATCATCGGGGTAAGATAACAGCTTTGATAGTCTATGTTGATGATATGATCATGCATTACAGGAGACCACCCGGAGGAAATAGCAAAACTTCAAGAGCAATTGGCCACATAATTTGAGATAAAAAATCTAGGACTCAAATATTTTATGGGAATTGAAGTTGCTAGGTCAAATCAAGGTATATTCCTTTCCCAACGAAAATATATCCTAGATTTATTATCAAAAGTTGGTTTAGTGGATTGTAAGCCTGCAAATACAAATAATCCAAAATCACAAGCTTGGAGAATATCCAAACCAAGTTACGACAGACAAAGATAGGTGCCAGAGAGTAGTTGGAAAACTTATTTCTCTCTCTCTCTCTCTCTCTCTCTCTCTCTCTCTCTCTCTCTCTCTCGCGTACACGGCCTGACATTGCCTATGCAGTGTAGTAAGCCAATTCATGTACTGTCCAAGTGAAGATCATATGAATGCAGTGATCCGGATTCTTCTATACCTAATGTCCTTCCCCGAAAAGGGACTTATGTTTACAAAAAATAATCACCTACGTGTTAAAGTTACACAGATGTTGACTAGGCAGAAAATATCTCAGATAGAAGATCCACCTCATGTTATTTCACATTTGTTGGAGGGAACCTGGTACATGGAGAAGTAAGAAGCAAATGGTGGTAGCATTATCAAGTGTCGAAGCCGAGTTTCGTGGAATGGCTAAGGGCCTTTGTGAACTTCTCTGGCTTCGAAGAGTACTAACTGAAGTTGGCTTTGCTCCTGGCAACGAGATGGACCTATTTTGTGATAACAAAGCTGCAATTGACATTTCTCATAAACCAGTCCAGCATGATCGGACCAAACACGTGGAAGTAGACCGGCACTTCATCAAACAAAATCTTGAGGCCAAGATAATTTGATTCCCATTTGTTAAATATGTAGAGTAGTTGGCAGACATACTTACAGGTTGTATGTAGTAGAAGCTTCTACAACTCACTTAGCAATTTGGGCATCCGAGGCCTATATGCGCCAACTTGAGGGGAAGTGTTAGCGTGAGTTGTCCTACACGAGATTTTTGAAGGAAGTTTTGGGATACACCTTCAATCTAATTTATTACGCTAGTTGTGCATGTGTAAACAATGTACTCAATGTGGTTAATTATGCTAGTTGTATAACCATATTTAGCTTCTTCTCTTTGTTATATACCTACTAATTCTTGTAAAGAGAAAATTGAATAAGAAGAAATTTCCTATACCTTTTGTCAAATCATATATCTCATTAAACTTGTGAACCCTTAGCGCTCAATCGGATGTGAAATACATCTAAGAGTCTCTATCTTAGCTTGTATCCGAGTGAGCATCAGCAACCCGAAGAAAAAAAAATATTATGATCTCGATGCACTCGAACACATAAACCCACGTGTTTACAAAACTACACTATCACTATCGGGTGCGAACCACACATCATGCTAGATCTCCACCTTGGTCTCATAGGCTAGACCCACATTCGAAGTCAATTTGTTGAGTCCCTTCAATTTTAGGTCCCGTAGCCAGACCACTTTATAGATATGCTTCACCTTAAAACGAAGTTAAAATCCCTCCAACCTTAATTAGCTCCCTTGTCTATACCACCTTACGGAAAAACTCCACTTTATGATCCAACTTGATTTCGATTGTAAGTATTATGCACGTGTTATTACAACATGTCTCAAAACTATTATCCAATCTAACCTGACTCACAATCTGGTTCTAATACATCTTATTGGTACACTGTGAGACCCAATCTGGAATTGATCTATGAGATATGATATTGAACCTAGACCCATATGACTTAAAAGAAATTTGTTTTATTAAGTTAGGACCAATTCCATACATCAATACCTTATACTTTCACTTTATTTATGAAAAAATTTGTATAATTTATTTGTGTATCATCAACAATCTTGTGAACCTTGAGTGCTCAATCGAATGCGAAATAAATCCAATACTACAAACATAATACTTAGATAATAGTGTTTCCTCATGCAAATTTCTTTAACCATAATAAATATTTGGTAGTTTGTGCTTCTTGACAGATACGTGTTTTTTTCCTACAACTTCTTCGTATGGAAACATGTTTTCAATCTTTTAAAGTTGTTGCTTCTTATGTCTTAACTCATCTTTCTCAGTACCGTGCTTTGCAGCATGAAGGTCAGTATCGTGCTTTGCAGCATGAAGGTCGGATATCTTGTAATCCATATTCAATATCTTCTAAAAGAAATCTATCACTTGAAACAATCTTCTCTCTTTTGTCTGTCGGGCTTGCTTAGCTAGCATGCGAATCGCAAGAGAAACTTCTAACGGTTTGAATGAGCCAGTAGAATATCTTATATGTATATTTTAGCCATTTTGATCATTTTAGGAATATTTTAAAATAAATATTATTTTATCTTTTTTACCTTTACAAATTTAAATTGGTTTTGTAAAGTTTATCTAGATTTGTATTCATATATATATATATATATATATATATATATATATATATATATATATATATATATATAGAGAGAGAGAGAAAGAGAGAGAGGGATATATATATATATATATATATATATATATATATATATATTTTACATATATATATATATATATATATATATATATATATATATATATATATATATATATATATATATATATATATATATATATATATCCCTCTCTCTCTTTCTATATATATATATATATATATATATATATATATATATATATATATATATATAAAGAGAGAGAGGGATATATATATATATATATTTTATATATATATATATATATATATATATATATAGAAAGAGAGAGAGGGATATATATATATATATATATATATATATATATATATATATATATATATATATATATATATATATATATATAGAGAGAGAGAGAGAGAGGGAGAGTGTGTCCATGGGGGTATAGCTCGTTGGGTACACCGGAGGTCCCGTGGTAGTGGGTACGCTTCGAATCCCCTCTAGGCGTTGCTCGTCGGCCCGAAGAAAAAGATATATATATATATATATATATATATATATATATATATATATATATATATATATATATATATATATATATATATATATTCAGACTCCTCCGAGAGGCTACAACTTAGCCCGAGGCCTATATTTACAATTCCTAGCCCGAAGGCCCCATCCCAGCTCGAAGGCTACATACCGGCCCGAAGGTTCCATCCCACAGCACTGCACCCAACCACCACCCCAGCACTTAATTCCTCCAAAGGGGAATTAAATGGTGTAGTGTCCCGCTCCGCGAAAGCACTAGATAGACAGAAAGATCGGATTGCTGGCTTTGCAACAGAAAACGATTGATCTGGGTGAGTGGACGAAGTCTCGTTTGCTGATTCGCTTACGCCTAATAAGAATCTGAGTTTTTGATTTAATGCTATTGTTAATAACAAGACAGTAAATCATTGAGTATGCTTATAAGAGAATTCACATGTTGCCATGCTAAGAACAACAAAAGGGATAAGTTGTATGCTAAAGAAGAATTGTTGCCTGCTAATAAGAAACGAACTGATGCCTGTATGCCAAAGAAAAGCTTGTTGCCTGATAAAGAGAAATGAATGTTTGCTATGTTAAATCAAATAAGATGTCTGCCATGTTAAATAATTTAGAGATATTGTCTCAAAAGAGAGAACTATTGCCATGCTTAATAAGAAAAGAAAAGAGATTGCTCACATGTCCTGAATTCGTATGCTTACAAAGAAAGAATGTTTATGCTTAATCTGAAAGAAGGCAGAGTCATAGCTCTGTTGTTACAAAGAGAGAAGATAGAGTCATAGCTCTGTTGTTACAAAGATTGATATAGAGAAAGATGAATCATTGCCCCTCAAAGAGTTTATCTGCTAGATGTTGTATTCATGCATTGGTCTCGGACAACTTGTATACAAGGTCACTAGATCTCTCGACGGTTTCCAAAGCACTGGGAGCTGATCGGCCTAGGAGAGATTGTCTAGACACTACGAGGTGCAAGGGCCTCGGGTGTTGCATCAATGTCCTTAGCAACGAGCTGAACCCAAGAGTCACAGCGTCTAATCATGGGTTTCCCATGGACCATCATATAGATAAGTGTGGATTGGTGCAGAGCTGAACTGGAGAGTCACAGCTGCCAATCGGTCTGTATGTGTCTATCATATGTTTTGCTAAGAGCTAACGATGCAGAGACGAACAGGAAATAATGTGGGTTTTATCATGTTTATGGTAATCCTTGTCTTGTGCAGGGATGAACCGTCGGCTATGGTAAGAGTCACTGAAAAGTGATATACATGTGTTGCTTTAGTTCCTATATAAATGCTTGCAAAGATTAACCTTTTGCCATGAATGATATGTCCCACTAAAGAAAAGATAATGTATCATGCTTGTCATTGTCCCTAACAGTTGCTTGAATAGAGAAATGAATATGCTCATGAAACACGCTGCGCACTGCACATGAAATGAATAGTCATCGTGCTTGAAATCAAAAGAGTCCCTTGTATGCTTGAAATGAAATGAAACAAATATTGGCTTTTCAAAGATGCTTTCAAAGAATGTAAACTGACTCTGTATGCATGAAATGAATCTAGGTAAAAGTAGCAAGATCACATCACAAGAAACATTTTCTCACTAAATGAACAGTGATCGTTTTAGACAAATGTAGCTCTTTGTTCACAATCACCAGTATGCTGATATACTGACCCACCATCAGTCTGTATGCAGGTGCACTATGCATCAGAAGGATAGTCCGAAGCGATAGCACGAGCTTCATCCTCAAGAGCCAGAAATCATAAGAGATGCCAAGAGATGACATCTGTTACAAAGAGTTGGTTTTGTATATAAAGGAATGTAATGTATGGGACCGGGATCATTGTAATCTGTAAGTTCTGAGAGAATGTAACATTGTATCAGAGAGAATCGAGAGCTTGTAATTTGTTCAAATGAAATCAATAAAGAGAATTGTTTCTTATTACCATTGTGTTCAATGCATGTATTCTGAAATATGTCCGCTGCTGCTTCAATTATCTGTAATATGTTTCGCTGCGTATTGTCAATCTCGTCTATCTTGTCTTGCTTCAGGTCTTGGCCTTGTGCAAGCGCAACTTAGGCTTGCACGGCATCACGCCTTAGC
This sequence comes from Iris pallida, assembly GCA_029216955.1. Lineage (NCBI taxonomy): Eukaryota > Viridiplantae > Streptophyta > Magnoliopsida > Asparagales > Iridaceae > Iris > Iris pallida. Next base: position 8,001,720 of record JANAVB010025399.1, on the reverse strand, counting down.
GAGAACGAACGGTCTCAAAGAGTCCGAAGCGAGGACGAAAGGACTCTACGGGATCGGGGCATGACAAATGGTACCCCCGTTGCCCAAACCCGCAACCTCATGGGGGTGCATCGGTCTTAACCGGTAGGTTATACTCTTTGTCAGCTATAGTCAAGATGAGTTTGGGTATATAGACTCTACAACCTAGTAGAAGGAAAGCTCTACAGAAGCAGGAATGTGATATTCGTCGGGATCAAACCATGACCAACACTCAGAATTCCAAGATACCTTCTGAGGTTGAGAATTTGTCTGAGTTAGAGTCATCATACTTCGAGCCGTTTCCAGAGGACATTGCAGAGGATCCGATTATATGGGAGTCGGTACATAGATTCTCTTCCAACCATGGTCATCAGCTTACTGATGGTGATCAGGATGATCCTTAGGAGGATGAGCATGCCGAGGAGACAGTTCCTAAAGAAAATGACGTTGTTCGTACGTAGCCAACACTAGAGGCTCCGTTAAGAAGGAGCACAAGAAAGCATTGATCACAAGGTACTCACCATATGAGCTTATGTTGTTGACTGATGAAGAAGAGCTTGAAAGCTTCGCATAGGCAATGGAAGACAAATACAGGCAGGAGTGGATGAAGGTCGTGCAGGAGATGATTAGTTCCTTATAGGAAAATTCTACTTATGAGTTGGTGCGGTCACCAAAGGGCAAAAAGACTTTGAAGAATCGATGGGTGCTTAGAGTAAAGTAGACAAAAGATGCTACTTGCCCAGATACAAAGTGAGGTTGGTAGACAAAGGCTACAGTCAACAGAAGGACGTGAATTTCAATAAAATCTTCTCGTCGGTCGTTAAGTTGTCATCTATACGGGTGGTTAGCCATCAGTTTCAATTTGAATATCGAGCAGATAGATGTCAAGATGGCATTCCTCCACGATGATCTAAAGGAGAAATTATACATGGAGCATCTAGAGGATTTCTGCGAAAAGGGCAAGTCACATTTGGTCTATCAATTGAAGAAGTCTGTATAGTCTGAAGCAGGCTCCGGGGTAGTGGTACAGGAAATTCGAGTCGTTTATAGGGAAGCATGGTTATGCACCTACAACGTTGGACCATTGTACATTTGTGAAGTATTTTGCCGAGGATGATTTTATTATTTTATTACTTTATGTTGATAAAATGCTATTATTGGATCGAAATGCCACCATGATAGTGGAGTTTAAGCGGTAGCTGGGTGCAGCCTTCTCTATTAAGGATTTAGGTACAGCGGAAACAATTATTGGGATGAAGATATGCCAAGAGAGATAGTCCAAGTTGTTTTGGTTATCCCAAAAGAAATACATTTACCGAGTACTTCAGTGTTTTAGATGGATGGGTCGAAAAAAGTAAGCACTTGCAGCTCACTTAAGCTCACTGCGAAGAAGTATCCATTAAGCGAAGACGAAAAGAAAGATATAAAGAAAGTTTTGAATGCTTCAGTTGTGGGAAGTCTCATGCGTGTCATGGTGTGTACAAGTCCAGATATTGCTCATGCAGTAGGTATGGTTAGCATGAATCTATTCAATCTAGGAATGATACATTGGAGTGTTGTCAAGTGGATCATTCGTTATCTTCAGGGTACTATTTATTGAAAACTTTCATTCGGGTGACGAGCCAAAGCTGGTTGGATATACCAACGCTAATATGATTATGAATGTGGGTACGAGAGATCAATTTTGGGCTATGTCATAATGTTTTCTAATGGAGCAATTTTATGGCAATCATGGTTGCAAAAGTGTGTTATCTTGTCTACGACAGCGGCAGAGTTCATTGTGACGATGGAGGCTTGCAAAGAATTATTATGGATTGCAAAGTTCTTGTAGGAAATAAGGCTTAAGCAAAAGCAGTATGTTTTGCTTTGTGATAGCCAAAGTGATATTCACTTTGAAAACACGATATTTATTGTTAGTCCCGGGGCTTGATCAAAGATGGAAAACTGATGCAATCGAGATCTGAGAGTCACACAAAAACTTTGCAGTGATCAAACTCAAGATCTACGAAGATACAAAAAACCAAATAGCCAGATTACAATATGAATGAGAAAAATAGAGAAGAGAAGATCTCTCGTTCTTCCTTGCAAACGTGTTACAATTGGGACAGAACGAGTTACAATAATCTAGAGAAAGATGAGATAAAGAAAAGTTGCTGGGGTGTCAAAACACCGTTGCTCAAAGCAAGATTCACCCCACACGAATTGCTTCCAGAAACCAGCAAGTTGAAGAACTTGTGGAACGCTCGAAGTCACCTCTGTTCTGACTCCTCGGATGGACTTGCAATGGCGGTAGCAGCCCCCTCTCTCTCTCTCTCTTTTCTGACTTATAAAATTCGTAGTACTAACAAAGGAGGCCAAAAGAGAGTATATATAGAGAGAGGGTGGAAACCCTAGCCGCCTCTTCAGTTATGAAAAGATTGAATCAAATTCCACAAAGATAGCAACGAAATTAATTCAAATCTTATGAAAAGATTGAATCAAATCCCACAAAGATAGCAACGAAATTAATTCAAATCTTATGGAAAGATTGAATCAAATCCCTCAAAAAGTGGATCTGAATTAATCGCATTGAATCAGTCTTTCCATAACTGACTTGTAGTCTGCACAGTCAGCGGAGCCCTCTATGCGGCAGCAGCAGCAGCAGCCTGGCCGCATGGCCTCATGGCCGCAAGTGCCACATGGACCGCATGGATCGCATGAGCCGCATGAGACCGCATGAGGCCGCATGTGGCCGCATATGAGCCGCATGCCGCATAAGACCGCATGGACGCATGGCCGCATATGAGCCGCATGACTGCTGACGTGCTAAGTGCAAAGTGCGTCAACAAAATGCCACATTACGCCTCATGAGCCCATGAGCCCGAATCCGAGCCCGAGCCCGAGCCCGAGTCCGAGTCCGAGTCGCTAAGCCCCAAACCCTTTGGGGCTTAGCTCCAAATGGAATTAATCCAAGAGAATGACAAAAGCAATAATGCTTAATCCTTGGAGCCTTATTCTTACCTCCTAGTAAAATCACCCACATGGTTCCCTCCTTAGGGTCACCACCCCATGTGCATCTCTCAACAACACAACCAAGTATATATGTTGAGATAACTCATGGTGCATTTTCGATGTGGGACTAAACTTTTACAAGGCATGTTGAGAGCAAGCTCTCTCCATGTAAAGAAAGCACCAACAATCCCCCATATATCACAACATATATATGTGTCCAGGGTTGAGCGTTCCCCACAGTAACTGTCCATTTTGCATTAGGATAGATATCGCTGACGACTTGAATCTTCCCGCATGGGTTAAATAACAATGTGATACAAGAATGGACTACGCCTTAAATTCTGCACCACAATTGTAATTCTTTCCACTCACAAAGTGTAGTTACGTGTGCTTCTGGCTGCACAGTAAAGGCCCTGTGCCAGCCTGGTTTCAGTGTATAATTTTGGGCGTATACAAGTTTACCCTCAAGAGACGGCCTGATATCTCTTTCCATACACTATAGGTGAGTTCTTTATTAAAGAGACATGGCATGAAGCCTTGCGCTTCCTTGCGGTGCTACGCCGCTATGACATGGCCTGAAGCCGAGGCATTACCCCTACCCGGGAATCTCATCGTAGTGTCATACTACTGTAGCGTGAGGTCTCAGCCTCTTTGTAGTGCCAATCTACTCAGCATGAAGCCTAAGGCTTCCTTGCGGTGTTACGCCGCAACGACATGGCTTGCAAGGCCGAGGCTTTACCTCTACCTGGGTACCTCATCGTAGTATCGTGCCACTGTAACATGGGGCCATCCTCCCCTTTGTAGTGCTGTCTACAACTCTTTAATTACGTCATACAGCATTAGGCTACCTGCCTATTTGCGGTGCTACGCCGCTATGACTTGGCTTGCAAAGCCGAGGCATTACCCCAGACCTGGGAACCTCATGGTGGAGTCACCCCACTGTAGCATGGAGTTTCACTCCTTGTAGTGTTACTCTATCGTGCTTCCTGTAAAGCACACCAGGCATTCACTCTGCCTGAGAACTCATTAAGGCGTTTAAGCCAACCTTCCACAGGATCTAATTTTTCCGCAGAAAATACATAGTAAACAACAGTGGTTATGGGTCCGTATCTCTTCCATGTTCCAAAGAACAAGTACCCACTGTTACCTGATAGTTTTCCAGTCAGTGATCCTCCTTTGAACCAAAAGTTAGATGCCTAGTAGATTTCTCTTTGAACTAATAGCATAAAACTTTATGGTTGGATTACAAAGACACACTATCAGAATGCCTTCAAGCCCATTTTACAAGCTATGTCATCGACCAACTAGCGCTTGAGGCCCTTTGTGAATGGATTTGCCAGGTTCTCCTGACTTCAAACATCAATCACTGCAATTACACCGCTTTTGATAAGATCGTGTACTGCCCTGTGCTTCAACCGCACAGTCCTCTTCTTTCCGTTGAAGAGGTCATTTGATGCCACCGTCACAGTCGCCTGGTTGTCACAGTATATCGGTATCGCCGGTATCTGAGCTCCAACCACTGGAAGATCATACATGAGCTCCCGAAGCCATTCTGCTTCATCTGCTGCAGTTTCAAGTGCATAGAATTCAGATTCCATGGAGGAACGAGAGAGTATAGTCTGCTTCTTCGACTTCCACGATATAGCAGCTCCATCCAAGGAAAAAACATATCCACCTGTGGATCTCTCGCTTTCCACCTCTGAACACCAGCTAGCATCACTGAAGCCTTCCACTACTGTCGGATACCCGTTGTAGTGCAGTGCATATGTCTGAGTCTTCTTGAGATATCTCATCACCCGCTTCACATCTTTCCAGTGCTCAACCCCTTGGGTTGCTTGTGAACCGACTCAGCATTTCCACGACGAAAGCTATGTCAGGCCTTGTGGCAGTGGTTGCATACATCGAACTTCCGATAATGCTAGAATACTCCAGCTGCCTGACGCTTTCCCTCGAGTTTGGCTTCAGCTTCTGATCACACCTGTATGGCGTATCGATCCCTGGAAGATCCTTATACCCATAGCGTGTGAGCATCTTCTCAATGTAGTGAGATTGTGACAGCGCTACTCCAGTGTCTGTCCGGATGATCTTTATGCCCAAGATGACATCTGCATCCCCCAAGTCCTTCATACTGAACTTGGTTGAGAGGAACTTCTTTGTCTCCGTGACACAGCCTATATCCATCCCTAGGATTAGCATGTCGTCCACGTACAGACAAACGATGACTCATCTTCCATCAGCGAACTTTGTGTAAACACATTTGTCCGTCTCGCTGACTCTGTAGTCGTTTGACCTAATAACTTTGTCAAACTTCTCATGCCACATCTTGGGAGCTTGCTTCAAACCATACAATAATTTCACCAACTTGCAGATTTTGTCTTCAAGACCTTTGACGACAAATCCATCTGGCTGTTGTATGTAAATCTCTTCGGTCAGCTCCTCATTCAGGAATGTTATCTTTACATCCATCTGATGTATTACCAACTTATGTATGGCTGCTAGAGCGATTAACTTCCTGATGGTGGTCATCCGAGCTACTGGAGCATACGTGTCAAAGTAGTCTATCCCCTGTTTCTGAGAAAATCCCTTGGCTACCAGCCTGGCCTTGAACTTGTCAATAGTTCCATCTGCCTTCATCTTTTTCTTGAAGATCCATTTACATCCGATGGGCTTTTCTCCTTCAGGTAGATCTACCAACACCCATGTGTTATTGGAGGTGATAGAGTTAAACTCGTCATTCACTGCCTCCTTCCAGAAGATAGCATCTCTGGTCTTCATCGCCTCATCATAGGTAAGCGGATCTGCTTCCACATGATAGGTGACAAAGTCATCTCCGAAGTCTTTAGGTCTCCTCGCTCGCTTTGCTGACGGCTCTGCGAGTTCTGGTACAAGAGTTGTTTCATCAACAACAGCTTCTTCTTGGACTACTGGCCCATATGAGATTTCAGTCTTATTTGCACCTACATCATTTTTCGGAATGTCCGAAAGAACAATGTTTTTGTCTTTTGTAAACTTGTCTTCAAAGTATTCAGCATCGCGAGATTCGATGATATGATTTAACTCAATATCAAGAAATCTCCGACCATCACTCTTCTCGGCATACCCCAAGAAGATCGCCTTCGTAGTCCTTGTCCCCAGCTTCTGAATCTTCAGATCTGGGAGCTTCACATACGCCAGACACCCCCACACTCGAATGACATTCAAGTTTGGTCTGACTTTGAACCAGAGTTCATGAGGAGTTACATCCGAAGTTGCATATGGCACTCTATTCAGAATGAAAGTGGCCGTTAATGCAGCTTCTCCCCAGTAGCATTTTGGAAGACCTGCAGTAAGCAGCATTGAATTCATCATTTCTGTTAATGTTCGGTTCTTCCTCTCTGCTACTCCATTGGATTGAGGAGAATATGGAGCAGTAGTATCGCATATGATTCCATGTTCTTTGCAGAACGATGCGAAGTCATGAGACCTGTACTCCCCACCTCGATCACTTCTCAACCTCTTGAGTTGTTGTCCAGTCTGCCGTTCAGCTTCGGCCCTGAACTCTCTGAACTTCTCGAAAGCTTCATCTTTAGTCTTGAGCAAGTAGACGAACGCGTATTTTGAGAAGTCGTCGATGAAGGTTATGAAATACTTCATCCCGGCCTTCGTGGAGAAATGTTTGAAGTCACAGATATCGGAGTGTACTAACTCCAGAAGATCTGTGCTTCGATTGACCTGATGAAAGGGTTTCTTTGTGATCTTCGTCTGAGCACATACTTCACACTTCTCCATCTTACCCCCACATTTGGAGATAAGTCCTAGACTAGACATTTTGTTTATTCTTTTACAATGAACATGTCATAGTCTATTATGCCACAACTCAAGAGAATAATCAGAAAATGCAACTGTATTAATGTCATTAAACTGGTTGACAAGCTGAATTTTAAACATTCCTTCGGTTTGATAAGCCTTCCCGAAGTATGTTCCCTTCTTGGACATCACCATCTGACCAGCATTGATGTCCATTCTCAAGCCTGCGTTGCAGAGCAGGCTCCCAGAGATCAGGTTCTTGGCAATCACCGGAACATGCTTCACACCTTGAAGCGTCAGAGTGTTCCCAGAAGTGAGTTTCAGCTCCACAGTCCCGATCCCCAGAACTTCAGCTTGGGTCCGGTTCTCCATGACAACCTTCTCAGATATCGGCTGGTACGTGACGAACCATTCCTTGCCAGAACAGACATGGCAAGTCGCACCAGTGTCTATCCACCAGTCAGAGTCAACCCCCACAATTGTGACCTGTGCGATCATAGCAACAATGTTAGAAACTAATGAAACCTTACTAGGCTCACCTTTCTCTGATTGTTTAGGCTTGGATCTGTATTCACTCTTGTAGTGGCCTTTCTTGCCACAATTGAAATAAGTCACTTGGGACTTGGACTTATGTTGCTTGAATGAAGGACCCTTCACTTTTAGATTGGTAAAGTCCTTCTTCTTGTGATGAGAAGCCGCCTGCTTTCCCTTGGGATCTCTCGTCTGCACTAGATTGGCCTTAGCCAACTATTTGGACAGAGTGTCCATCTTCTGTTGGGAACGCATCTCATCCTAAACATGGATCTCTTGAAGTAGATCTCCCAAGCTAATGTCTAGCTTCTTTCTGAGCATCCTTGCATAGAAGGTACTCCATCCAGCAGGAAGTTTGAGACGATCCCTCCAACGACAAACTTGTCGGAAAGGGGCATCTCTTCGTCTTCCAGTTTCTGACGCAGCTTCAGAAATTCCTTCACCTGTGGCAACATGGACTTCTCGTCCTCAAAGAGCAATTTGTGATATTTTTCAACCATAAACATCTTGCTCCTGTTCCTGTCTTCTTCATACAGTTTTTCCACAGACTCCCATATATCTCTGGCAAATTCCTTCTTCGAGTAGGATTCTGCCAGGGAATCCTCCATAGCATTCAGGATGAGAAGCCTGCAGATGCTATTTTCCCTTCTCCATTTGGCCTGGAGTTTGGTAGCCGCATTGATTGCGGCAGTAGACCCAGTGTCTGGAACAGAAGGTTCTTCCTCCAATATTACATGATCAACGTCTTTGAGTTGAAGAGTTAGATAAACCTTCCTCTTCCAGACTTGATAATGCTCTCCATCGAACTTTTCCAACTTGCAGTAGTCCGATTGGACGAGCGAAGCATTAATGTTTTCCATCTACAAGGATCTTGCTTTGAGATTGTTAGTCCCGGGGCTTGATCAAAGATGGAAAACTAATGCAATCGAGATCTGAGAGTCACACAAAAACTTTGCAGTGATCAAACTCAAGATCTACGATGATACAAAAAAACCAAATAGCCAGATTATAATATGAATGAGGGAAATAGAGATGAGAAGATCTCTCGTTCTTCCTTGCAAACGTGTTGCAATTGGGACAGAACGAGTTACAATAATCTAGAGAAAGATGAGATGAAGAAAAGTTGCTGGGGTGTCAAAACACCGTTGCTCAAAGCAAGATTCGCCCCACACGAATTGCTTCCAGGAACCAGCAAGTTGAAGAACTTGTGGAACGCTCGAAGTCACCTCTGTTCTGACTCCTCAGATGGACTTGCAATGGCGGCAGCAGACCCCTCTCTCTCTCTCTCTCTCTCTCTCTCTCTTTTCTGACTTATAAAATTCGTAGTACTAACAAAGGAGGCCAGAAGAGAGTATATATAGAGAGAGGGTGGAAACCCTAGCCGCTTCTTTAGTTATGGAAAGATTGAATCAAATCCCACAAAGATAGCAACGAAATTAATTCAAATCTTATAAAAAGATTGAATCAAATCCCACAAAGATAGCAACGAAATTAATTCAAATCTTATGGAAAGATTGAATCAAATCCCACAAAGATAGCAACGAAATTAATTCAAATCCCACAAAGATAGCAACGAAATTAATTCAAATCTTATGGAAAGATTGAATCAAATCCCTCAAAAAGTGGATCTGAATTAATCGCATTGAATCAGTCTTTCCATAACTGACTTGTAGTCTGCACAGTCAGCGGAGCCCTCCATGCGGCAGCAGCAGCAGCCTGGCCGCATGGCCTCATGGCCGCAAGTGCCGCATGGACCGCATGGGCCGCATGAGATCGCATGAGGTCGCATGTGGCCGCATATGAGCCGCATGAGACCGCATGGCCGCATGACTGCTGACGTGCTAAGTGCAAAGTGCGCTAACAAAACGTCACATTACGCCTCATGAGCCCGAATCCGAGCCCGAGTCCGAGTCGCTAAGCCCCTTTGGGGCTTAGCTCCAAATGGAATTAATCCAAGAGAATGACAAAAGCATTAATGCTTAATCCTTGGAGCCTTATTCTTATCTCCTAGTAAAATCACCCACATGGTTCCCTCCTTAGGGTCACCACCCCATGTGCATCTCTCAACAACACAACCAAGTATATATGTTGAGATAACTCATGGTGCATTTCCGATGTGGGACTAAACTTTTACAAGGCATGTTGAGAGCAAGCTCTCTCCATGTAAAGAAAGCACCAACATTTATAGTCCGTCCAAGCATATTACAACTCGGTATCATTGGATACGGGATGTGGTAGAGGTGAAGGACGCGGCACTTGAGAATGTTCATCTAACGTTCCAGTCCTAAATTACATAGGACCAGGAGTACATATACATGCCAGCTACCTATCGAGTGTACTCCAGTCTGACTCGAATATGTATAAGCCGTCTTAGTGTTCTAATTCTATCTATCAATCAACTATAAATATATCTATCTCAATCCAAAGGATAAGTAACATCAAGAATGAACAGTATATGTCATGGTCTGCAGCTCAATAATATATATATTCGATTAGACCCGAAGAACGATATGGTTCTACAAAACAAGACTCAATAGTAGAATAGAAATAATGAATAAAAGTAAAAGCATGATAAAATATCTAAGCCAGATACAGCAATACCTCCATGATCAGCAGATTATCTCTATATGACCAACTACCTGGAGAGATTACCAGGTCCTTAGAGGACATAGCAAGGTACATACAACATGCCAATATACAAAAAAGAATTCATCATCTCTACATGACCAAACAGTAATCGATTGGGAATAAAAGTAGTCGTCAGATGAAATTTGGAGGACCATTGGTTAATAGTATAGAATTCATCATCTCCATCAATGTCATGTTCTTCCTTTCTACTACTCCATTAGATTGGAGAAATACGGAGCGATCGTTTCATTGACAATTCTATGTTATTTATAGAATGATACGAATTTAAAAGAACGATACTCTTTTCCTCGATCGCTTTTGAGTATCTTAAGTTGTTGTCTCGTTTGACGTTCAGCTTCAGTCTTGAAGTCTTTAAACTTCTCGAACGCTTTATCTGTCAATTTGAGAAGCTAGCGAATCAATACTTCAAGAAATGGTCAATGAAAGTAATGAAATACTTCGTTCCAACCTCTGTGGAAAATTGCTTCAAGTCATAGATATATGAGTGCATAAACTCCAAAAAGTATGTGCTGCAGATCATTCGTCTGAATGGTTTTCTTACAATCTTAGTCTAAACACAGACTTCACATTTCTCCACTTCCTTATCTTCACATTTGGAGATAAGGCCTAGACTAGACATCTTGTTGATTCTCTTATAATGAACATTTCATAGTCTACTGTGTCATAACTCAAGTAATTAGCTAGAAACAGATACTTCATTAATACAATATGCTGAAGTTACAACTAGTAATTTGAACATTCCTTCAATACAAAAGATTTTGCAAAGTATGTTCCTTTGTAGGACATCACCATCTGACCTGCATTAATGTCCAATCGTTAAGCCTACATTACACAACAAACTCCCAGTGATCAGATTCTTGGCAATAACTAGTACATGCTTCACATTCTCCAAGATAAGTGTCTTTCCAGAAGTCAGTTTCAGCACTACTGACCAGATCCTCAAAGCTTCAACTTCAGATTTGATTGCCATTAAAATCTTCTCAGAAATAGGTTTGTAATTGGTAAACAATTCCTTCTTAGAGCATGCATGGCAAGATGCCCATGTATCACCCACCAATCTATGTCTACGCTAGAGGAGTCAACATGTGCAATCATAGCAATCAAGTTATAATATCTCCTTACTCTTTTGGCTTTGGTTCGGGCATGGACCTGTAGTCCTTCTTAAAGTGGTCATTCTTACCACAGTCATAGCAAGCCCTATCATTGCTGGACTTGGGCTTGAAAGAAGCTGACTTCGCCTTCAGATGATTGAAGTCTTTCTTCTTGTTATTGTAGGAAGCCTTCTCCGTCCCCTTAGTGTCTCTAATGTGCACCATGTTTTCCTTTGCAAACTGCTTGAATAGAGTGTCCACTTTGATCTGACTTCTAGCTTCATCATCAATATGAATGAATTGTAGAAGGTCTTCTAATTTGATCTCCATCTTTTTACGGTACATATCAGTTGTGAACCAATTCCAGCCATAAAGGAGCTTGGAGACAATAGCTCCCACCATGAATTTATCTGCTTGAGGCATGTCCTCTTCCGCAAGCTTTTGCTGCAACATTAATAATTCTTTACTTGCGACAACATAGTCTTATCATCTTCAAATTGCATCTTCATGAATTTGTCGACGAGATAAATTTTTGACATCTTTCCGTCTGTTTTGTACTATTTTTCAAGAGACTCCCAGACATCTCTTGCATTCACTTTCGTATTATAAGATTCTGCCATAGAATCTTCATAGCATTTAGAATTAACAACTTGCACAAGTTGTCTTTCCACCATTTATGCTGCACTGTAAATTTGTTGTTAATAGCTAAAACATCTTCAGTCTTTGGAAGAATGGGCTCTGAATCTATCAACACATACTCAATATTGGCGAGTTGAAGATTGAGACTAATTTTTCTCTTCCAGTTGTTGTAGTATTTTTCATCAAACTTCTCAAGTTTGTAAAAACTTGTATCGAGAAAATTTGCACTATTTTTCCTTTTTGTTGCTCAAGTTTTGTTTTGAGATTGTTAATGTCGGGTTTACAAAGATCGTACAAAATTGCGTGCAAAACAAACTTAACGCTTATAATAATTTGCACGTAACGTGAAAAGCTTACAAACTAACTTCGAATACAAACGTTTAGTCAACGTTAATAACATGCGACAAAGTTGCTACAACAAGAACAACAAAACTAAGTCTTGAAAGGAGAAAGCTCGTTGGGGAGATGAAGATCACCATTGCTCAAAGCAAGATTCGACCTTATTCCTTCGATCTGGCTCCCCTATAATATTTGACTCTCGAAAGGCAAGAACAGACATCACTTTGTTGCTTCGGCTGACTGTTGTTGTCTCTCCTCCCGTAGCATATATTCACTTAGTCTCTCATACAAATTAAGAGAATAGCTTGTGAATATATATAGGGGAGCCAATTAACCATCCTAGAAGCCCATCATCCTAAATGGGCAGTAAAAATCGAAAAGTAATTCCCTACTAAGTGGACGGTTACAGCAGTAACCTCCACTAAATTGGCAATTACACTCATAAAGCAGCGAAGCGATATTTTTTGCGTAAGCACAAATTTTTTCTCCAACGACCACTGAATGAAAATCAAAAATTCTGTTCCAACACCAACTGAGCGGAAATGAAAATTTCTACTCCAATGGCTACTAAGCTGAAAACGAAATTTCCGCTCCAACACCCAATAAGCGAAAATGTAAATTTTAGCTCCAATGGATACTGAGCAAAAATCGAACCCTCAGCGTCGTACTGCGTCCGCGCGGAAATGAGCGCAAGGACACTCCGCGAAGTGCAATTTGTACCATCAAAACGTCACTTTGCGCCCTTCGTTAATGTCCGAGCACGAGTCAGACGTAGCTCCTAACGGAAATATCCAAGAAATGAGTGACAAAAAATATAAAATATTTTATGGAGGTCATGAACCTTGTCCTCTAGAAAAACACCACACCCCATCACACTAAACACACTAACCACATGGGCTATCACTCCTTATATTGTAATACACACTTGGGGTCATCACATGGATGTGGGACTATTTTCGATATATAAAAAAATCAACAAACATTGATACTAGTGTGTATTTTATCTAGATGCTTCTTCCTAGAGACAAAAATGGCATGTTCATTTGGATATGATAAGAGAGTTTTGAAGTACCATAGGTACACAGAAGAAATTACTACTGATCAGGTTCAAAACTATAAGGTAAGACAAGGCAAGGAATATATATATGTATTGAAGAATAACTAACAAAGCAAAAGCAAGGGGATATTGGACGTCTACAACACCCTTTTAGCTGGCAAAAATTAAATCAATATAAGAAGAAAACAAGGAGTCGTTGTCCACATATTTTCAGACTTGTTTGCGTAGATATAATCTTTGCAGGATGTGTCAGGCTGCTACAAAACAGCAGTAGAGGGAGTCTCAAATGGCTAGCTATAATATAATCCTTTATTGTTTTAATCATCCTCATCACATTGTTAACATCTTTTTAATTTTTTTCTATAATAGCCGAGAATTTGGCCATTTGATCCGACACTTAACACAAAGCTACACTTCAAGTCATAATCCTCCTCTAAACCAACAATCAATAATTTATGGTCTCAGTAACCAAGAATACAAGGAACCTAAGTGTGTGAATACACTAGTGTTGCTAATATATATAGCTTTGCTGATTAATATTCAGCTATGGTCAGATCAAAATTTTCTTGACAAGGACTTGCTAGTCTTGTGCTGTTCAACATTGTCCAATGAGAGCGGCTTGGCGTTGTTTATGTCGATTGGCAAACCAAAATATCTAATTATTTGTACAAGACCACGTTCGATCTGTAAACCTTCTCTCATGCTCCTAAAGCTTTTACCACTGACATAAACTCTTTCTTAGAGGTTCTGCATGCTGTTGTAACTAAATGATGGTGTCAGCTTCGAAGTTGGCTTCACTTCTCGCACGTTTCTATTCATTGCGATGTCTTCTGCTGCTTGCTACTTGGCAGGAGCATCCTCATCCTTCATTGGAAGCACCTACTGGGTTTGTACCGGTGTACGTGGGAGAGGAGAGGCAGAGGTTTTTTGTTCCAACTGCATCCCTGTCGCACCCTCTATTTCAGATGCTGTTGGAGAGGTCCTACAAGGAGTACGGGTTTAGTCAAAGCAGTGGGCTGATGCTTCCCTGCAATGCTTCTAGTTTTCAGGAGGTGGTGAGAGTTGTCGAGTGCTTCCATGGGCAGTTTGACCTCAAAAAGTTGGTCGAAGAGCTCATTTGATTGCAGTTAGAATCACCTCTTTTTTTTTTTCTTTTGCGTGTATTCCTTAATGTGTACAGTTCCAGCTCAATATATGAAATAGCCTGTGATTCAAGCTGCTCCTTTGAGCAATATCCCATCGTTCATCCTAACTTAGTGCATCCGTTTGCTCTATGTTGCACATGCCAAACCAGTATAAGAAGATTATCTCTCATCTATGGTTTGTTATTCCCGAGACTTAATTTTCGATGGAAGACAGATAATCGAAACAGTTGTTAAAATAGCAACAACGTTTCGTAGCAACACTTCAAAGAAGGTGCACTACAGAGATCCTTGGAGGATTCTGGGTAACGATATCTAAAAAGATTTCGTTACAACAGCAAACGAATGTAGAGCTTCTTTCGGGAAGGTACAAATCGAGTTGCTAGCAGCAGCAGCGACGAAAGCCCACAAGAGATTTCTGATTAGATCAAAGAAGAAGAGAAAGAAAGAAGAAAGAGAAAGGTAGCTTTGCTGGGGTGATTAGATCACCGTTGCTCAAAGCAAGATTCGCCTATATACGATCCGCTTCCAGGAACCAGCAAGTTCTAGAAAACTTCTGGAACGCTCGTCAGTCAATATTTGAGATTTGAACGGGCTTCCTGGACTTTACGGACTCCTTTAACTCTCTTCTTTGGTGCATCTTAGAAAGGTGGTCAGGTGGCTCTATTTATAGAGTGGAGTGAGACTTTACCATCTCTCCTATCCGATGTGGGACTAAAATACCAATACTCTAAAATAGAGTTTGATGTTTTACATCATCCCACAATCAACATAGTCGAGTGCTAGCCCACGCCTACCCCCGAACACACGATCGTGCATGCACGAGACATCCTGGAGTCCGAGTCCGATCAACAAAAATTAACTTACATCATTGTTAGAATTAATCCTTTTTTTTCTAGGAAAATACTCCCACATGGCACACACTTGTGCCCCATTACACCTCATGTGCACACCTCAACACAAGCAATGCATTATAATGAGATACTTATCATTTGGTGTAACCGATGTGGGACTATGATCTTTCCTAGTCTAAAGGCAAAAACACCAACAATCTCCTACATATCTCAATATATGGGTCGAGCATTCCCCACAGTGACTGTCCATCATGCATTAGGAGAGATGTCGCTACGACTTGAATCTTCCCGCATAGGTTAAATAACAGCATGATACAAGAATGGACTAAGCCTTGAATTCTGTACCATAACTGCAATTCTTCCTACTCACATAATGACATCAACTGTGCTTCTGGCTGCACATTAAAGGCCTTGTGCCAGCCTGGTTTCGGTGTATGTATGTTGGGTGTCTACAAAGTTTTTCTCAAGAGACGGCCTACATCTCTATCCATACACTCTAGGTGAGTTCTTTTAAAGAGTCTTAGCATAAAGCATTTCGCTTCCTTGCGGTGCTACGCCGCTATGACATGGCCCAAAGCTAAGGCACTGCCTCATGTGGTGTCATACCACCTATAGCATGAGGCCCAGCCTCTTTGTAGTGCCAAACTACACAGCATGAAGCCTTTCGCTTCCTTGCGGTGTTACGCCGCCGTGACATGGCTTACAAAGCCGAGGCACTGCCTCATGTGGTATCACACTACTGTAACATGAGGCCCATCCTCTTTGTAGTGCTGCCTACCACTCTTCATTCTACAGCATTAGGTCCACTTGCCTATGTGCGGTACTACGTCGCTGTGACTTGGCCCGAAGCCGAGGCTTTACCCTCACTAGTTACCTCATGTGGTGTCACCCCACTGTAGCATGGAGTACTACGCTCCTTTGTAGTGCTACCCGTGCTTTGTGTAAAGCACAACAGACATCCCAAATGTCCAAGAACTCATTAAGACTTCCAAGCCATCCTCTCACAGGACTTTGTTCTCTAAAATGAACAAACAGTAGACAACAGTGGTTCTGGGTTCACAATTCCGCAAGGTCCCAAAGGATTGCCTACTCACAATAGTTCGGGGTCTGAAACTCCGTAATATCCCAAGGGATTGCCCACTAACAGTGGTTCTAGGTACGTGACCGCGCAATATCCAGAGGACTGCCCACTAACAGTGGGTCTAGGTCCGTGACCGCGCAGTATACCAAAGGATTACCCACTACACTTGATATTCTTACAGTCAATGGTCCTCCCTTGAACCAAAAGCTAGATGCCTAGTAGATTTCTCTTTGAACTAATAACATAAAACTTTATGGTAGGATTGCAGAGACACAATATCAGAACATCTTCAAGCCCATTTATCTTACTAAGTCCTCGACCACTGACGCTTGAGATCTTTGGTGATCGGATCCGCCAGATTCTCCTGGCTCCGAACATCCACCACGGCAATGACTTCTTTTTTAATAAGATCATTGACCGACATGTGCCTTAATCACACAGTCCTCTTCTTACCATTGAAGAGGTCATTTGATGCCACCACTGCAGTCGCCTGGTTGTCATAGTAAATTGGCACTGTCGAAATCTGTGTACCAACCATAGGAAGATCATACATGAGCTCCCGAAGCCATTCTGCTTCATCTGCTGCAGCTGCTAGTGCATAAAACTCAGATTCCATAGATGAGTGTGAGAGCATATACTGCTTCTTCGACTTCCACGATATAGCAGCTCCACCCATTTCGAATATGTATCCTCTTGTGGACCTTTTACTCTCTACTTCTGAATACCAGCTTGCATCGCTGAAGCCTTCTACCACTGTTAGATCTCCGCAGTAGTGCAGTACATACTTCTGAGTCCTTTTGAGGTATCTCATGACCCTCTTCACAGCTTTCCAATGCTTCACACCTAGATTACTTGTGAACCGACTCAGCATCCCCACGGCAAAAGCTATGTCAGGCCTTGTGGAAGTAGTCGCATACATCAAACTCTCGATGATGCTTGAATACTCCAACTGTCTGACGCTTTTCTTTAGATTTGGCTTCAGCTTCTTGTCACACCTATACGGCGTATCTATCCCTGGAAAATCCTAATATCCATAGCGTGTGAGCATCTTCTCAATGTAATGAGACTGTGACAATGTCACTCCAGTTTCTATCCGGATGATCTTTATCCCTAGGATAACATCAGCTTCTCCTAAGTTCTTCATGCTGAACTTAGACGAGAGAAACTTCTCTGTCTCGGTGACACTTGCTAGACCTGTACCTAAGATCAGCATGTCGTCCACGTACAGACAAACGACATTTTCTTTCCCGTCAGCGAACTTTGTGTATACACATTTGTCCGTCTCGCTGAGCCTGTAGCCGTTTGATCTTATGACTTTATCAAACTTCTCATGCCACATCTTGGGAGCTTGCTTCAGACTATACAGAGATTTCACCAACTTGCAGACTTTGTCTTCGAGGCCCTTGACGACGAATCCTTCTGGTTGTTGCATGTAAATCTCTTCAGTCAACTCACCATTCAGGAAAGCAGTTTTAACATCCATCTGATGAATAACTAGCTTGTGAATTGCACTTAAAGCAATCAACATCCTGATCATGGTAGTCATCCGTGCTACTGGAGCATAAGTGTCAAATTAATCAATCCCCTGCTTCTGAGAAAACCCCTTGGCTACCAACCTAGCCTTGAACTTATCAACAGTTTCATCGGATTTCATCTTCTTCGTGAAGATCCATTTACATTCGATTGGTTTTGCTCCTTCAGGCAGATCGACCAACACCCACGGGTTGTTGGAGGTTATCGACTCATACTCATCATTAATAGCCTCCTCCTAGATGACAGCGTCTCTGGTCTTCATAGCCTCATCATAGGTAAGTAGATCTACTTCTACATGATAGGTGACAAAATCCTCTCCGAAGTTCTTCTGTCTCCTCATTCGCTTAGACACAGGGTCTATGAGTTCTGGTTCAATAGTTGTTCTTGCAACAACAACTTCTTGGACTACATCACTACAAGGATCTTCAGCCTCCTGTGCACTCACACTGTTCTCCGAAATATTCGCAAAAATAATGTTCTTGTGCTTGCAAATTTATTTTCAAAGAATTCTGCATCGCGAGACTCAATGGTATGATTAGAGTCAATATCAAGGAACCTCCGAGCATCACCCTTATTGGCATAACCCATGAAGATTGTCTTTGTAGTCCTTATACCTAGCTTCTGAATCATCAAATCTGGATGCTTCACATACGCCAGATACCCCCACACTCGAATCATTCAAATTGGGTCTGACCTTGAACCAGAGTTCAGGAGGAGTGACATCGAAAGTTGCATACGGTACTCTATTCGGAATGAGAGTAGCCGTAAGTACTGCTTCGCTCCAGAAGCAATTTGGAAGACCTGCAGCCAACAGCATTGAGTTCATCATCTTTGTTAACGTTCTGTTCTTTCTTTCTGCAAAACCATTTGATTGAGGGGAGTACGGAGCAGTTGTCTCATTAACAATTCCATGTTCTCTGCAGAATGATGCGAATTCATGAGACCTATACTCTCCACCTCGATCATTTCTGAGTAATTGTAGATCGGTTTAGCGTTCAGCTTCAGCCCTGAAGTCTCTGAACTACTCGAATGATGCATCCTTCTACTTGAGAATTCATACGAACATGCACTTCGAGAAACACTTCGAACCGGCCTCTATAGAGAATTGATAAAAGTCACAGATATCTGAGTGTACTAACTCCAGATGATCAGTACTTTAGTTCAATCGTCTGAGCAGCTTCCTGATAGTCTTGTATCTGCGCAGACCTTAAATCCCTCCACCTCCTAAGCCCCACATTCTGAAGATAAGGTCCCGGTAGGACAGCTTGAGTCTGCTTCTATCATAGAACAACTCTCGGTCCATTCAATGAAGTAACTTCATCGCCATCAGCAGAAGTTCGAACATCCCTTCAGCATCGAACATCTTTTCGAAGCATGTTCCTCGCCAAGAAATTACCATTTGTCTAGTACGAATGTCCATCTTTTAAGTCTATATCAGATAACAGACTTCCTGAGATCATATCTTCGAAAATCTCTGGTACGTGTAACACGCATTCAGGTGTCCTTGTCGGTGGTTCATAACCACTGTTTCAATCTTCAGATATTCTGCTAGGTACATGTTCGCCATCGAGACCTTTGTCATAACACGGCTTATCCTTGGTAACAGCTCCTTCGAGAGCACACATGGTCAGATGCACTAGTGTCAGACCACTAGTCAGCTACCATGCTAGATAACTCAACCTGTGCAACAATAGCAACCAAGTTAAGTAATCAAAATAACCAACTTTAGCCATACCTGCTATTTTGGTTTGGACTTGGCCCTGCAATCCTTCTTGAAGTGGCCCTTCTTGCCACAGTTGAAGCAAGCACCATCGCCCTCAGGTCTTTGGCTTGAATTGAGCTGACTTCACCTACAGCTGGTGAGAGTCCTTAGTTCATCTTCAACATGAATCTAGTATAAGAGGCGTTCAAGATCCACCTCCATCTTCTTGCGGTGCAAGTCCGCAATAAAATTGCTCCACCTAGGTGGGAGTTTGGCGAGAATGCCCCCGACGACAAATGCATCGACAAAGATATGTCGTCATCCTCAAGTTTCTGACGTAACTTGAGAAACTCTTTGACTTGAGGCAACATTGTCTTGTCGTCCTCAAATCGCATCTTCCAGACCTTTTCGGTCATGTGGATCTTGTTCCTGTTTTCATCTGCCTTGTAGAGATTCTCTACAGACTCCCAGACGTCCTTATCATGGACCGTCTTGCTGTATGACTCTGCCAGAGAGTCTTCCATAGAGTTTAAGATAAGCAACTTGCAAAGGTTGTTATCTCTTCTCCACTTGAATTGCAGAGCAGTGGCCTCAGCGACCCTTCGAGCATTTTCACCTTCTGGTCTTAAAGGCTCAGGATCTGTCAACACGTAGTCAACGTTCACGAGTTGAAGATTAAGGCTGACATTTCTCTTCCAGACGTTGTAATGCTCCCCGTCAAACTTCTCGAGTTTGTTAAAACTTTATATCGAGAAGGTTTGCACGGTTGTTTTCCATCGAATATAAATATTGCTTTGAGATTGTTATTCCCGAGGCTTAATTTTTGATGGAAGACAGAGAATCAAAACAGTTGTTAAAATAGCAACAACGTTTCGTAGCAACACTTCAAAGAAGGTGCACTACAAAGATCCTTGGAGGATTATGGGTAAAGAAAATCTAAAAAGATTTCGTTACAACAGTAAACGAATGTAGAGTTTCTTTTAGGAATGTACAAATCGAGTTGCTAGTAGCAGCAGCGACAAAAGCCCACAAGAGATTTTTGATTAGATCAGAGAGAAGAAGAGAAAGAAAGAAGAAAGAGAAAGGCAGCTTTGTTGGGGTGATTAGATCACCGTTGCTCAAAGTAAGATTCGCCTATATACGATCCGCTTCCAGGAACCAGCAAGTTCTAGAAAACTTCTGGAACGCTCGTCAGTCAATATTTGAGACTTGAACGGGCTTCCTGGACTTTACGGACTCCTTTAACTCTCTTCTTTGGTGCATCTTAGAAAGGAGGTCAGGGGGCTCTATTTATAGAGTGGAGTGAGACTTCACTATCTCTCCTATCCGATGTGGGACTAAAATACCAATACTCTAAAATAGAGTTTGATGTTTTACATCATCCCACAATCAACATAGTCGAGTGCTAGCCCACGCCTACCCCCGAACACACGACCGTGCATGCACGAGACATCCTGGAGTCCGAGTCCGATCAACAAAAATTAACTTACATCATTGTTAGAATTAATCCTTTTTTTTCTAGGAAAATACTCCCACATGGCACACACTTGTGCCCCATTACACCTCATGTGCACACCTCAACACAAGCAATGCATTATATTGAGATACTTATCATTTGGTGTAGCCGATGTGGGACTATCTTTCCTAGTCTAAAGGCAAAAACACCAACATGGTCCTCCAACTCCACCCCGCCCTGCCACATGTCCATTTCTCTATACAATGATCATTTCCAAAATTATGAAGAACTGTTACAAGTTGGGAAAGATGTGAGACCCGAACCATACTTGAGGTATGATATAGGATCCGGTTCGTATCTCATCCTTCCACTTTCTAACCTGTGCGGAACTAAACTTTCAATACAAATCATGTTGGCGTGAGTTGTCCTCCGCGAGATTTTAGGAGGAAGTTTTGGGATACACCTTCAATCGAATTTATTACGCTAGCTGTACATGTGTAATCAATGTGGTTAATTGTGCTATCTGTATAACCATATTTAACTTATTTTCTTTGTTATATACCTCCTGATTCTCGTAATGAGAAAATTGAATAAGAAGAAATTTTCTATATCTTTTGTCATGGTATCAGCTTCTTATACTTTCCTAACCAATCTCCCCTCCATGGCTGATACAGACTCCCCTGCCAATGACTCCTCATCTTCCTCCATCTTAAGCTGGGTTGACCACAAAAATGACTGAAGTTTTCAACAAGACTTCAGTCCCCAGCCAGACCCTCGAAATTGCTAATGCACTGATCGGCATCAAGTTGGATGGCACCAACTATGCTCTTTGGTCCCATGTGGTTGAGTTGTATATCTCTGGCAAAGACAAACTAGGATACATATATGGTGACCTACCTCAACCTCCTTAGACAGGTCCAGCGTTTCGACAGTGGCGCACCGATAACGCTATTGTTAAAGGGTAGTTGATTAATTCCATCGAATCCTCTCTTATCGGTAACTTCATTCGCGTCCTAACAGGCAAGCCGGTGTGGGATGCAATTTGCCAATTGCTACTACATACTTTGATGGCAACAACACCTTCCAGGTGTACGACCTCCGGCGACGTGTGACCCGCTTTAAACAGGCTGGCGGCTCTCTAGAAAAATTCTACAATGATCTCCAAGGCCTCTGGCATGAAATCGACTTCCATCGCCCAAATCCGATGGAATGCCCAACCGATATTCAACACTACAATACATTCGTTCAAGAATATCTGGTCTACTTATTCTTGGATGGTCTCGATGACCGCTTAGACCATATCAGGAGCGATGTCCTGTAGATAAAGCCATTTTCAAGGGTGGAGCAAGCCTACACACACGTCCGAAGGGAAGCTCTTCGTCAAGCAATAATGACAATGAGTAATCCTGATAATTCACCAGGAGCAGGTATGGCAACCAAGGGTCCCATGCAAGGCTCCAGTCTCAATTCTCCTCTCCTCTGGATCTCTCTCATTGAATGGTGGCAAATCTGGTTCCAACTACAAGTCCCACGTCAACTCTGATAACACTAAATGCTCTCATTGTGGGGGTGCAAAGCATACTCGTGAGACCTGCTTCAAACTTCACGGGCATCCCAATAGTGGCATGAACTCCAGGCTCGGAAGCGCCACGATGGAGGTGGGCATGATGATAGCACCAGGCAAAGCTGTGGTGGCTACAGCAGAACCATATCTTTCCCTTATTCCAGCCGATGGATCCAGCTCTAACCCAGGTAATGCTCTACTTGGTTCTTCTTGGGAGGCTGATTACAATGCTTGGAGACTTGATTCCGGAGCAACAGACCATATGACGTTTGATGGAAATAATTTTTCTCAGCACTCTCCTCATCAGTGAACTAGCATTGCCAATGTTAATGGAGGCATCGCTTCGGTCACAGGGGTTGGGACTATGATGTTGTCCCCAACCCTTCCATTGTCTCATACTTTACCCGTGCCTTCTTTTTCACACAAGTTACTATCCATGGGTCAAGTTACTAAAGACTTGAATTGTGTTGTGCTCATTTATCCTGCATTTTGTCTTATTCAGTATATTCTCACCAAGGAGAGTGTAGAGAATTTTAAGATATCTTATTGAATGGAATAACAACATATATATAGGTGAGGCTAGCCTCCTCTCCTATCATTCTAGCCAATGTGGGACTAAAGCCCAATAACACTCTATATATCAACACTCCCCCTCAAGATGGGCGAAAGATATTCACTAAGCCCATCTTGTCACATCCTCTCATCATGTTGATAGAACTAAGCCCCTTTGTCAGTCCGTCTGCTACCTGATCTTTGGTTGGAACATAGCCCAGCTCTAGTTCTCCTTTATCCAGTTTTTCTTTGATGAAAAATCTGTCAATCTCAATATGTTTGGTCCTGTCATGCTGCACTGGATTGTTGGCAATATTAATAGCTGCCTGGTTGTCACACCATAGCTTCATCTTTGCTCCCTGGTCCAGCTTTAGCTCCGTCAGCATATTCTTCAACCACAACAGTTCTGTGACTCCCAAGGCCATAGCTCTATACTCTGCTTCAGCTGTTGATCTGGCCACTACTGACTGCTTCTTACTCCTCCAAGAGACCAAGTTGCCTCCTACAAATATGCAGTATCCCGATGTGGATCTCCTGTCGTCAGCACAGCTAGCCCAGTCAGAATCACAATAGCCCTCAATGCCTACGTGATTATTTCTTCTGAAGATCAGTCCCTTCCCGGGGGCTCCCTTCAAGTACCTCAGAATCTGGTACACTGCGTCCATGTGACCCTTCCGGGGGTCATGCATGTAGCGACTTACTACACTTACCGCAAAGCTGATATCAGGTCGAGTGTGGCTTAAGTAGATTAACTTGCCCACCAATCTCTGATATCTATCCCGGTCAACTGGTTCTCCAGCTTCAGCATCCAGTTTAAACTTCTGGTCTATCGGTGTCGTAGCTGGTTTACATCCCATCATCCCTGTTTCCGTAAGCAGGTCCAGTGCGTACTTCCTTTGAGAAAGAACGATTCCCTCATTATCTCGAGCAATCTCAATCCCAAGGAAGTATCGAAGGGGGCCAAGATCTTTCACCTCGAACTCCTTGCCAAGTTTTACTTTGAGTTGGGCGATCTCCTGCTCATCATTGCCTGTGATAATCATATCATCTACATATACTGCAAGCATGGTGATATGGCCTCCACTCCGTCTGAAGAAGACAGTGTGATCAGCATTGATCTGCTGATATCCCATCCCTATCATTGCTCTCCTGAACCTGTCAAACCATGCCCGAGGAGACTGCTTCAGTCCATAGAGAGACTTCTTCAGTCTGCAGACCTTGCCTTCTGTCTGTTTTGTGCCGAATCCTGGTGGTATCTCCATGTACACCTCCTCTACTAGATCTCCATGAAGAAATGCATTCTTCACATCCAGTTGGTGTAGCTTCCACCCTCCATTGGCTGCCAGGGAGATCAAGGTCCTGACAGTGCTCATCTTCGCCACTGGTGCAAAGGTCTCGTCATAGTCGATGCCGTACGTCTGACTGTATCCTTTTGCCACCAGTCGAGCTTTATAGCGCTCAACCTGTCCATCTGGGTTCTGTTTCACAGTAAAAACCCATTTACATCCAACTGCTCTTTTCCCTTCTGGCAGTCTCACCAGCTCCCAAGTGTGGTTCTTCTCAAGAGCTCCCAACTCCTCGTGCATTGCCGCTTTCCACTTTGGATCGTTCTTGGCAACCTGCCAATTGTTAGGTACAGTAATACTATCCAAAGATGCTATAAATGCTCCATGAGAAGAAGATATATGATCATAAGAAACAAACTTAGCAAGATCCCAACCATATCTGTCCGGAGGATTTCCCGCATTGCTGCGAGTAGTCCTTCGTGTAGGTAGTGGTATGGGAGACATCGGAGGAACGATATCACCTGAGGAGGGTGGTGGTGTAGATGAGGAGGATGGTGGTATAGGTGTCTCAGGAGTTGGGACAGGCGCAGGCAAGGGACTTGGCACTGACACTGTAGGTACTGGTCCTGTAGTCTGCTTGTTGTTTCTCCTGTTGTAGGTCAGTAACTCCCCCTGAGCCGTAGGTGTTACACTTCTCGTCTCCTCCCTCTGTTCCACTTCACCTTCATGTTCCTCCTCAACCGTGTCTCTATGCCAAACTTCTAAATCGGTTACCACCAGGTTCTCCAAGTTCTCTATCTCCCCCTCTCGCCTTATACTTGTAGTATGAGGCGTGTTATACGAAGTTCCATCCTGGTGGTAATATGGCTCATGCTCCCGGAAGTGGACGTCCATACTAACAAATTTCTTCTTCTCTACTGGACTCCAGCATACATACCCCTTCTGAGTTGCTGAGTAGCCCACGAAGATGCACTTGACTGCTCTAGGGTCAAGTTTTCCAACGAATGGTCTGTTGTCCTTCACAAAACACACACATCCAAACATCTTTAGTGGAAGTATTCCACTATTATTACCTTGTAATACTTCACATGGAGACTTCCATCCCAGGACTTTTGAAGGCATCCTGTTTATAAGTTGAGCTGCGGTCAACACCGCATATCCCCATAGGTGTTGTGGGACATTCATGTCGATCATCATACTTCTTGCGGTCTCCAGAAGATGTCGGTTCTTTCTTTCTGCTACTCCATTTTGTGCTGGTGTATATGCACAAGAGGTCTGATGCTGTATTCCATGTGCTGACAAGTACTCTGCAAGTGTCCTATTGGTATACTCCGTCCCATTGTCAGATCTCAGTATCTTCACCACTGCATTATACTGAGTCTGGACATATTTATGAAAGTCCCGAAAACAAGCAAATACATCACTTTTGTTCTTCATCAAGTACAGCCAGGTGACACGAGATGCACAATCGATAAACGAAACAAAATACTTATACCCATTCATAGTGTTTGTAGCACATGGGCCCCAAACATCAGAATGAACTACCTCAAAGACTGAAGAACTCTTATGACCATTTCCAACATATGAACTCCTAGTAAGTTTTCCTAACTCACATGCATCACATACTAATTTCCTTTTATTTGATTTTGCATACATATCTGGATACAACTTATTTAGAGTATCAAAGGAAGAATGCCCCATCCTTCTATGATGAAGTATCAAAGTGTCTTCAGTCCTCTGCTGCAGCTCCTCCATTCCAGCCTTCTCTGCCATAGACACCAATGCTGAGTCCAGTCCGTCTTGATCTAGGTACCACAGTCCATCATGCCAAGTGCCAGTCCCAAGTCTTCGTCCCGTCCCTTTCTCCTGGAAGATCACCTTAGGAATATCAAAAGAAACAATGCATTTTAGTTGGAGAATTATAGAACTAATAGACAAGAGACTGACTGGGAAGGATGGAGCATGCAAAACATTGGATAACCTTACTGAACCCGTACAATTAACAGTACCCTTACCGACCACTGGTTGGAAAGTACCATCCGCAGTCTGAATGGTGTCTGTCGATGCTAGGTGAGTGTACGAGGAAAACTTACTAGCATTTCCGGTCACATGCCGAGATGCTCCTGAGTCGATAATCCAGTCTGACATTTTAAGGGAAGACATAGATGCAAGAGCGTGAGACTCGTCAGTACCTTCTGATGGATGGGCATACATAGCGGTGTTGCCTCTGAAGAATGGAGTGGATGCCTCCTCTGCTCCGCTCCTCCTGTCTCCTTCGATTGATGCTTTTTGCTTTCTCTCCAGCAGGTCCAGTAGCGCCTGATCCTCCTCAGTAAAGGCGTCGCCAGCTCCTCCATTCCCATCTGCCACCAGCAGGTTTGCCCGATAGCCTCCTCGACCGCCTCGTCGGCCTCCTCGACCACGTCCACGTCCAGCATATCCTCGTCCACGTCCACTACCTGAGTCTCCCTCCTTAGGTGGTTTGGTACAAGCATATCGATGGTGGCCCATCTCCCCACAGTTGTAGCACTGCCGATTCTGTTGCCAGAGCTCTCCCTTGGATCCTGTATCCCCCGAACCGGTAGCTGCTAGTGCTGACTTCACTTCGGGTAAAGCACCTGTCGATGATGCGCCTGTCCCTGTCTGTAATTTGATCCGCGTCTCCTCCTGAATCATGGCTGA
Organism: Iris pallida; assembly: GCA_029216955.1. Taxonomy (NCBI): domain Eukaryota; kingdom Viridiplantae; phylum Streptophyta; class Magnoliopsida; order Asparagales; family Iridaceae; genus Iris; species Iris pallida. Next base: position 7,974,767 of record JANAVB010025399.1, on the reverse strand, counting down.
GATAGCCTCCTCGAGACTAGGGATCTCTGGCTGGGCGAGGAGTAAGGCGGTCCTCTGTGTGAATGCTGCAGTCAGTCCCTTAAGGAATTTCATCGTCCTCTCCTGCAGACACACCTGTCTCTCCTTGCACTTTGGGTCCCCGCAGCTTGCCCGTTTGGAATGGTGATCATAATCCAGCCAGAGACGTTCCAACTCCGTAGCGTACTCCTGCACCGTCTTCTCGCCTTGTACGGTGTCATCGATCTCCCCTTTTATCTGGAAAATCCGTAGATTGTTACCTATGCCATCATAGGTTCTTCTCAATTTCTCCCATACGTCTTTCACCATCTCAATGCCATCTACTGTGGAAGCAATAGACTGGACTAAGGAGTTGAGAAGCCAGATATAAATCACCATATGAGTGGATTTCCACTCGTCGCGTCCTGTCGAGCCCTCTTCCGGCTCTGTCTTCTCGCCTGTCAAGAATCCCTCCAGGTTCTTACCTGCAAGGGTTCTTCTCACCCGCCGTGACCAACTCAAATAGGTGGCTGGTCCATCCAACTTCAGATCGATGGAGGGTAGTTCCAACTTTGGCGGTGCTCGTGTCGTGCTTTCACCAGCCGACACCTTTATCAACTTCAGCAACGTCGCCACATCCTCAGCATCCAGCTTCTTGAGGATCTCCTCCATCGATGTTTCTTCTTGATCACGTCGCACTTGCTCCACGACTCACGTTCGTCCTCGTCGTCCTCTCCTAAATCCGAATATGTCTAATTTCATCGGATCTAGGGATCATCGACATCTCCTTGAGATAAATCTCAAGAACGAGCGTGAGGCTTACCTACACCGTAGGAGCTACAGGTGAAATGAATCTCAAGCTTAGGCTTACCTACACCGTAGGTGCCACAGATGAAATAAATCTCACGTTCGGGCGTACCTACACCGTAGGTGCCCTAAAAGTGGTGTGCACGGAGGCAACCACGGCAGCGGCAGTAGCCGGCAGCAGCGCAGCGGCGCACCAGCACGCGGCAGCGGCGGCGGCGCAGCAGCGCGCGGCAGCGGCAGCGGCAGCGGCGCAGCAGCGCGCGGCAGCGGCGGCGGCGCAGCAGCGCGCGGCAGCGGCAGCGGCAGCGGCAGCGGCGCAGCAGCGCGCGGCAGCAGCGGTGGCGTGGGGGGGGGGACAAGATTAGGGTTAGGGTTGGGATGGAAGTAGGTATTCTAAGCAAGTTTAGGCTCTGATACCATGTAGAGAATTTTAAGATATCTTATTGAATGGAATAACAACATATATATAGGTGAGGCTAGCCTCCTCTCCTATCATTCTAGCCAATGTGGGACTAAAGCCCAATAACACTCTATATATCAACAGAGAGCATGGAGCGTGGTACTATGAGGGGGGCTCTTTTATATGGATGATTTCAGTGTCGGCCGAGCACACCACATGCACCGTCCAAGCAATCTCAAAGTGGAACATAGTTTGCTTTGGCACCGTCGGTTAGGCTACCCGTCATTTGTTTATCTGCAACATGTGTTTCCAGATTTATTTTCAGGTGTGTCAACTTGCATTTTAGCTAAGAGTCATTGAGTTCCTTATCCGTTGAGTATGAATAAAAGTGATGTTCCCTTTGCTTTGATTCACTTTGATGTTTGGGGTCCTTCTCAAAATTTAGTGTCTTATTTTCGCTGATTTGTGATATTTGTTGATAATTGTACTCGCATGACTTGAATTTATCTATTGAAACACAAAAATGAGGTTTTTTCGGTGTTTCAATCATTTCATACAATGATTCAGACTCAGTTCTGTGCTAAGCTTCAAATTCTTCGATCTGATAATTGTCGCAAGTATATGAATAACCAATTCCGTGAATATTTCCAACAACATGGCATAATTCATGAGACCTCATGCCCCAAGACTCCACAACATAATGGTATTGCAGAGGGCAAGAATCGCCACATCCTCGAAATTGCTCGTGTTCTGGTACTTGAAGCTCACGTACCTAGCCACCACTGGGCTGATGCCGTTTCTACGGCTGTCCGTCTCATTAAACATATGCCATCAAAGGTTCTTGGGTTCAAGACTCCATATAGGTCTTGTCAACCTATGTCTCATTACCCACTGTACTGATGATTTTGCCTCGCGTCTTTGGATGTGTTATGTTTGTTCACCTCCATAAGAACCAACGCATGAAGCTTGATACGTGTGCTATTCTGTGTCTTTTGGGGATATGGTGTACACCAAAAAGGGTATTACTGCTACTGTCACGTCCCAGTACCGAAATACGGGGACGGACGTCTGCCAGCTACACCGTATAAGGTACGAATACGTTATACGGCGATGACGGATGTCAATCTTGCTGGGTATCCTAGCATGCAATCATTCTATGGCCTAAATCCGATCTCATATCCACAGGCAATAACAATGAAATACTAAGCAAGAGAGAGAATCATATGGAAAGCAGAAAATACTCATATGATAGTCAGAAAATCTACAGTACAGGATAATAATGTAGATGAGTATACCTTCCCACAGTTCCTAGCATGGTATGGAACTGGAGCATATCCTCCAAGTCAAGTCTGGAAGATCCACTGGGTCGATCACAGGTAATCTGGGAACAATCCAGGTTTGGTCAGGCCAACAGTAGCAAGTATCAGAAAGGAAGGCTCAAGGACGGACGAAGCCAGCAGGATAAAATATGAAGCAGGATAGCATAAATGAGCAGTAAAGGAGAGTAAGGATCGTGCGGTACCAACGCACGATAACAATCCACAACTAAAGTAGCTAAATAACCAACAATCATCACAATCTTCCTAACATCCAATAATACTGCATCGCTAACCGAAACTCGTAGTCTGTCATCGGAACAGTAATCCACCCCTATATCAAACAAGAACATGGGAATGAATTACCGCGCCGGGGCAACATTACGTGCCAGCCAGCTTAGCAAGCAGCAATCCATACAATTTATATGAATAAGCGGCCACTCAAATGTCTACAGCTGTCTAGGTGGAGGTTGGGTTACCCTAACAATGCAAAAATATAGGAATTCTCATATTGTGCCGTCCCAGCAGGGCTAGCGGGGCCAAGTATATCAAGACTAGATGAGCACCGGTCCCTCGTAAGACCACCGGGCTCTGCATGTCACCACCGGTCCCTCGTAAGGCCATCGTGCCGAGCATGCCATGTATATAATGTATAGTACATAAAGTAGCGGATATTGCCATCCACTAGTGCGAATGGTAACAATATCCGTGGCGGCCAGCCTGCATGTCATGACTAATGTCTGGGATAAGGCTAGTACTGCACGATCTCGGAATTCCGTTCCCTCCCAATGCTTCTACCAGTTTAAGTTGCCTAGATTATCCATACATTTATCCGAAATCACATGCCGTGGTTACATGATCATCCTCCTAGATGTCGTACCTCAGTACAGGAATGCTAAGTAAGAATCAACCTCGGCACCTATAGTCCCAGTTGTGATTCATCCTTAGTGTTTATGCAACAAGCAAGCAAGTAATCCTGACCACGCTAAGACTAAAGGCTAACTACCAAGGTACCCGTGCAGGTAATCATATAATATAGCAAGAATATCAGGATGGCATCGCAATGCCATATAATCATGGAAGTAGCACCTCAAGTGCCAGTAGACAAGGAGCACCGCAGTGCAAAATCAGGGCCAGTACCTCAAAGGGTAAGCTGGACTTATAGCACGGATACAAGTAGTTATGTCAGGGACAAGGTCAAATCTGTCAGTCATATGAAATCATCTGCCCACATCGTGGCATGGATATCAGGTCAAGTACAAGATCAGAATCTCTACTATAATAGCAACTCAAGCATATATGGGAGCCTACAGCTCCAATCATCAAATCGGTCCATCCACCACATCAATCAATCAATAGTCTTCACATCCACGATGGAAGAAATATCATGCCAAGAAAGACAATCACTATATACTAAGCCGATCACTAGAATCAATGCTAGGCCCTCTGGCTCACAAGAATCCTCTGAATCAATGATCACAAGCTATCAGAAAACAAGTCTCTCAACTATTAAGATAGAGCAATCAAACCAGGTTCTGGGCGCATAGGAAATCGAGTAAAAATCATATAATAATACCCACGATATTCTCCTCGTTCTGTGAAATATTCGCGATCATCAAAATCCAAGAATCCACATAGTCATGTCGATCAAATTAGAACATCACCAAAAAAATAGCAACACTATCCAAGAATCCACATGAGTCCATCAAATCGATATCCCAAGATCGTACTCTCTATGATACTCAATCCTCAGACATATCCAAAGTCACGAATCCCGATGCATAGGGAAAACTGGTAGCCCTATCTAGCTAGACTAGGATAACTCCTAGAAAGAATGGTCAGTGGACAAGATTCTATTAATCAATGTTGCTAGAAAATGGCAAGGATTGCATGAACTGCTCTGGAGCAGATCCACAACCCTTAAACCAAACAAGGACCATGGTTGCAGACCGTCTCCCGAGTGGAACCGCGCTCCTTACGCTATCCGACGGACAAGACATGTCAAGAGCTAGAAGACTAGTCTAGTCAGGGGTCTACCTAGCAAGTACTGAGATAAGGTAATACTATACTACAAAAGACGCGCACGAGTCTGGTTCAGCAACCAAAGGAACGGTTCTGCCCAAATCTTCGAACCAAATTCCCGATCGGGAATTCTGAAAAAAATCGACAGAGTTTCCATTGTATTCTGGACGGGTGCTCCCAGCGAATTGGGGCTAAATCCACTCGGCGCAACCTGTCGCAGAATCGCATGTTGAGAACACTAAGTCTCAGCTTCCAGCAGCACTACAATGCGTACTAGAAACCAAATCGTAGCCGAGAACACTAAGTCTCAGCCTCCAGCAGCACTACGATGCGTATTGGACGCCAAGCCAACACATGCAACAAGAATCGCCACGCAGGGCGCATCACAGACCCACAGTCATAATCAAGCCACAAGCAGAGTCACAGACATAGTTAGCCCAAGCCGTTACCCGACCGCGAGTCGGACACGGGACATATGGGGACAATCCATACTCGTGAGTCATGCTCGTTTCCTCGGAGGTGTGGATGACCCGTCCGAGTTGTCCGATACGATCGTAAACCTGTATCGAACCAAACTATCCTAGGTTATCATCATGGCAGTTCTACTAATAGCTACACTACCCATGGTTATACATTTACCATTACAATTAATTAAATAAATAAAATCCAGGAGAGAGGGCAAGAGCCGTCGATGAGCAAGGGATACTTGCCTAGAGAGCTCGGCTAGGTAAGCAAGTCTTCGACGATCGGGATCCGGGGTAGCACGTCCATCGAGGTCCTCGAAACACATAATAAACAATCATTAGCATAAAATATTAAAATAATAACGAAAATCACGATGGATGGCAGGAGGCTATACCGTCTAGGTCCCGCAAGCAGTACAGGGATCCGACATGAAAACCGAGGCACACGGATCGACTCGGACACGCAAACCGAGAAGTGCACGTGCATCGTCACGCGTACGAGAATCAAGATGGCACGAATATCGAGGCAAAAAGGAACAGGGCGTGCACGTAAATCGAGACATGCACGTAGATCGAGGGATCGCAAATATCGAGATGGTGTACGAATCATCGAGACATGCACGCAAATCGAGACGGTGCAAAACTCAAGGAAGCACGCAATTTAATACGGCACGCAAATCGATGCGTGAGCGCAAGTCAATACAACACGGAGTCCAAAGTGGTACGCAAACCGAGACGGCACGCAAATCAGTACGTGCACGCAAATCGGAGCGACAAAAAAATCGAGATGGGCACAAAGGTCGAGGCACGAAAAATGGAGCAATACACAAATCGAAATAGCACTGTGTCCAAGGCAGCGCGGGGCTCGAGGCATCCCGCTGCCTAAGGCAGCACGTGTATCGAGGTGGCACGGGAGCCGAGACAGCACGTACACCAAGGTGTACGTGAATCGAGATGGCACAAATATCGAGGCTGCACGAAGAACGAGGGGCACATCCCTCGAGGGCGTACTGCTCGAGACAGCGCACTGCACAAAATAGTGTGCATCCCGAGGCTCGCAGATCGAGAAAGGGAAAGAGGGGGTGCGCTGGTCCCTCACCGGCGGAAGAGCAGTTGCCAAGGAAGCTCGGCCAGTTCGGGCCGGCTCCGCGGTGGAGGAGAAGACATGGAGAGGGGGTTCGGTGGAGCCCCCTGCGATGCCGACGACTGGAGCTCGCCGGAGGAGCTCGCAGCGACGCTCGACCTCGAATAGGGGAGGGGAAAAGAGGACAGCGCTCGTCGCCGAAAAATGAAGGGGTGGAGACGACGATGGCTGCGACTGGGAGTGGCGGTGGTGGTCACGGAGGCCATAGAGGCGGTGGTGGCCGGCCATGGAGATGGGGCGGCCGCGGACAAGCACGGGAGAGGGAGGGATAGAGCTGAGAGGAAGAGGAGAGCGAGGAAAGAGAGGGATGCGAGGTGGGGGGGTGTTCTCCTGTGAGGGGAAGAGAAAGAGAGGTGAGCGAGAGAGAGAGAGAGAGAATGGTGAAGCAAAGGGAGGGGGAGGCTGGTCTTCCAGCACAAGAGAGAGAGAGAGTTAAGAGAGAGGGAAAGTAAAGGGCTGAGTGAGTAAAAGTGATGGGAAGGGTTAGGTAAGGGGAGGGGTAGGGTTAGGTAATAAATAGTTAAACAAATAAGTAAATAATTACAAGGGTAATAATCACATGATAAAAATGCTCATAAAATAGAAACAACAATACTCACACCTTAAATAATACCAACAGTAAATTGATAACACCAGTAATAATCAAATGCCAGGTCCCAACAACGAAAGCCAAATCAAGACCCCAAAAATAATAATATAATAATACGAAATTTTAAAATCACAAAATACCAAATACAATCCTATACATATTTTGGAAAAATATAGGATATGACAACTACGATCCCACTATTCAGCACACATATGTGACTATGGATATCACATTCCTTGAGTTCGATACTTTATACTTTCTTGCGCCATCCGATTCTTCCCTTCAGGGGGGAGACACAAGTAGAAGAGATGAATTGGTCGACATTTGATGGGTTTAGTGTCACGATCCGCTCCCGAATATTCGGATACGTGTCGGACACATCCAGCCTACGCTATGAGACACAACGTTGTAAGCTGTTCTAAACCTTTAATTATCTTTAAATTGTATTGAATCAGATTAATCACATCATCTATATTGAGAGAAACTAGAATAGGTCCAAAATGTCACTAGTTACATCCCCAATGCAAAATTAACTGAAATCAAATTCAGCCAAATGAATGTTAACTAATTATTACAAACCAAATTCAAAAGCGAAATGTAAGTTAAGCTATTAGGTATTCCCCAGCAGGGTCATCCTTTGGGATGTGGGCTAGCATATCAGTGGCAGGTCCATAGTGTGAATTACAAAGCAACTCCTCCTCGGTCAATTCACCTGCAACGATCCAATCAGGAATGGAGCAAGGTACAATCCTACAATTTACGCTACTGATACATGGCATGATAAGAATGAACTGATAAAGAAGACATGGTTGGTTTGAAAGACAAGGAAACATGCTCGGTTGAAAAATAAAAACAACATATTTAGAAAATTCTATAAAGTAAAGACAACATGTTCATGAGATACTTGTAAAACAAAAATAACGTATTTAGGAGATACTTGTGAAACATGTTCAGGCTTTACCTCGTATTTAGGAGATACTTGTGAAACATGTTCAGGCTAGATAGGTAAAGTGCAGCTTTGAAAAAGCTAGTAGATATGTGATTGGCTATAATAGGAGAACATGTAACATGTAAATAAAGACAACTTGGGGTACGGCATTGACTGCACGTGCACGATGTGCAGTCAAGCTTGGATACATGTACTACACTATGGGCTTTGATCACATATTAACTAGACATTTTTCCCTTCCCATTGTTGGTAATGTGTACAACTTGCAACATGTGATACAATTCTTGTTAAAGAGGCTTGTTGCATGAGAAACAGGTTATACATGCAATCTTGGAATTTAAAGACAACATGCAATGAAAAGAAGATACAATTGGTAACAGAAGCATGCAAATCATATCGTGTACAATTTTGTATGTTTAGTGTACTTGCCTTGATTTACCGAAGGATTGATGTTACCTGTTGATGTCCAAAGTCCTCAAGCTGTAACAAGGTATAATGTTGCTTAGTTTAAAGGTAAAGTGCTATCTATGTGTTGTGCTTACTTACGGGGTCAAGTAGTGCTAGTCATGGATTTTGCCGTCATGGCACACTAGTCCTAACATTGAACATTAAGACTACCATAATATTTAATACACATCAAAATTAGGTTTTACTAGATTAAAATCACAAGTCATGGATTACTTATATTTTACAGGAATTTAATAGTAATTAAAAATATTTTATTTTAATTATTAAATAAATAAAGTATTTTGAAAGGGGTCCGACAACGTTCGTTTAAATAGTTAGAGATCTCAAACTAACATGCTACTATTTTTCATTGGTCAAAATTAGGCAAACTAATGAAGGTATCAAGTTTGTAGAATTTTTGGACAGAAATTACTATTTATAGAATTATTTGAATCAAAAATTATTTTAAAAACAATTATTTATAATTAATTGTTAAAAGAAACTAATTTTTAACATATCAAAACTAATCTAAAATTAACTTGTAAATATAAAAAAATGATCTACAGAAAATCTAGTATTTGATTCTGAATTTTATTTAATTTTACAGCATAGTTAAATATTTACTAAAAATCAATATACATTAAATACATTAAATAGTACTTTCAGTTTTTAATTAATAGAAAATATAAATTATAATATTTAATGCTAGAAAATTTATAAATAAATACTACATATGAAAACACTAAATACCAGTATTTTACATCACACAAATACAATATATAATTATCAAAATACAAGAAAATGCATGAATACATAAATACTACATATAATAATACCATAAATAATATAATATATATTACCCAAAAAAATAAGCTTAATATAGTATTCGAACTCAAGTCTGTCAGGACTGAATCCTAGGGACGATCAGGTGACAATTGGGCCAAGATTGATTTGGTGTTAGCATAAGGGATCCACTTGGATTTAAACTATACCAAAGCTAAAGTTTAGTTTCTTACCGAAGAAGAAGAAGAAGAAGAAGAAGAAGAAGAAGAAGAAGAAGAAGGTGGTCGCGGTTACGTCGAGATCATCGTTGGCTCGTCGTCCTATGTCGGCTCGAGCACGTCGACACGATGTCGGCTCCATCGGAATCGTCCTCGTCGGGATCGGAAAGGTGGTTCGTAGGTTGTCGACGAAGCTCGGCTCGTCGGTACGGCTCCAGTGGCTTGGGGATGGCGAGTACGGCACAGGTCGCTGGGTTGCTCCAAAGGAAGAAGATGGTAATGCTTAAGTTTTGTCTCAACATTTCTCTTTTTATAAAGAAATGACGAAAAGTTACGAATGTGAAGGGTCGGGGGTTACGGAATGAAAAAGGTTAGGAGTTACGGAATGTAAGAGGTTGAAAGTTACGGAATGTAAGAGGTTGAGATTTACGGAATGTAAGAGATTGGGAGTTACGGAATATAAGAGATTGGGAGTTATGAATGTAAGAGGTTGTGAGTTACGAATGTAAGAGGTTGGGAGTTACGAAATTAAGAGGTTGGGAGTTACTTAATAGGAATGGATTTATGGGCTTGAGTTTGGATGTGAAGAGAAAAATGGATTTTGGCTTGGATAAAATGAATGGAGAAAATAGGGTATTTATAGGCTTTGTCCTAAGCCATAGGCCCAAGAACATGTGGATAATTAATCTGGACTATTTAATTAACTAGGTTCAACCTTTAGCTAACTTTGGAAATTTTTAAAAGTAAATTGGCTAACCATCTCAATAATCATATGCTAATTTAACCAATCCACCTTTCTAGACCTAAAGCTCGCAGCTGATGGTGACCCAATACTTTATATAAGGCTGAGACAAAGAGGAGACAAATAGCTGAGCTTGGTCGGCCTAATAAGAACATTAGAATTTCTATAGCTGTTAATAGTAACTAAATCCATTCTCCTAAATAAAAGCTTATTTGAAAATTATACTCTTAATAAAACTAACTAGTTTTGGAGAAACAAATTTAAATCAGGATTTGGGTGTTACATTTAGGGACCACGACATGACACATAATGCTCCTTAGTCGATCACTGAGGAATCTAACCCAGAGCCGATAGTTCCAGAAGCTGAAGTAGAAGCCAACCTCCCCCCCCCCCCCCCCCCCCCTCCACACACACACACATGTGCGCACACACTCTTCAGTATCCAATGACCCATCTCCTGAAAATATCATTGAGGTAAGATCCCCTATCACACCTCACATTTCTAATGACGTGGATACTCTTGTTGGCTAAGAGTTGCCTTTTAGCTAGGCACAACTAGGGCAAACCACCAAACATATGTTGTCCAGAACTGAAGGATCAAGGATCGAGATATCCAATTGCCAATTATGTCTCTACAAAAGGAGCTGGATGAACCTCTCAAGAACTTTGTTAATGAACTTTTCTCACATCATATTCCCACAAATGTTGAAGAGGCTCTAGAAGAACCTAGGTGGATCCAAGCTATGAAGGAGGAAATTGAGGCACTACTAAAGAATGAGACATGAACTCTTGTTCCTCTACCAGAAGGTCAAAAACAGTGGGATGTAAATGGGCATTCTCCATCAAGTACAAACCCGATGGATCTGTTGAAAGGTACAAAGCAAGATTGGTGGCAAAGGGCTATACACAAACATATGGTATAGACTATCAAGAAACATTCTCACATGTGGGCAAGTTAAGTACTAGCAGGGTTCTACTATCCCTAGCAGCGAATCTTGATTGTCCGTTGCACCAGTTTGCGTTAAAAATGCCTTCCTCTATGGAGATCTTGAAGAAGAAATCTACATGGATGTCCCTCCAGGATATGTGGAAAACGCTAAAGCTAAGACTGTGTGCAAGCTACAACGAACTTTGTATGGCTTGAAGCAATCTCCTAGAGCATGGTTTGGGTGCTTGAACTCGGCACTGAGGAAATATGACTTTCAACAAAGCAACTCATACCATATGCTATTATTAAAGCATCATCGGGGTAAGATAACAGCTTTGATAGTCTATGTTGATGATATGATCATGCATTACAGGAGACCACCCGGAGGAAATAGCAAAACTTCAAGAGCAATTGGCCACATAATTTGAGATAAAAAAATCTAGGACTCAAATATTTTATGGGAATTGAAGTTGCTAGGTCAAATCAAGGAATATTCCTTTCCCAACGAAAATATATCCTAGATTTATTATCAAAAGTTGGTTTACTGGATTGTAAGCCTGCAAATACCAATAATCCAAAATCACAAGCTTGGAGAATATCCAAACCAAGTTACGACAGACAAAGAAAGGTGCCAGAGAGTAGTTGGGAAACTTATTTCTCTCTCTCTCTCTCTCTCTCTCTCTCTCTCTCTCTCGTACACGGCCTGACATTGCCTATGCAGTGTAGTAAGCCAATTCATGTACTGTCCAAGTGAAGATCATATGAATGCAGTGATCCGAATTCTTCTATACCTAATGTCCTTCCCCGAAAAGGGACTTATGTTTACAAAAAATAATCACCTACGTGTTAAAGTTACACAGATGTTGACTAGGCAGAAAATATCTCAGATAGAAGATCCACCTCATGTTATTTCACATTTGTTGGAGGGAACCTGGTACATGGAGAAGTAAGAAGCAAATGGTGGTAGCATTATCAAGTGTCGAAGCCGAGTTTCGTGGAATGGCTAAGGGCCTTTGTGAACTTCTCTGGCTTCGAAGAGTACTAACTGAAGTTGGCTTTGCTCCTGGCAACGAGATGGACCTATTTTGTGATAACAAAGCTGCAATTGACATTTCTCATAAACCAGTCCAGCATGATCGGACCAAACACGTGGAAGTAGACCGGCACTTCATCAAACAAAATCTTGAGGCCAAGATAATTTGATTCCCATTTGTTAAATATGTAGAGTAGTTGGCAGACATACTTACAAAGGTTGTATGTAGTAGAAGCTTCTACAACTCACTTAGCAATTTGGGTATCCGAGACCTATATGCGCCAACTTGAGGGGAAGTGTTAGCGTGAGTTGTCCTACACGAGATTTTTGAAGAAAGTTTTGGGATACACCTTCAATCTAATTTATTACGCTAGTTGTGCATGTGTAAACAATGTACTCAATGTGGTTAATTATGCTAGTTGTATAACCATATTTAGCTTCTTCTCTTTGTTATATACCTACTAATTCTTGTAAAGAGAAAATTGAATAAGAAGAAATTTCATATACCTTTTGTCAAATCATATATCTCATTAAACTTGTGAACCCTTAGCGCTCAATCGGATGTGAAATACATCTAAGAGTCTCTATCTTAGCTTGTATCCGAGTGAGCATCAGCAACCCGAAGAAAAAAAAATATTATGATCTCGATGCACTCGAACACATAAACCCACGTGTTTACAAAACTACACTATCACTACCGGGTGCGAACCACACATCATGCTAGATCTCCACCTTGGTCTCATGGGCTAGACCCACATTCGAAGTCAATTTGTTGAGTCCCTTCAATTTTAGGTCCCGTAGCCAGACCACTTTATAGATATGCTTCACCTTAAAACGAAGTTAAAATCCCTCCAACCTTAATTAGGTCCCTTGTCTATACCACCTTACGGAAAAACTCCACTTTATGATCCAACTTGATTTCGATTGTAAGTATTATGCACGTGTTATTACAACATGTCTCAAAACTATTATCCAATCTAACCTGACTCACAATCTGGTTCTAATACATCTTATTGGTACACTGTGAGACCCAATCTGGAATTGATCTATGAGATATGATATTGAACCTAGACCCATATGACTTAAAAGAAATTTGTTTTATTAAGTTAGGACCAATTCCATACATCAATACCTTATACTTTCACTTTATTTATGAAAAAATTTGTACAATTTATTTGTGTATCATCAACAATCTTGTGAACCTTGAGTGCTCAATCGAATGCGAGATAAATCCAATACTACAAACATAATACTTAGATAATAGTGTTTCCTCATGCAAATTTCTTTAACCATAATAAATATTTGGTAGTTTGTGCTTCTTGACAGATACGTGTTTTTTTCCTACAACTTCTTCGTATGGAAACATGTTTTCAATCTTTTAAAGTTGTTGCTTCTTATGTCTTAACTCATCTTTCTCAGTACCGTGCTTTGCAGCATGAAGGTCAGTATCGTGCTTTGCAGCATGAAGGTCGGATATCTTGTAATCCATATTCAATATCTTCTAAAAGAAATCTATCACTTGAAACAATCTTCTCTCTTTTGTCTGTCGGGCTTGCTTAGCTAGCATGCGAATCGCAAGAGAAACTTCTAACGATTTGAATGAGCCAGTAGAATATCTTATATGTATATTTTAGCCATTTTGATCATTTTAGGAATATTTTAAAATAAATATTATTTTATCTTTTTTACCTTTACAAATTTAAATTGGTTTTGTAAAGTTTATCTAGATTTGTATATATATATATATATATATATATATATATATATATATATATATATATATATATATATATAAATACAAATCTAGATAAACTTTACAAAATATATATATATATATATATATATATATATATATATATATATATATATATATATATATATATATATTTTTGTATATTTATATTTTTTTTTTTTTTGTATATATATATATATATATATATATATATATATATATATATATATATATATATATATATAAATTTTTTTTTGTATATATATATATATATATATATATATATATATATATATATATATATAAAAATAAAAAAAAGATTTGTATATATATAAAAATAAAATATATATATATAAATTTTTTGTGTATATATATATATATATATATATATATATATATATATATATATATATATATAATTTTTTTTTTTGTAAAGTTTATCTAGATTTGTATTTATATATATATATATATATATATATATAGAGAGAGAGAGAGAGAGAGAGAGTGTGTCCATGGGGGTATAGCTCGTTGGGTACACCGGAGGTCCCGTGGTAGTGGGTACGCTTCGAATCCCCCCTAGTCGTTGCTCGTCGGCCCGAAGAAAAAGATATATATATATATATATATATATATATATATATATATATATATATATATATATATATATATATATATTCAGACCCTCCGAGAGGCTACAACTTAGCCCGAGGCCTATATATACAATTCCTAGCCCGAAGGCCCCATCCCAGCTCGAAGGCTACATACCGGCCCGAAGGTTCCATCCCACAGCACTGCACCCAACCACCACCCCAGCACTTAATTCCTCCAAAGGGGAATTAAATGGTGTAGTGTCCCGCTCCGCGAAAGCACTAGAGAGACAGAAAGATCGGATTGCTGGCTTTGCAACAGAAGACGATTGATCTGGGTGAGTGGACGAAGTCTCGTTTGCTGATTCGCTTACGCCTAATAAGAATCTGAGTTTTTGATTTAATGCTATTGTTAATAACAAGACAGTAAATCATTGAGTATGCTTATAAGAGAATCCACATGTTGCCATGCTAGAACAACAAAAGGGATAAGTTGTATGCTAAAGAAGAATTGTTGTCTGCTAATAAGAAACAAACTGATGCCTGTATGCCAAAGAAAAGCTTGTTGCCTGATAAAGAGAAATGAATGTTTGCTATGTTAAATCAAATAAGATGTCTGCCAAGTTAAATAATTTAGAGATATTGTCTCAAAAGAGAGAACTATTGCCATGCTTAATAAGAAAAGAAAAGAGATTGCTCACATGTCCTGAATTCGTATGCTTACAAAGAAAGAATGTTTATGCTTAATCTGAAAGAAGGCAGAGTCATAGCTCTGTTGTTACAAAGAGAGAAGACAGAGTCATAGCTCTGTTGTTACAAAGATTGATATAGAGAAAGATGAATCATTGCCCCTCAAAGAGTTTATCTGCTAGATGTTGTATTCATGCATTGGTCTCGGATAACTTGTATACAAGGTCACTAGATCTCTCGACGGTTTCCAAGGCACTGGGAGCTGATCGGCCTAGGAGAGATTGTCTAGACACTACGAGGTGCAAGGGCCTCGGGTGTTGCATCAATGTCCTTAGCGACGAGCTGAACCCAAGAGTCACAGCGGCTAATCATGGATTTTCCATGGACCATCATATAGATAAGTGTGGATTGGTGCAGAGCTGAACCGGAGAGTCACAGCTGCCAATCGGTCTGTATGTGTCTATCATATGTTTTGCTAAGAGCTAACGATGCAGAGACGAACAGGGAATAATGTGGGTTTTATCATGTTTATGGTAATCCTTGTCTTGTGCAGGGATGGACCGTCGGCTATGGTAAGAGTCACTGAAAAGTGATATACATGTGTTGCTTAAGTTCCTATATAAATGCTTGCAAAGATTAACCTTTTGCCATGAATGATATGTCCCACTAAAGAAAAGATAATGTATCATGCTTGTCATTGTCCCTAACAGTTGCTTGAATAGAGAAATGAATATGCTCATGAAACACGCTGCGCACTGCACATGAAATGAATAGTCATCGTGCTTGAAATCAAAAGAGTCCCTTGTATGCTTGAAATGAAATGAAACAAATATTGGCTTTTCAAAGATGCTTTCAAAGAATGTAAACTGACTCTGTATGCATGAAATGAATCTAGGTAAAAGTAGCAAGATCACATCACAAGAAATATTTTCTCACTAAATGAACAGTGATCGTTTTAGACAAATGTAGCTCTTTGTTCACAATCACCAGTATGCTGATATACTGACCCACCATCAGTCTGTATGCAGGTGCACTATGCATCAGAAGGATAGTCCGAAGCGATAGCCCGAGCCTCATCCTCAGGAGCCAAAAATCAGAAGAGATGCCAAGAGATGACATCTGTTACAAAGAGTTGGTTTTGTATATAAAGGAATGTAATGTATGGGACCGGGATCATTGTAATCTGTAAGTTCTGAGAGAATGTAACATTGTATCAGAGAGAATCGAGAGCTTGTAATCTGTTCAAATGAAATCAATAAAGAGAATTGTTTCTTATTACCATTGTGTTCAATGCATGTATTCTGAAATATGTCCGCTGATGCTTCAATTATCTGCAATATGTTTCACTGCGTACTGTCAATCTCGTCTATCTTGTCTTGCTTCAGGTCTTGGCCTTGTGCAAGCGCAACTTAGGCTTGCACGGCATCACGCCTTAGCGAGAACTAACGGTCTCAAAGAGTCCGAAGCGAGGATGAAAGGACTCTGCGGGATCGGGGCGTGACAAATGGTACCCCCGTTGCCCAAACCTGCAACCTCATGGGGGTACATCGGTCTTAACCGGTAGGTTATACTCTTTGTCAGCTATAGTCAAGATGAGTTTGGGTATATAGACTCTACAACCTAGTAGAAGGAAAGCTCTACAGAAGCAGGAATGTGATATTCGTCGGGATCAAACCATGACCAACACTCAGAATTCCAAGATACCTTCTGAGGTTGAGAATTTGTCTGAGTTAGAGTCGTCATACTTCGAGCCGTTTCCAGAGGATATTGCAGAGGATCCGGTTATATGGGAGTCGGTACATAGATTCTCTTCCAACCATGGTCATCAGCTTACTGATGGTGATCAGGATGATCCTTAGGAGGATGAGCATGCCGAGGAGACAGTTCCTGAAGAAAATGACGTTGTTCGTACGTAGCCAACACTAGAGGCTCCGTTAAGAAGGAGCACAAGAAAGCATTGATCACAAGATACTCACCATATGAGCTTATGTTATTGACTGATGAAGAAGAGCTTGAAAGCTTCGCATAGGCAATGGAAGACAAATACAGGCAGGAGTGGATGAAGGTCGTGCAGGAGATGATTAGTTCCTTATAGGAAAATTCCACTTATGAGTTGGTGCGGTCACCAAAGGGCAAAAAGACTTTGAAGAATCGATGGGTGCTTAGAGTAAAGTAGACAGAAGATGCTACTTGCCCAGATACAAAGTGAGGTTGGTAGACAAAGGCTACAGTCAACAGAAGGACGTGAATTTCAATAAAATCTTCTCGTCGGTCGTTAAGTTGTCATCTATACGGGTGGTTAGCCATCAGTTTCAATTTGAATATCGAGCAGATAGATGTCAAGATGGCATTCCTCCACGATGATCTAAAGGAGAAATTATACATGGAGCATCTAGAGTATTTCTGCGAAAAGGGCAAGTCACATTTGGTCTATCAATTGAAGAAGTCTGTATAGTCTGAAGCAGGCTCCGGGGTAGTGGTACAGGAAATTCGAGTCGTTTATAGGGAAGCATGGTTATGCACCTACAACATTGGACCATTGTACATTTGTGAAGCATTTTGTCGAGGATGATTTTATTATTTTATTACTTTATGTTGATAAAATGCTATTATTGGATCGAAATGCCACCATGATAATGGAGTTTAAGCGGTAGCTGGGTGCAGCCTTCTCTATTAAGGATTTAGGCACAGCGGAAACAATTATTGGGATGAAGATATGCCAAGAGAGATAGTCCAAGTTGTTTTGGTTGTCCCAAAAGAAATACATTTACCGAGTACTTCAGTGTTTTAGATGGATGGGTCGAAAAAAAGTAAGCACTTGCGAAGAAGTATCCTTAAGCTCACTGCGAAGAAGTATCCATTAAGCGAAGACGAAAAGAAAGTTTTCAATGCTTCAGTTATGGGAAGTCTCATGCGTGTCATGGTGTGTACAAGTCCAGATATTGCTCATGCAGTAGGTATGGTTAGCATGAATCTATTCAATCTAGGAATGATACATTGGAGTGTTGCCAAGTGGATCATTCGTTATCTTCAGGGTACTATTTATTGAAAACTTTCATTCGGGTGACGAGCCAAAGTTGGTTGGATATACCAACGCTAATATGATTATGAATGTGGGTACGAGATGATCAATTTTGGGCTATGTCATGATGTTTTCTAATGGAGCAATTTTATGGCAATCATGGTTGCAAAAGTGTGTTATCTTGTCTACGACAGCGGCAGAGTTCAGGCTTGCAAAGAATTATTATGGATTGCA
The DNA here is from genome assembly GCA_029216955.1 of Iris pallida. Classification (NCBI taxonomy): domain Eukaryota; kingdom Viridiplantae; phylum Streptophyta; class Magnoliopsida; order Asparagales; family Iridaceae; genus Iris; species Iris pallida. The sequence goes on along the minus strand of JANAVB010025399.1, from coordinate 7,956,663 downwards.
AAGTTCTTGTAGGAAATAAGGCTTAAGCAAAAGCAGTATGTTTTGCTTTGTGATAGCCAAAGTGATATTCACTTTGAAAACACGATATTTATTGTTAGTCCCGGGGCTTGATCAAAGATGGAAAACTAATGCAATCGAGATCTGAGAGTCACACAAAAATTTTGCAGTGATCAAACTCAAGATCTACGATGATACAAAAAACTAAATAGCCAGATTACAATATGAATGAGGGAAATAGAGAAGAGAAGATCTCTCGTTCTTCCTTGCAAACGTGTTGCAATTGGGACGGAACGAGTTACAATAATCTAGAAAAAGATGAGATGAAAAAAAGTTGCTGGGGTGTCAAAACACCGTTGCTCAAAGCAAGATTCACCCCACACGAATTGCTTCCAGGAACCAGCAAGTTGAAGAACTTGTGGAACGCTCGAAGTCACCTCTGTTTTGACTCCTCGGATGGACTTGCAATGGCGGCAGCAGCCCCCTCTCTCTCTCTCTCTTTTCTGACTTATAAAATTCGTAGTACTAACAAAGGAGGCCAGAAGAGAGTATATATAGAGAGGGTGGAAACCCTAGCCGCCTCTTCAGTTATGAAAAGATTGAATCAAATCCCACAAAGATAGCAACGAAATTAATTCAAATCTTATGGAAAGATTGAATCAAATCCCACAAAGATAGCAACGAAATTAATTCAAATCCCACAAAGATAGCAACGAAATTAATTCAAATCTTATAGAAAGATTGAATCAAATCCCTCAAAAAGTGGATCTGAATTAATCGCATTGAATCAGTCTTTCCATAACTGACTTGTAGTCTGCACAGTCAGCGGAGCCCTCTATGCGGTAGCAGCGGCAGCAGCAGCATCAGCCTGGCCGCATGGCCTCATGGCCGCATGGACCGCATGGATCGCATGAGCCGCATGAGACCGCATGAGGCCACATGTGGCCGCATATGAGCCGCATGCCGCATAAGACCGCATGGACGCATGGCCGCATATGAGCCGCATGACTGCTGACGTGCTAAGTGCAAAGTGCGCCAACAAAACGCCACATTACGCCTCATGAGCCCATGAGCCCGAATCCGAGCTCGAGCCCGAGTCCGAGTCCGAGTCGCTAAGCCCCTTTGGGACTTAGCTCCAAATGGAATTAATCCAAGAGAATGACAAAAGCATTAATGCTTAATCCTTGGAGCCTTATTCTTACCTCCTAGTAAAATTATCCACATGGTTCCCTCCTTAGGGTCACCACCCCATGTGCATCTCTCAACAACACAACCAAGTATATATGTTGAGATAACTCATGGTGCATTTTCGATGTGGGACTAAAATTTTACAAGGCATGTTGAGAGCAAGCTCTCTCCATGTAAAGAAAGCACCAACAATCCCCCACATATCACAACATATATATGTGTCCAGGGTTGAGCGTTCCCCACAGTAACTGTCTATTTTGCATTAGGATAGATGTCGCTGACGACTTGAATCTTCCTGCATGGGTTAAATAACAATGTGATACAAAAATGGACTACGCCTTGAATTCTGTACCACAATTGTAATTCTTTCCACTCACAAAGTGTAGTTACGTGTGCTTCTGGATGCACATTAAAGGCCCTGTGCCAGTCTGGTTTCAGTGTATAATTTTGGGCGTCTACAAGTTTACCCTCAAGAGACGGCCTGGTATCTCTTTCCATACACTATAGGTGAGTTCTTTATTAAAGAGACATGGCATGAAGCCTTGCGCTTCCTTGCGGTGCTACGTCGCTATGACATGGCCTGAAGCCGAGGCATTACCCCTACCCGGGAATCTCATCGTAGTGTCATACTACTGTAGCATGAGGTCTCAGCCTCTTTGTAGTGCCAATCTACTCAGCATGAAGCCTAAGGCTTCCTTGCGGTGTTACGCCGCAACGACATGGCTTGCAAGGCCGAGGCTTTATCCCTACCTGGGTACCTCATCGTGGTGTCGTGCCACTGTAACATGGGGCCATCCTCCCCTTTGTAGTGCTGTCTACAACTCTTTAATTACGTCATACAGCATTAGGCTACCTGCCTATTTGCGGTGCTACGCCGCTATGACTTGGCTTGCAAAGTCGAGGCATTACCCCAGACCTGGGAACCTCATGGTGGAGTCACCCCACTGTAGCATAGAGTTTCACTCCTTGTAGTGCTGCTCTACCGTGCTTCCTGTAAAGCACATCAGGCATTCACTCTGTCTGAGAACTCATTAAGGCGTTTAAGCCAACCTTCCACAGGATCTTTTTTTTCGCAGAAAATACATAGTAGACAACAGTGGTTATGGGTCCGTATCTCTTCCATGTTCCAGAGAACAAGTACCCACTGTTACCTGATAGTTTCCCAGTCAGTGATCCTCCTTTGAACCAAAAGTTAGATGCCTAGTAGATTTCTCTTTGAACTAATAGCATAAAACGTTATGGTTGGATTACGAAGACACACTATCAGAATGCCTTCAAGCCCATTTTACAAGCTGTGTCATCGACCAACTGGCGCTTGAGGCCCTTTGTGAACGGATCTGCTAGGTTCTCCTGACTTCGAACATCAATCACTGCAATTACAACCGCTTTTGATAAGATCGTGTACTGCCCTGTGCTTCAACCGCACAATCCTCTTCTTTCCGTTGAAGAGGTCATTTGATGCCACCGCCGCAGTCGCCTGGTTGTCACAGTATATCGGTATCGCCGGTATCTGAGCCACAACCACTGGAAGATCATACATGAGCTCCCGAAGCCATTCTGCTTCATCTGCTGCAGTTTCAAGTGCATAGAATTCATATTCCATGGAGGAACGAGAGAGTATAGTCTGCTTCTTCGACTTCCACGATATAGCAGCTCCACCCAAGGAAAAGACATATCCACCTGTGGATCTCTCGCTTTTCACCTCTGAACACCAGCTAGCATCACTGAAGCCTTCCACTACTGTCGGATACCCGTTGTAGTGCAGTGCATATGTCTGAGTCTTCTTGAGATATCTCATCACCCGCTTCACAGCTTTCCAGTGCTCAACCCCTTGGGTTGCTTGTGAACCGACTCAGCATTCCCACGGCGAAAGCTATGTCAGGCCTTGTGGCAGTGGTTGCGTACATCAAACTTCCGATAATGCTAGAATACTCCAGCTGCCTGACGCTTTCCCTCGAGTTTGGCTTCAGCTTCTGATCACACATGTATGGCGTATCGATCCCTGGAAGATCCTTATACCCATAGCGTGTGAGCATCTTCTCAATGTAGTGAGATTATGACAGCGCTACTCCGGTGTCTGTCCGGATGATCTTTATACCCAAGATGACATCTGCATCCCCCAATTCCTTCATACTGAACTTGGTTGAGAGAAACGTCTTTGTCTCCGTGACACAGCCTATATCCATCCCTAGGATTAGCATGTCGTCCACGTACAGACAAACGATGACTCCTCTTCCATCAGCGAACTTTGTGTAAACACATTTGTCCGTCTCGCTGACTCTGTAGCCGTTTGACCTAATAGCTTTGTCAAACTTCTCATGCCACATCTTGGGAGCTTGCTTCAAACCATACAATGATTTCACCAACTTGCAGACTTTGTCTTCAAGACCTTTGACGACAAATCTATCTGGCTGTTGCATGTAAATCTCTTCGGTCAGCTCCCCATTCAGGAATGTTGTCTTTACATCCATCTGATGTATCACCAACTTATGTATGGCTGCTAGAGCGATTAACATCCTGATGGTGGTCATCCGAGCTACTGGAGCATACGTGTCAAAGTAGTCTATCCCCTGTTTCTGAGGAAATCTCTTGGCTACCAGCCTGGCCTTGAACTTGTCAATAGTTCCATCTACCTTCATCTTCTTCTTGAAGATCCATTAACATCCGATGGGCTTTTCTCCTTCAGGTAGATCTACCAACACCCATGTGTTATTAGAGGTGATAGAGTCAAACTCGTCATTCACTGCCTCCTTCCAGAAGATAGCATCTCTGGTCTTCATCGCCTCATCATAGGTAAGCGGATCTGCTTCCACATGATAGGTGACAAAGTCATCTCCGAAGTCTTTAGGTCTCCTCGCTCGCTTTGCTGACGGCTCTGCGAGTTCTGGTACAAGAGTTGTTTCATCACAACAGCTTCTTCTTGGACTACTGGCCCATATGAGATTTCAGTCTTATTTGTACCTACATCATTTTCCGGAATGTCCGAAAGAACAATATTTTTGTCTTTTGTAAACTTGTCTTCAAAGTATTCAGCATCGCGAGATTCGATGATATGATTTGACTCAATATCAAGAAATCTTCGACCATCACTCTTCTCGGCATACCCCAAGAAGATCGCCTTCGTAGTCCTTGTCCCCAGCTTCTGAATCTTCAGATCTGGGACCTTTACATAAGCCAGACGCCCCCACACTCGAATGACATTCAAGTTTGGTCTGACTTTGAACCAGAGTTCATGAGGAGTTACGTCCGAAGTTGCATATGGCACTCTATTCAGAATGAAAGTGGCCGTTAATGCAGCTTCTCCCCAGTAGCATTTTGGAAGACCTGCAGTAAGCAGCATTGAATTCATCATTTCTGTTAATGTTCGGTTCTTCCTCTCTGCTACTCCGTTGGATTGAGGAGAATATGGAGCAGTAGTCTCGCATATGATTCCATGTTCTTTGCAGAACGATGCGAAGTCATGAGACCTGTACTCCCCACCTTGATCACTTCTCAACCTCTTGAGTTGTTGTCCAGTCTGCCGTTCAGCTTCGGCCCTGAACTCTCTGAACTTCTCGAAAGCTTCGTCTTTAGTCTTGAGCAAGTAGACGAACGCGTATTTTGAGAAGTCGTCGATGAAGGTTATGAAATACTTCATCCCGGCCTTCGTGGAGAAATGTTTGAAGTCACAGATATCGGAGTGTACTAACTCCAGAAGATCTGTGCTTCGATTGACCCGATGAAAGGGTTTTCTTGTGATCTTCGTCTGAGCACATACTTCACACTTCTCCACCTTACCCCCACATTTGGAGATAAGTCCTAGACTAGACATTTTGTTTATTCTTTTACAATAAACATGTCCTAGTCTATTATGCCACAACTCAAGAGAATAATCAGAAAATGCAACTACATTAATGTCATTAAACTGGTTGACAAGCTGAATTTTAAACATTCCTTCGGTTTGATAAGCCTTTCCGAAGTATGTTCCCTTCTTGGACATCACCATCTGACCAGCATTGATGTCCATCCTCAAGCCTGCGTTGCAGAGCAGGCTCCCAGAGATCAGGTTCTTGGCAATCACCGGAACATGCTTCACACCTTGAAGCGTCAGAGTGTTCCCAGAAGTGAGTTTCAGCTCCACAGTCCCGTTCCCCAGAACTTCAGCTTGGGCCTGGTTCGCCATGACAACCTTCTCAGATATTGGCTGGTACGTGACGAACCATTCCTTGCCAGAACAGACATGGCAAGTCGCACCAGTGTCTATCCACCAGTCAGAGTCAACCCCTACAGTTGTGACCTGTGCGATCATAGCAACAATGTTAGAAACTAATGAAACCTTACTAGGCTCACCTTTCTCTGATTGTTTAGGCTTGGATCTGCATTCACTCTTGTAGTGGCCTTTCTTGCCACAATTGAAACAAGTCACTTGGGACTTGGACTTATGTTGCTTGAATGAAGGACCCTTCACTTTTAGATTGGTGAAGTCCTTCTTCTTGTGATGAGAAGCCGCCTGCTTTCCCTTGGGATCTCTCGTCTGCACTAGATTGGCCTTAGCCAACTACTTGGAAAGAGTGTCCATCTTCTGTTGGGAACGCATCTCGTCCTCAACATGGATCTCTTGAAGTAGATCTTCCAAGCTAATGTCTAGCTTCTTTCTGAGCATCCTTGAATAGAAGGTACTCCATCCAGCAGGAAGTTTGAGACGATCCCTCCAACGACAAACTTGTCGGGAAGGGACATCTCTTCGTCTTCCAGTTTCTGACGTAGCTTCAGAAATTCCTTCACCTGTGGCAACATGTACTTTTCGTCCTCAAAGAGCAATTTGTGATATTTTTCAACCACAAACATCTTGCTCCTGTTCCTGTCTTCTTCATATAGTTTTTCCACAGACTCCCATATGTCTCTGGCAAATTCCTTCTTCGAGTAGGATTCTGCCAGGAAATCCTCCATAGCATTCAGGATGAGAAGCCTGCAGATGCTATTTTCCCTTCTCCATTTGGCCTGGAGTTTGGTAGCCGCATTGATTGCGGTAGTAGACCCAGTGTCTGGAACAGAAGGTTCTTCCTCCAACAGTACATGATCAACATCTTTGAGTTGAAGAGTTAGATAAACCTTCCTCTTCCAGACTTGATAATGCTCTCCATCGAACTTTTCCAACTTGCAGTATTCCGATCGGACGAGCGAAGCATTAATGTTTTCCATCTACAAGGATCTTGCTTTGAGATTGTTAGTCCCGGGACTTGATCAAAGATGGAAAACTAATGCAATCGAGATCTGAGAGTCACACAAAAACTTTGCAGTGATCAAACTCAAGATCTACGATGATACAAAAAAACCAAATAGCCAGATTACAATATGAATGAGGGAAATAGAGATGAGAAGATCTCTCGTTCTTCCTTGCAAACATGTTGCAATTGGGACAGAACGAGTTACAATAATCTAGAGAAAGATGAGATGAAGAAAAGTTGCTGGGGTGTCAAAACACCGTTGCTCAAAGCAAGATTCGCCCCACACGAATTACTTCCAGGAACCAGCAAGTTGAAGAACTTGTGGAACGCTCGAAGTTACCTCTGTTCTGACTCCTCGGATGGACTTGCAATGGCAGCAGCAGCCCCCCCCTCTCTCTCTCTCTCTCTCTCTCTCTCTTTCTCTCTCTCTTTTTTGACTTATAAAATTCGTAGTACTAACAAAGGAGGCCAGAAGAGAGTATATAGAGAGAGGGTGGAAACCCTAGCCGCTTCTTCAGTTATGGAAAGATTGAATCAAATCCCACAAAGATAGCAACGAAATTAATTCAAATCTTATGGAAAGATTGAATCAAATCCCGCAAAGATAGCAACGAAATTAATTCAAATCCCAAAAAGATAGCAACGAAATTAATTCAAATCTTATGGAAAGATTGAATCAAATCCCTCAAAAAGTGGATCTGAATTAATCGCATTGAATCAGTCTTTCCATAACTGACTTGTAGTCTGCACAGTCAGCGGAGCCCTCCATGCGGCAGCAGCAGCAGCAGCCTGGCCGCATGGCCTCAAGGCCGCAAGTGCCGCATGGACCGCATGGACCGCATAGGCCGCATGAGACCGCATGAGGCCGCATGTGGCCGCATATGAACCGCATGACTGCTGACGTGCTAAGTGCAAAGTGCGCTAACAAAACGTCACATTACGTCTCATGAGCCCATGAGCCCGAATCCGAGCCCGAGCCCGAGTCCGAGTCCGAGTCGCTAAGCCCCTTTGGGGCTTAGCTCCAAATGGAATTAATCCAAGAGAATGACAAAAGCATTAATGCTTAATCCTTGGAGCCTTATTCTTACCTCCTAGTAAAATCACCCACATGGTTCCCTCCTTAGGGTCACCACCCCATGTGCATCTCTCAACAACACAACCAAGTATATATGTTGAGATAACTCATGGTGCATTTCCGATGTGGGACTAAACTTTTACAAGGCATGTTGAGAGCAAGCTCTCTCCATGTAAAGAAAGCACCAACATTTATAGTCCGTCCAAGCATATTACAACTCGGTATCATTGGATACGGGATGTAGTAGAGGTGAAGGACACGGCACTTGAGAATGTTCATCTAACGTTCCAGTCCCAAATTACATAGGACCAGGAGTACATATACATGCCAGCTACCTATCGAGTGTACTCCAGTCCGACTCGAATATGTATAAGCCGTCTTAGTGTTCTAATTCTATCTATCAATCAACTATAAATATATCTATCTCAATCCAAAGGATAAGTAACATCAAGAATGAACAGTATATGTCATGGTCTGCAGCTCAATAATATATATATTCGATTAGACCCGAAGAACGATATGGTTCTACAAAACAAGACTCAATAGTAGAATAGAAATAATGAATAAAAGTAAAAGCACGATAAAATATCTGAGCCAGATACAGCAATACCTCCATGATCAGCAGATTATCTCTGCATGACCAACTACCTGGAGAGATTACCAGGTCCTTAGAGGAAATAGCAAGGTACATACAACATGCCAATATACAAAAAAGAAAAATATGATCTAAGGCAATCTAATGTATCTGATCTACGTGATATGCATGTGAGAAGATGTCCTAGAATATCGGACCTTGCCACTGAGGCTTACAAGCTCCTCAGCAAGCTATTGTCCTCAATATCGTGTCATGGAAGCAAATACAATCAATAAAACAATTGCCAGAACTCTGCTACAGAGATAAAGGCACACAATAATAACATGTCACAATACAATTAGTCTGATATCATAGTGAAGTTCTCTCCACCCTATGTCTGGAATCTAGCAAGTCAATCAACACAATATATCTATAAACAAAAACAATAAATAATCTAGTATACTATTGCGAAGTCAATACCATGAATACTCATGTAAATCTCGCATGATGAACGTGTCGGTGTCCTGGGGTCAATCGTGTCAATGAACACGACATAATGCACGCAATGCCTAAGGTCGATATACAATTTCCATAGACATCGGCACTCGAATCCAATTCGGACGCTAAATATCGACTAAATCCTACGTCATGATAAACTAAAATAGAAACAACAGTAAAAGAAAGAAATAATCTGTAGCGATGGCAAGGTACACTTGCCTGCAACTTCTAGCTGAGAAAACGACGGTTCGACTCCAATGTCCTCGCTACCTCCGTCACGTACACCTATAATAAATATACTATCTTGCAATATCACACTAGTAACTTACCATATATGGACTTATCTTATATAGACCGTAATAATTTATATATACCAAACTAGTCATATTAACTATCCTACTCAATATAACATAATTTTTTTTATATAACACTAAATCTACCTATAAAAGTATTATATTAATAACATAAAAATACCATTTTTATTTCTAGAAATTATGTATAAATAATATATAAATAATAATTAATATATTTTATTTATGGAACAACATGCATACAAGTCTTGTATTGATTAATATACTTAGACTTGTTCCATAGTTTGGCTTCCGAAACGACAAATTCTCTTTAAATATTCATTCTGAAAAAATAGTATAAAATATGTAAAAATATGTTTTTCTTATCAAAACATGCACAACAATTATTTTGGACAAGTCTCATGAACTTTTGAAGTATATATGGACATATAGAATCTATGAGTTTTCGGTGTTCTAACATTACAGTGACAAGTCCGAATTTTATAAAAATAGTAAACCTCAGTAAAATACTGCAAATGTATATTCATTGGAAAGCTTAGGATGTCTAGATTCTTACCAAAAATATAGGAAGGGTCGAAGTGGTCCGGAAGTTGACGAAAACTTGCACACGAAATATTTGGTTCAATCTGGACACTTTTTCGTAGAACGGACGTCTCGGACAAACCGTAAAGAACCCCGTGAGTGGCCAATTGAACATGAAAATAGACACAGAGATCTTTTCATTAGATTTGGTTATGAGAGAAGGATGTCGATAAGTACACGAAACCCTAGATGCAAAACAGCATACCTACTGGAACGAATTCAAACTTGGAACCCAACTTCGGATGACTTCTAAAATCCGCAACTTCTTATCAAGTTGTCGTGGCTCTTCGAGGCTTGCTAGGACATTAGAGGGGTGTCTTGGGGTCTCTAGAAAATTGGTAGAAGGTTCAAAGGTGGTGTGAGATGGTGGTGGTGGCGCCTAGGGTTTGTTGTGTTGGTCGGCCAATACATATATAGGGGTGGTCGGTTTTCGCATATATGGAGGGGTGGCCAGCCATGTACAGGGGATTAACATATAGGGTTTTAATGTTAGATGGCTTATGATTTGGGTAGAGAAGGTTTTAGGAAAGTTTGGTTTGATTTGGTTGCTCCAATAAAAAGATATGCATATTTGAATCAATGGATAATTAATGGATTTCTTAATTTAGAAAGTCAATGGTGGGTTGTTTCAAATCTATTATGGTTAAACAAAATCCTCTAAAAATTAATGTAAATTTATCCTAATTAGTTATGGTAACCTATATAGGCTCAACTAAGGCTAGTTGGACTAGTTCTAGGTCGGTATAATTTTTAGATCAAAATTGATTCTGAAAGGCTAATTAATAAGTTTTGTTTATCATTTGAAAATAAATAGCACATTAAAACTCAATTGAGTGGAACACCATTGGTATGTGTGTAGAAGGCTCAAAATATGTCAAAATCATTTATTGGGTCGAAATGTTTGGATCGGATTTTGGCCTCAAATCGAGATTGAAAAATACATCGAATTCACATCAAAGGACTAAAATGACTATTTTGACCTCAAAGTTGTACAAAAAATATGTAGTGCAAGAGAACATGTTTGGATGAGACATGATATGTCAAAATGAAGGTGGACTCGTCTAGATTACGAATATGGAATTAGATTTGAGAAATTGATAATTGTTGTGGTAAAGTACCTATATAGTCAATATTGATTATAAATTATAATTTAATATTTAAATAACCATATTAAATAATTAACATAATTAAAAATAATAGGCAAAAATTAGGGGGCTTACAGTTCATATAGAGGACAATTGAGTGGATATGCTCATGAATATATCGATTGGAAAATCTGATTACTGCAGGAGAAATATCGGAATGGCGAGCTCCTCCATCTAGTTGAAAAGAGAGAGATTTGTTGGTATTGGCTGGAGTATCCAACCTATGTGGAGAACACCCCGGAATGCGACGAGTGACATCCGGGTGTCAGAGAAGTTCGAAAAGTCGAAGACGACAAACGTGACTCAATTTGAGCGCGTAGCAAAACATATTAGAAAAATACAGTATCATAGTCATTGGTATACCGTTGTCAGTGTATCATCGGTATAAACGTCTGATATCAGTTTGTTCTAGAATAGTTCTGACTAGAAGTGGACAATTTTTTGTATATCGTCATTATATAGAAACCGGTCTACCGCTGGTATACTGATGCCGGGGATGAAGACTGAAATTGGATATTTATTTACATCGTTGGATGATCAACGGTCCAGATCTTTTCGAGATTATGGTACTTCAAATATGCCTTTCCTAACCCTAATCCATTATCATCATAATCGGAGTTTACCAAAAGGAGAGCTTTTTCAAAGGGATGCAACTTTCTAAGAGAAGAGAGATTTGGAGTTTCGGAGATCGTTTCGAGGAGAGAGCATTTCAAGAAGTTCGTCATTGGTTCTCGTCATCTTGTCTTCGGCAATCTTCGTTCTACTCATTGTAATATTTCTATCTATTGAAGTGTTGCGGTGATATGTGTGGATCGAAAAAAAAATTGTAAGGAGTCGATGTATCTTCTTATTTTATTAGTGGACTTTTTCAAATTGGACTCCGATCATCCCGTTGGTTTTTCCATCTGCATTTTTGGTTTTTCCATCTGCATTTTTCACGTAAATATCGTGGTATTTGCGTTGTGCTTTCTTTGTAGTTTTGGCTATTAATTTGTGCGACTTTTCTTCAGTCATGGCGATGTCCTATCGGTTTGTGGTAACAGTTTTTGCATTTCATTCCCAACAGACTATTATCTTTTTGTATTTCTATTATATTTATTTGTTAAAAATTGATATAGTTAATTTGTCACATAGCTCTCTTAATGGTGCTCAATTTTTCCCAAAATTCTCAAATTTTATATTCCAACTCGAATAGTCCTATTTCCTTTCGGTCCTCGGTCTTCGTTCTAAGTACCTATCCTATCAACTTTGATTTTAATCTCTGGTCTGTTTAATATTTGCCTGAGTATATATGTCATTATCCACCTTGCCTGATAGAAAGCACATTGATGTCTAAATTGTTAAGTGAAGTTGTTAGGTTTGTAGTTGAAAATGTTCATGTTCTTGCCCTTTTAAGGACTCAGGATTTGGTGCCTTAAAAATGTTGGCTTGTATTTGATCACGTCCGACTATGGAAACCAGACTTAACGTCTGAGAATTTTGAGCATCGCTTGATCAATTTGCCAGGGACTTTAGGAACAACAGTGAATTTATTTCGACAGTGGTGACGTCATTGGCCGGCAATGTACCTTTGAACTGTAAAAGTTTGACAGCAGAACATCACTCGACAAATTTCAGAAGGAAATGAAGCCATAGATACCATTGAAAGTGGGTTTGAATGCCATAGGAGTGTACATGCTACAAAAGATGAGTGTGTTTGACTGCCACAGGAGTGTCCTTGCATGCTATATTGAAGATGCGGAATAAATGCCATGAAGATGTGGGCTTTTATTAGATACCATGGAAGCATGAGTTTACATGCACTAAGATGAGATTTGGACTCAGAATGACGCAGATGATGCATCTCAAAAAAAAAAAAAATTGCCGCAGACGATTAGTTTACATCCATGCCATTGACACTTGGGGCGACAATGAAGCTGAGCTTTTTACATGCTACTCGAGGATTTGAGTTGGCAGTGGAGGAACCGGAGATGTCAGGCTGGATACAAGGCTGACCGGAAACGATGGGACATCCTTCAAGTGTTGGACAAAATTCATTGCACCTGGACAGTTTGTAGAGGCAGTGGAGAATATCGAGATGATGAGAGTACGTAAACATCATGACATGGAGAACTAGCGTGCAAGCAAGTTCAGGCCATAGCCGAATGCGGGTTTGTGCCCACTGCCTTAAAATGTTTTTAACTTGCTTGAACACGAATGGTCTAGGCTTGGCCTCATCAATGAGAAAACTGCAGCATTTTACTCGACCATTCTTTCAAGCCACGAAAGCAATAAGATCATGCAAACGAGGCCCTGCAGCCAAGCCAAAACATAAAAGAATCTGTGGGAAGTAAACTACAGGCGAAGCTACACCCTAACATCTCGTGAAGTGGTCATACAGGTTGAGAAGTAAAGCAAACATTCAAACATAGGTGCTTTTGTTCCGCAGCTACAAATTTATTACCTAATACTAGAATCCAAACATAACTGGAACTCTCAGGTGATGCCTAGGCCATTTGCAGTAACAAAAGATGCAGATATGATGCAATTCTATTGACAACAAATAACACTCAAGAAAATACAAATGATCCTACCAATAATCAACATTATCTTATCTATTGACAACAAAAAAACAGTTCTTAATCAAAATTAGCAATTACAAAAATCCCCTAACTAGTTCATCTATTGGTCTAGGAAAATGATCATGAACGATCAGGTAATTGCCTAATAAAGTATCCATTCGACATCAAATCTTCCATTTCCACCACACATGATATTATACCAGTAAATAATAGCATCATATAAAATTTTAAAATTACAAAGCAAATTGAAGTAACATTATCGCAATCTAAAATGCAGAACGTAGAAGGTTCAGTTTCAGTAATGTTTACTAGATTAGATGTTCATCAAATAAGAAACTAAGGACAAAAAAGATATGCAATCCAAACACTTCACCAAATCAGACACTTCAGCAACAGTGGAAGTGATGGACTTAGAACTACTAGAGTCTACTTGACCTTCTTCTTTGGCCTCAGCTGCAAAAGCAAAATTAGATAGTATTTCAGGATAAATGCTTGCAATACATATCTATATCTAAATTTAGAACCACAAGAAATTTGATAAAGTAATACTTATAGCAAATTAAATGGAAAGAAAGAAACCTGGTTGCTGTGGCCACATTTCTTCTTGCGGCAGTTGACAGCCCTTGGGTGCAGACGAGCATAGCACCTACATGATGTGGTACCATTCAATCAGGCATTGTATTTATAATAGTAATTCAGAAGATGAATCCTACAACATGATTAGTTTATTGAAGGACGTTACTGATGATGGATAAGAGATTGAAAGACAGTGACCTCTGAGGTTTTCATAGCATGAAGTATTAATTAAGTTCTAGGATCAGTACATCAAAACAAGGTGGTGACTTGAGAAGCGCCACCTATTTTGAGGTACCACAACAATGGGATAAAAGAAGAGAAAAAGATGATGGTCATGATATCATAAACATAAATTGAAAACTAACAATGAACGCCTGTAATTAGAATTTTAGATGATCGATAGACAGTAGAAATGAAACATGCTAGAGAGCATTCAGTTTATTCTAACGTATGTTCAACCATATATTATTAAATCATATTTAAAGCAACATGTGTTGCGAGAGATTCAGTTTTCCTTTTGAAACACAATTTAAGAATAACTCCAGCAGACAAATATAGAATGAAAGATATGAGTTATAAAAGTACAATCTGATTCAATTATTATCAAACTCCTATACTAACCTCCATATTCTCAAATGCATGCCAACTTAAACGATAAGCCGAGACTTCTCAATGTCTTCTTCAAGCCGAAACTCAAAAATCCAAAATAAACCTAACTCCGTTTCATAGAACTTTGTTCCCAAACAAGATCTTAGCATGTCTGACTTATGATATTGACCTTTGTTCCCAAACAAAATCTTACCATGTCTGACTTATGATGGCCTATAAAAGTGCCTGGGCAAGGTATACATGAAACACAAATAGATAAAAACATAATCTAAAGAGTGGTAAACTTGAGAATAACGAACTAGAAGTTAAGTTGTCAGGGAATGTTACTTCTAGTTTCAGAGAATGTTGTTTCCCAACATCCAAATGCAACAAAGGGAGAACTAAAGTGGATAGCAAGGGAAGCAATTTTCTAACTTCACTTATGAGGCCAGCATGATAAAACCAACACAGGCCTCCAAGAAAAATCACAATGAAGCATGAAGGTAATCACCTATTATAAGACAATAGAAGACAATAAAGAAACCCAAAATTCATCTCATTATTATATTAAGTATTATATGTCAGCCTAGACAAATATAGACTGCAGACTGCAAAAGAAAATGTTATATTTCACAGTATAGAAACTTTCAAACTCTGCACAAAAATCATTACAGGTCTGTAAGATCTTCATCTAAATCAACCATCAGTGCACTTTTACTAAAACATTGCCAGGAAATTAATATGGCATGAAATAATTTACATAAGTTCACTGGGGTGACAAATGTAACTCAGTCCCTTAGATGTTCTTTGATTCTGCGATCATGTCCGCAAGAATTCATTACAGGTCTGTAAGATCATCACAGTTATCATAATATCACCCCACCTGCTAAAATAGTACATAATAAACAATGATTGTATGTAAAAAAATCCCACTAAATAGGGGTTTCAGAAAATTATTATAATGATAAATAGTTCCAAGAGAACAAGTCCATTAAGAACTGATAATATCTCGATGACAGGATTATGAACCAAAGAAAAAGTAGATTGCTATGTAGTCTTTCCCTTGGCCCCAATATCTGTAGATATTTAATGTAACATCCCAAAGAGAATGAGGGCAGAAGAGTAAGTTTTGATGTTGCTTCAACGGAACGAGTCGATAGGGCATCAAAAATAGCTCATCGACCAGATTAAGAAGCATATATAAAAAAAAGTGGAATTAAATACAAAAATAGGGGATTGATATGCATTTCCAGTCGTTGGCTAAGGTGTCATAGAGATGAATGCAACTCCCTAAGCAAATTGTATCATGTTACCTCTTTGTCTAGACTCTATATATTCTAGGGAAGTTGCAAGATGCTCCTTGGCTGCATGAGCTTAATTGCATACCCACAAGATGGGTCAACTGGCTGGGACATTATTTATGGCATGACCCTCTCGTGCTTCAACTGGATTAGAAATTTGTCACCAACATAGAGGGTTATAACATCAGGTGGACAGCAGGTCATGACTCATAAAAACATTGTTGAATCCTTTATGGAGATTTCTTATGCTCCATTACCGACACTATTCTGATAGGAGAAGGCTAAGATTATGATAACGATGACACTTTACACAGAAAAAACAGTAACGGCTATGGAAGGGAAGCCGAAAAGATATGAAGATGGTTAAGATTAGAGCTGATTCAGGTCACCAATTAATAAAAGAAAAGGGCAGGATGTGAGTAAAACTAGGATTTGACTTAAATAGTGTGGTCGAGCACATAGGCCAAAGTTATCAGTAGGGTCTGATTAGAAGAAGCAAGGTCCTCATATAGACTGAACACTTCTAATTTCTAACATATATTTAGCATGCGCAAGATACAAGATTTTCACAGGGGTTACAGGCCTCTAGCAACTCAGCCCCCAAGATGTACTTTTAACTTTGTAATCAAGTCTACACGCAATCATTACAGATCTATATGACTGCCAACTCTTATCTTAAAATCATGTCACTTAAATAAGTAGACTAAACTAGACAATGGATTAATATTATGTGTATGTTAATTCAACATTAACACTCCCATTACAAGATAAAAATATAATGTGGGCGAAAAGTTGATACACAACAATCAATACAATTTCAAGGGATGAGTTAAATGAGTACTGATCTATGCTGCACAAATACGGACATGCAGATAACTACACATACGAATACAGGATATGGACATATTCAGATAGGCAAAATACTTATGTTATATTTTGAAGGGTCCGTTTGGATAGTCTTTCTGAATTTATTTTCCTGAAAACAGTTTTGTGAATGTAAGTTATAAAGTTATTTTCTGAGTATAAAAATTTTGGTTTTGTGTTTGGTTATTTTCATCTGAAAAATGAATTTAAAAAGTAAAAATTGAATAATCTATTTGGTTAAATATTTTTAGAAAATAGTTTTTTTAACTGTATCCACCGTTGTCCATCTTTGTCATGAGTCCTCAATCCACCGTGTCCATCTATGTCATGAGTCCTCAATCCACCGTGTCTATCTATGTGTCATGTGTCCCTCGACATCGAAGAGTTCGAGGCTGTCCCGTAGCTCGAGTCCGATCGTCGAAGTGTCCTCAAGTCTAGTCGACGACGAGGTCGTAGCTCTGCGGGTATGACAGCCTCCACGGTGTGGCTCGACGTCGATTGTGATGAGGACCGCCGCCTCCACGATGGCGAGTCGACCTCCACCGGATCCCCACCTCCACGATGGCGAGTCGACCTCCACCAGAACTCCGCCACCACGATGGCGAATCGACGAGGACCCTCCACCTTCCCGCGACCTCGAGGCGACCTCCACCTCCCTGCGACCTTGAGGCGGCCTCCCCGGACCTCGAGGCTGTCGTTCTCCCGCACAGTGGACCCTCTACCTCCCCGCGACCTCGAGGCGACCTCTACCGGAACCCTAACCCTAGATCGAGGTCGCCTCGATCTGTGGCCGGAGAACGACAGCCTGCCGCGCTCTGGGAAGGCCTCTGGGCGAAAGAAAGAGAAAGAAAAAGAGAAAGAGAGAGAGAGGAGTTGGGGAGGAGGAGGTCGGTTGGGAGAGTTTGCAGGGAGTTGGGGAGGATGAGATCGAAGAGAGAGAATGAAAGTTGGGAAGGGGGGGAGGGGTGGGTTGGTTTGGGTGGGGCCCGCAGAGGAGTTGGGAAAAAAGTTTCCACAAAACAGCTTTCAACCTCCGCTCAGAAATCTGTTTTAAAACTTCATTTTCCCAAAAAAAAAAAAATAGAATGTGCTGATTTAAAATACAGCAACCAAACGCTGTTCGGCTGCACATTTGAGTTTAAACTCAAAAAATTGAAAAATAAACAGTATCCAAACAGGGCCATACTCTCTTAACGCTCGGTCCCCGTAGTCCCATACCATAGATACCCATAGTCAAACCCAGGAAATGTCTTATAAGAAGACAGAAGTGACACTATACGGACATACACAAATACGGACATGCAGATAACTACACATACAAATACAGGATCTATGCTGCACAAATACGTACTGATCTATGCTGAACAAATACGGACATGCATATAACTACACATAGGAATACAGGATATGGACATATTCGGATATGCAAAATACTTGTGTTATATTTTGCACGATATATTCTCTTAACACTCGGTCCCTCGTAGTCCCATACCATAGATACCCATAGTCAAACGCAGGAAATGTCTTATAAGAAGACAGAAGTGTAAGGCTTCGCTATAGCTTCAAGGAAAGAATCTGACATGAAAAAAACTATTTGCGTATAAATCCCTTGCAGCACAAAATCAGTGTATCTAGCCTAACCGAACTTCTATTTGACACGAGATGAGATAAGAAACGCCCTATAACTTTCAATTGTCAGTTCAGCTAGAATATTCACATGACATTAAGATTCATGGCAAATTCAACGAAAAATAATATTTTTCTTCACCTAATTAAATACCTAAACCAATCCTTGTGAATCTGCAACAATCCTAGCAATCACATGATCATGTGTATGATATAGAGAAACTTAAGTTCAAGGAGTAGTAAAGCCGTACTTTCTGCAGATCATCTTGTCCTGGTTGTACTTCCTAGCGAGTGCCATGAGGGAGGGCTCAATGATTCCACCACGAAGCCTCAGCACCAAATGCAGGGTCGACTCTGAAAAAAAAAAAATCAAAACCAACAAAACACTTTTCACAAAACTAGTCCATAGCGAACAACTCACAAAACAGTTGAACCAATCTAACAATAATTAAAAGTTCATATATTAAAGAATATTCCTACAAATTTATCCACACATTGAAGAAGATCCTCTATGGACTTCTCTACTATAAATGCATCAACATCCTAAAATAACTTAAGTATTTATCTTTAGGGTCTGCTTGGCAATTATAGGGGTAGCGGTTATGAGGCGTTTTTAGAGTACCGGTTATGAGCGGTTATAAGGGGTCCGGTTTTGGATGGTTTTTAAGTAGCGGCTTTTAAACCAGTCCAATCCATGCTTGGTAATTCACTAACGAGCGGTTCTGAAAGTCTTTTACACGAATAAATTAAATATGGAAGGGTATCGGTAGTTATAATTATATATATTTTTGTGAGGATATAAATGGAATAAAAAATAGAGCTGCTCAAAACCCGCCGATTTGGGGTGTTTACAAAGCCACCCAAAAATACATTACACCGGTTTTGAGGGGTTTTTGAGCCAACAAAAACCAGTGCCTCAAAAAAATTAACAAGCAGGGGTTTTCATAAAAGGTCGGATCAAAAATACCCCAAAACCGGTGAAAACACCGTTACCAAGCAGACCCTTAATATGTTGAAAAACATAAGGAAACCCAATGGAAAGGGCAAAAATCGACTTTTTCTTCTTAAACTCATATAAACCCTAAAAAACCAAAGAATAAATTAAACCTTTCTGGATGTTGTAATCAGCTAGGGTTCGTCCATCCTCGAGCTGCTTTCCGGCGAAGATCAACCGCTGCTGATCCGGAGGGATCCCTGCTCGAAAAAAAATTCAAATCACGATTGGATCTTCTACGATGAAAATAAGTCCTAAAATTCGGGGAAAATTCCCAAAAAATAAGAAAAAGTAACCTTCTTTGTCCTGGATCTTGGCCTTGACATTGTCGATGGTATCGCTGCTCTCTACCTCGAGAGTGATGGTCTTCCCGGTGAGGGTTTTCACGAAGATCTGCATTTTCTCCGCCTCCCTCTCTCTCTAGGGTTTTTCTTCTTTCTAGAAACCCGAGGATATTATATATGGAGTGACGGCTAGGGTTTTCGTTCAGGGAAATGTCAAAACTGCCCCCTGGTAATAGTTTGAGTCCGTCCGAATGAACCCAAGTGGTCCAGATGGTCGAGCCCAAAAGTTCGTGATAAAGTAAAAAACTTGGAACACCCATGGACACCTCCATTTTAAATCTACAGATTGTACGTTTAATTGTCATGCTTTAAAGTTAATTAAAATTACATTAATTATCTATATTTTACATTTACTGCAAAAACAATTCCTACTTTAAAATTAGTTACACAGACCACCACTACAGTTTATATTATCTATAGACTTATAACATTGATCATCCCTATGTTTTATAAAATTTATAAAACATAGGGATGGTCAGTGTAATTATTTTCGGAATATGGATAGTCCTTGTAATACTCATAAAACATAGGAGGTCACTGTATTTATTTGTTAAAATTATACTGATTTGTTCAATTTTTCACCGTTTTTAGGGGTTGTTTGCATGGAACACATATAAAACTGAGAAACTACATACCTAAAGCGGAAAAATAATTACATGTAGATTTAATTTTTATGCTAGTTTTTTTTTTTACACTTTGACTTTTAATGTTTGAATAGATAATATTTTGTACGCAAAAGTGATAAAATTTTAGTAACTGTTTTTGCCGAAATGGTTATAGTAATAACAAAAGTCTCATTTTGAAAACTAAACTAACCTCATCATAAATTGTTAGATTGTTCATCTTTCTTATTATTTTAGTATTGAATTCTACCATGATCATAGTATTCACTTAACATGAGTTTATTCTTTTATTCATATGTATTTTTATTTGATTTAAAATTCATGCTAATGGTTTTCAGTAGTTTTCATTTTTCACAATTATCGTAAACATGTGTTTGCTTGCAAACAACTTAAAGTTGTACAAATGTAATTCCTTGTTATACTTTTACCATTTTTCTTATTTGATTACACGTAACTGAAACTTGATTGTCACTTTTTGATGTGAGATAAATAGGTTTTGTCCTCCCAAAATTTAGATATGACATCCTCCCTTTCAAATAAGATGTGGGATAAAAGTATATTATAAAAGTTTTTATATTATCTTGTCATTTCTAACATGTGATAAGTGTACAAATTCACACTTTATGTCATTTCACTTGCATACTATTCTAGATGCATAGAATAAATTGTGTCTAAAAGTCACTCTTAGGCGTAAAAGAGTATCGTTCTTGAAAAGAGTACAAAATAGTCTTTTAGACCCATTTACGCGTAGGGACTCATAACGCTTAAATGTTGATCTTCTGAAGAAAGTTTACCTTCTAGGCATAAGGGTGCCTCGTGTAAGAAGAAGGTTCGCCTAAAAGGAGCCATATAGAACTACCTCTTCAAGAGCCTTATTTAATGTAGACGTCATATGCATTAAGGATCGAGCTCTAACAAACTGACAAATATCCATCATATTCCACGAAACGTGTCAAAAAATCCATAAAGACAGTAATAATGACAATAGCAAAATTCATTGCTCTTTAAGCACAGTTCTTCATAAAGGAGGCCACGTGGCAGTCAGCACGACACTTACGCTTAACAGTTTCCTCGTCGGACAACAGTCTGCCTAAAGCTTTTTGGGCATGGCATTATGCTCTTTTTATGTAGAATGAAGACCGCCGAGCCAAATTACGCGTAAGTGTTACCTTCCTTCTCTCTCTACATTTATGACAACTAACAAGCTGTAGCGTTACGCATGCATGATGCTACGCATGTCGTATTAATGATAGAGCTGACGAGGCGTGATGCTACGCACGTTGCATTAATGACAGAGCTGACAAAGCATGATGTTACGCACGCCATATTTATGACAGAATTGACATAGTGCGACGTTATGCACTACACGTTAATAACAAAACTAACGAAGCATAGTTACGCAATTTGAAGTCGACGCACAACAATCGATGCGTAAATGCTTGTCATAATGATGTTGACATCAACGTAAGCGTTTCAAATACTCTCGTGACTAATGACACGTGTCGGGTAGACGGTGGTTCACACGAACGTCAATCTAGCATTTATGTCCAGAGATGGTATAAATCTTACACGTAGCAGTGATTCTACGCGTAAAAAAAACAAATCAATACATTTTGTATTATTTCTTACGCAGAAGCCCAATGGCCATATGTAACCACCACTTTTCAAAACACAAGAGTAATTTTAAACTTTTGTAAATTGATCATTAAATAATAGGATTTAAATCATGTTAATGATTTATTAGTGAATTTTTTATTATTTTAATTAAATTGATACATTGTGATTTTGTCATTTGTTAGTGAAACCCTAGAACTACTTAGCCTAGAGACTAACCATGATCATGGAGACTTACCTCATGTGATTAGATTAGTTAATTACCACTTTTTAGGCTAAGGGTATTTTGGTCATTTGTGATTTATTATTATTATTTTGAACTTTGATTAATTAATAATGTGCTAATTGATATGTTAGACTTTAACCTAGAATTGTCCTAACCTAGATATTAGTCATGAGCCTAGATATTAGATTAGAAGCTAGCCATCCCACACTTGGCCAGCGATGTGTCGTATTACCCATAGTCGTTTACATGTCAATTTTGGTATTTTAAAATACACTGGTTAGTGTCATGTTTAGGGCTCACCCTGAAATTACTCTATGGACTTGTCACGACCCGCACCGCTTTTCGGACGTGAGAGCGTGAGCAAGCCAGCTACGCATCAAGCGGACTCCAGTCCGACTCGAATACGTAAACGCTGTCACGGCTATGGTAAACTGCCAAATCATGGCAAAAGTAAAACTATATCTCAAATCTACAATAAGTGTACGAAACATGAATGGACAATTATGGATCATGGTATGCAGCCCATTAGCACATTGTCCGATTAGACTCCAAGAATGATATGAGTCTATAAAATAAGCAGGATATATCATGGTATGGAATATAAAGCACGAGAGAATAATAAAAAAATATCACAAGCAAATACCTATATCCCTGCAGGTGTAATCACTACCATCATGAGCCGCTAACTAACTCCATGTAGTCGCTAAACCTGAAGAGATCATCAGGTCCTCAGAGGACATAGCAAGATACATAAAAACATGTCTATCTAGCAGTTTAATCATGCATGATAATATAAACAGGATATAAATAAGGAACGACACTAACATGGCAAGAGACTACGACCAAATTGCTAACAAGTGACTAACGACAAGTGGCTACTGACAGGTGACTACGAACTGGAATACAAGAACAACTATACGTAACTGAACTGCTGAATGAACAAGCGAACACGAGATCAATGGGATACCAAACCCTCGCCCCGAGTGGACTCGCAGGTTTGAACTAATCACTAACCCTCGTCCCGAGTGTGGACTCTCTGGTTAGTACTAACCCTTGTCCCGAGTGTGGACTCTCTGGTTAGTTCACGGCAAGGCACCCTCGTCCCGAGTGTGGACTCTCTGGTGCAAGTATAACATCCTCGTCCCGAGTGTGGACTCTCTGATGTAAACACCCTCGTCCCGAGTGGACTCTCTGGTGCAAGTCAAGTCAACACCCTCGTCCCGAGTGTGGACTCTCTGGTGCAAATAATCGACATCCTCGTACCGAGTGTGCACTCACGGATGTAAACAGATCAAGGCAAACACCCTCGTCCCGAGTGTGGACTCTCTGGTGCCAAGGAAACAATAACAAGGATTTAGCAGTTCAATTAAACGTACTCGTTCTATGACACGACTCAAGCAAGGTACTGGTGAGACAAGGTATGACTCAGTCAAGACATAGTCGAGTCCAGTATAACTACACTGTCAAGTCAAGCATGACCATAAACTGGTGAACACGGTATGTAGAAACTAGATAAAGCAAGTAGACAAGAAAGCTAATGAATCATATAAAATCTATAACAAATATAGTATCTATGATAATACACTAATAACATGAAAACTATAAACATGAAATTAAACTGTAGAGAAAGGCAAGGTATCTTGCCTGGAGGTTACACGCAGATCCAACAACTGATAAGCCACAAAATCTACATCATCACAACTGTCTCCAAAACAGAGAAAACGGCTCGACGAATGGTCGAATGTGCGCGAAGATTTCCTGCAACGAAGTCGGCCTGCGGCTGTGCTATTGCTGCTGTGTTCCATCTCGGTTCACACGTGTGCGCGGGTTCCTGCGCCTGGCCGGCCGGCGGCGGCGTACGGCGGTGGCGCGCACGGGGTCGGGATCGCCCAAGGCTGGCGGCTCTGGTTGCGTAGAGGATCAGGGTTTTCGATGTTCCGATCTCGATACGCATATATATACGCTGTGCTCATACAGAACAGGGGATGGGGGTTTAACGCTCGGGTTTGAGCTGGTTATAAGGCTGCTCTCGTGGGCCTGTGGTCCTTTTGGCCCAACTGGCTGGCCAGTCTTGGTCGGGCTGGGATTTACTTGCTGGGTTCACGGGCTAGGCTTGGCTGGGATTATTGGATGAAGGCTGTGATGCTACTGCTGTTGTTGAATTTGAATGGGGTCGAGTTTCTATTGACTTAGCTGCTGGAAAGATAGGCTAGGGGAGAAATGGCTGGGCCTTGGGGGCTCAGACCTGGGGTCGGGTTGGACCCATTCAGCTGGGCTCTTATTTGTTTTCTTATTTGTTTTCTTATTCTATATTAACATTAAAACAACTCCCTCTCTCTCTTTCTCTCTCTCTCTCTCTCTCTCTATATATATATATATATATATGTGTGTGTGTGTGTGTGTGTGTGTGTACATATACACATATATATATAAGCATAAGCCATATAAATAATATTTATTACATAAGTAAACTAAATAATATTTAATATTTATAATAACAGTTAATGGACTAGTGACAAGAACAATAGTTGTACACCCAAAATTTGTATAGTCTAGATCCCAAAATACACAAGTATGTCTAAGGAAAATAGTTATCATATTTCCAAGGATAAATATTCAATCAAAATAACTGAATATTGATATTATATATATATAACAATTATTCTAGGAAAATATTTATTAGACACTTAAAACAAGGTAGAAGTATACACTCAAAGTATATCGTCATGGACGTCTTAGGACTCACTATAAGCCTGCACGGGCTTGGGTTCGGTTCGGGCCCAGTCCGGACTAGTTTAGTATAACCGAATTTTCTAAAAGTCAAAATATTAATAAATAACTAATTAAATCATTTATAGGGGTTAACTCGCAACTTGGCTTGGTTTTCCTAGTTAGAACACACCTATGGCTCGGCATTCCCCTACCATGGCTAAACACTAGTCAAAGCACGCCATTGCACTATCTGTGTCGCGATTCCTAGTCGTCTGGTACTTCAAAACTCAACCATGGCTAAAGTCATCTACCGTAGTAATTAACTAAATAATTATTTATGAAAATCTAAAATTTACCATTTAATCAAATAAATAATAATAATAAATATTTTAAAACTTCCGGGAAGGGAGGCTACAGGACTTATATTGTCTGGACTCACATTGGGATTACACTTGACTTACATTGTACTGTTTGGACTTATATCATATTACTCTAGTTCAGCTAGCTTTTATTTACAGTCTTTATTGCCATGATCTTCTGATTCGTTATATTATTTTTTCTTGTACTTTAACTATTGCTCTACATTATTACCTGTCTAAAACTTCCATATTCATCAATATAACCGTCTATAACTGTTTTATAGTCTTTGTCATTTACTTGGGATTTCTAGATGAGTTGTGCGCGTTCCAATCCTGACTGGATACGTTGAAAATATTACAGATGCTTGCCCTGAGCACACTTGCCCTACTTGCCTTGGATCAGGAGATGACTTAGCTACCTTGGACCCCGACTCCCAGGAGTGATCGGGAGACTATCTAGTAGACTTGCTTTAGATTCATGTTTAGAACTTGAGTTGTAATGAGTTGAGATATTGACTTTGTTTTGAGATTGTTTGAGATATTATTGTTTAGTAGTTTTAATTATTGTTGTTGTAGCTCCCCTTCCCAAAAATTTTAATTTTTTTTATTATTATTTATTTGATTTAAATGGTGATTATTAGAATTTTAGGATTAATTATTTAGTTAATTATTACGGTAGATGATTTTAATCATGATTGAGAATTTGGAGTACCTGACGACTAGGAACCATGGCACGGATAGTACAGTGGCGTGCCTTGACTAGTGTATTATCTATGTCAAGGAAGACCCAGCCATAGGTGTGCTCTAACTAGGAAAACTAAGCTAAGTTGCGACGTGACCACTATAATTTAAGTATTTATTATTAATATTATCGACTTTTCGGGAACCCAGTTGTACCGACTAGTCCAGACCGGACCCGAACCAAGTCCAAGCCCATGTATTCGGGTAGTGCATCCTGGGACGTCCATGTTGATTTATATTTTGAATATGTAAATTGTAACTCAATTCAAATAATCTAAATACATACTTTCCTCAATAATTTGTTAAGTATAATATAAATGACATTAACCTTTAGATGTCATTTCTTGAAGGTTCAGCACAACTTTTCTGTGGACCTAATTAGAGTAAGAGTATTTTGTGTCACCAAATACTATTCCTATTATTTGGTTATTGCATTTTGTATTAATATTGATGGTTGTTATACAATAGAAATTATTTAATATTAATTGGTTATATTATTTCATGGCCAAATAAATGTTACATGGGTTCATATATATGTATATATATATATATATATATATATATATATATATATATATATATATATATATATATATATATATATATATGTATATATATATATATATATATATATATATATATATATATATAGGCCATATACTATAAATAAATGGTATCAAGATTTTTATTTGGATTTTTGGAGACTTATTATATGCATACATATAGAGATAATTATATATATAAAAAGAAATAGAGAAAAGAAAACAAAAACAAAAACAAATAAAAGCAACTAAATCATCTCCCAGGCCCAGCCCAGGCCCAACCCAGACCGGCCCAGGAGACCCCACAGCAGAGCTCCCCAAGCTCTCGGCCCGACCACAGTTTTCATATAACAGTGTATATATTAGGTATCGGAATAGAGAGATCGGGAGTAAAAACTGGGAAACCCTAAAACCTCTCGACCCCGCGCCTCCACCTAATGGCACGCCACCCTCCCTGACACCCTGGGCGGCCACCCGCCGTCGACGCCACCGCCGCACGCGGCCGGAGACGGCCAGACACGCGCCGCGCGCGACAGAAGAAGCAGGACGACATCAGCCGTGGAAGGTCACTTCGCAACGCGTTTTCGTAATGCGTGGTGGATCGTTTGTCGATCCAATTGATCAGGTTTGCTCTCGATCTATACAACTCCGATTCCCTTTAAATGTTTCGATTTGTTTTGTGTCATGTGCATCGTAAAGCGAGCCCGAAGTTTGGCGAAAAACTGATCCAAAATAGAACAGTTTTCACACTGAAACCAGAAATTGGAAGGCTAATCCTGATCAACCTGTTAGGAATTTTAGAAATCTTTTTGAAGAGACTTTTAGATAACATGTAGGGCTCCACAATAAAATTTGCAGAAGTCGATTTCATCGACTACTCGTCGAGAAATCGGATCCCGAAGTTGACCGAAAACCTATTTTGAAAACTATAAATTTGTCCGATACGACGTACGTCCCGCCAATCCGGGCGACGTAGTCGCGAACCGAAGGCATCGAAAGGTGCGTAACGGCTTCGTGGTCGTGTGAGCTTTGACGAAATTCAAATTGGTTGCGTGTGCGCGACGAATTTGATGCGTATCCGTCAAAATTCACCGTATCGACCTCTGTGCAAATTCTCCAATTACTTTATACACGCTCGTCAGATCGAGACGAAAATTGCGCCAACAGGACTGTATCATTTTTTTGGTCCTGTATGCCAAGTTTGGTTCGATTCTGAGATAGTGGATCAGATCGCCGTTTTGCGGGCCCTACGGTCCGACTCAACGGGTGATTTTGTGCACGGCCCACCGGAATCCAACTTCGGACATACGGTTGGCTTCATATCGGAAAATCGGACCTGTTGACATGTAGTTTGACGACTTTAGAGACCATTGACTCTGGCATGCTTTTCGGTGCAAAGCAGGTCCAACGGCGGACATCGTTTTTGCCCAAAATTATCGTTTTGCCCCTGTGTCCAGAATTGGACTTAAGGACAGGCAATCCTAGCTAATTTGACTATTCTGAGAATGTTGGCAATGTTTGTTTTAGCTTTCGAAGACAGTTGTGATGGCTTGGACTTTATGGCTCACTAGTTGACTATATTTTGTGGGATCTGCGTGCAACCTTCAGGCAAGTATACCTTGCCTCCCTCTACAGTTTTATTTACATGCATTGTATTTCTTTTCTCAGTTTTGATTGTTTATGGACATATGCTTTTCATATTCTTTTGAGTTGTTTCATTGCATATAGCCGTGTTCATGTTTGGTCTTATGGTTCACACTTGGAGTTTCTCGTCAGTACCTTGTTTGAGTCGTGTCATAGAACGAGTGCGTGTAGTGAACTGCCATAGCCTTGATTATCATTTTTTTACACAACCAGAGAGTCCACACTCGAGACGAGGGTTGTTTGGTGCACCAGAGAGTCCACACTCGGAACGAGGGTGTTTGTCGTGATCATTGACACCAGAGAGTCCACACTCGGGACGAGGGTTGACCAATTACACCAGAGAGTCCACACACGGGATGAAGGTGTCTTACCGTGAGCTAACCAGAGAGTCCACACTCGGGACAAGGGTTAGTGCTTAGTTCAAACCCGTGAGTCCACACTCGGGATGAGGGTTTGGTTCTTCCATTGATCTCGTGTATCGTTCATCCGGCAGTTCATTTATGCGTAGTTGTTCTAGTGTTCGTGTGTTCGTGTTCGTGTTCGTGTTTGTGTTTGTGTTCGAGTTTGTGTTCGTGTTCGTGTTCGAAGTCATTTGTCGTATTCCTGTTTTCTTATTTATTTTCTTGCACATGATAAAACTGTTAGATATGCATGTATATTATGTATCTTGCTATGTCCTCTGAGGACCTGATGATCTCCTCAGGTTTAGCGATTGCATGGAGTTAGCTAGTGGTTCTGGATGACAGATGTGATGATACGCTTACGGGATTCATGTATCGTTATCATGTTTATTATCCGCTCGTGCTTTTATACCTTATCATGAGATATCCTGTTTCTTGATTCAGTTTTAGACTCTTGTTATTTTCTTTAGAGTCTTATCGGACATATATGCTAGTAGGCTGCAGACCACGACCCATAGTGTTCATTCATGTTTTATATTCTTATTGTGGATGGATATATAGATTTGTTTGCCATGATTTGGCAGTATACCATAGCCTTGACAGCTTATACGTACTCGAGTCGGGCTGGAGTCCGTTCGATACGTAGCTGGCTTGCTCACGAGCTCGCGTCCGAAAAGCTGGTGCGGGTCGTGACAAGTTTTTTTGGTGGCCCATGCAGGTCAGAGCATATCGTATCGATTACGTAACTGTACTGATACGAGCCTGCGACTTTGACTAAACCTTAGAAATCTCAATCCACTCTGCCTTGAAAATTCTTCTAGAAATTCTCTACGTCCTTAAAAACTCCATAATTGCTCTCAATTATTCTTTCTTGTTTTTCGTACCATTGAATCTCGTCCCTTCATTTTTCGGAGTGACGAATGATCGTGCCGACTAGAACTTATCAGGAATTCTTAAGATATAGTATAACATTGCTTGATTATCTAATTTTTGGTTGCTAGATAGCTAATGAAGACTATAGAGCCATATGTCTTAGGTAGCTGTTGGTAGTAAGTTTAATAACTAGTTGGATGGTTATAAAGTTTTAGTGACATACCTTTGAGGGAGTAGTGTGACCAAAGGTGGGTAGAAGTCCTCAAGTATTCGAGGTTATAAAATATTTTTGAGAAATTAAATTTGAGGAGATTAAGGTGATAGTAGACTTTGAATTTTAAGAGATAGTCATGAATTGGAATTTCGAGGATGAAATTATTTTTAAGGTGGGTAGATTTGTAGCTCCCCTTCCCGAAAATTTTGATTTTTTATATTATTATTTATTTGATTTAAATGGTGATTATTAGAATTTTAGGATTAATTATTTAGTTTATTATTACGGTAGATGATTTTAATCATGATTGAGAATTTGGAGTACCTGACGACTAGGAACCATGGCACGGATAGTACAGTGGCGTGCCTTGACTAGTGTATTATCCATGCCAAGGAAGACCCAGCTATAGGTGTGCTCTAACTAGGAAAACCAAGCTAAGTTGCGACGTGACCACTATAATTTAAGTATTTATTATTAATATTATCGACTTTTCGGGAACTCGGTTGTACCGACTAGTCCAGACCGGACCCGAACCAAGTCCAAGCCCATGTATTCGGGTAGTGCATCCTGGGACGTCCATGCTGATTTATATTTTGAATATGTAAATTGTAACTCAATTCAAATAATCTAAATACATACTTTCCTCAATAATTTGTTACGTATAATATAAATGACATTAAGCTTTAGATGTCATTTCTTGAAGGTTCAGCACAACTTTTCTGTGGACCCAATTAGAGTAAGAGTATTTTGTGTCACCAAATACTATTCCTATTATTTGGTTATTGCATTTTGTATTAATATTGATGGTTGTTATACAATAGAAATTATTTAATATTAATTGGTTATATTATTTCATGGCCAAATAAATGTTACATGGGTTCATATATATATATATATATATATATATATATATATATATATATATATATATATATATATATATATATATATATATATATATATATATATATATATATAGGCCATATACTATAAATAAATGGTATCAAGATTTTTATTTGGATTTTTGGAGACTTATTATATGCATACATATAGAGATAATTATATATATAAAAAGAAATAGAAAAAAGAAAACAAAAACAAAAAGAAATAAAAGCAACTAAACCATCTCCCAGGCCCAGCCCAGACCGGCCCAGGAGACCCCACAGCAGAGCTCTCCAAGCTCTCGGCCTGACCATAGTTTTCATATAACAGTGTATATATTAGGTATCGGGATAGAGAGATCGGGAGTAAAAACTGGGAAACCCTAAAACCTCTCGACCTCGCGCCTCCACCTAACGGTGCGCCACCCTCCCTGACACCCTGGGCAGCCACCCGCCACCGACGCCACCGCCGCACGCGGCCGGAGACGGCCAGACGCGCGCGCACGACAGAGGAAGCAGGACGACAGCAGCCACGGAAGGTCACTTCGCTACGCATTTTTGCAACGCATGGTGGATCGTTTGTCGATCCAATTGATCAGGTTTGCTCCCGATCTATACAACTCTGATTCCCTTCAAATGTTTCGATTTGTTTTGTGTCATATGCATTGTAAAGCGAGCCCGAAGTTTGGCAAAAAACTGATCCAAAACAGAACAGTTTTCACACTAAAACCCAAAATTGGAAGGCGAATCCTGATCAACCTGTTAGGAATTTTAGAAATCTTTTTGAAGAGACTTTTAGACAACATGTAGGGCTCCATAACAAAATTTGCAGAAGTCGATTTCATCGACTACGCGTCGAGAAATCGGATCCCGAAGTTGACCGAAAACCTGTTTTGAAAACTAGAAATTTGTCCGATACGACGTGCGTCCCGCCAATCCGGGCGACGTGGTCACGAACCAAAGGCATCGAAAGGTGCGTAACGACTTCGTGGTCGTGTGAGCTTTGACGGAATTTAAATTAGTTGCGTGTGCACGACGAATTTGATGCGTATCCGTCGAAATTCACCGTATCGGCCTCTATGCAAATTCTTCAATTACTTTGTGCACGCTCATCAGATCGAGACAAAACTTGCGCCAACAGGACCGTATCATTTTTTGGTCCTGTATGCCAATTTTGGTCTGATTCTGAGACAGTGGATCAGATCACCGTTTTGCGGGCCCCACGGTCCGACTCAACGAGTGATTTTGTGCAGGCCCACCGGAATCCAACTTCGGACATACGATTGGCTTCGTATCGGAAAACCGGACCTGTTGACATGTAGTTTGACGACTTTAGAGACCATCGACTCTGGCACGCTTTTCGGTGCAAAGTGGGTCCAACGGCGGACATTATTTTTTTCCTAAAATTATCGTTTTGCCTTTGTGTCCAGAATTGGACTTAAGGACAGGCAATCCTAGCTAATTTGACTATTCTGAGAATGTTGGCAATGTTTGTTTCAGCTTTCGAAGACAGTTGTGATGACTTGGACTTTATGGCTCATTAGTTGACTATATTTTGTGGGATCTGCGTGCAACCTCCAGACAAGTATACCTTGTCTCTCTCTACAGTTTTATTTACATGCATTGTATTTCTTTTTCCAGTTTTGATTATTTATGGATATGTGCTTTTCGTATTTTTATTCTTTTGAGTTGTTTCATTGCATATAGCCGTGTTCATATTTGGTCTTATGGTTCACACTTGGAGTTTCTCGTTAGTACCTTGCTTGAGTCGTATCATAGAACGAGTGCATGTAGTGAACTGCCATAGCCTTGATTATCATTTTTTTACACAACCAGAGAGTCCACACTCGGGACGAGGGTTGTTTGGTGTACCAGAGAGTCCACACTCGGGAAGAGGGTGTTTGTCGTGATCATTGGCACCAGAGAGTCCACACTCTGGACGAGGGTTGACCAATTACACCAGAGAGTCTACACACGGGACGAGGGTGTCTTGCCGTGAGCTAACCGGAGAGTCCACACTCGGGACGAGGGTTAGTGCTTAGTTCAAACCCGTGAGTCCACACTCGGGATGAGGGTTTGGTTCTTCCATTGATCTCGTATATCGTTCATCCGGCAGTTCATTTATGCGTAGTTATTCTAGTGTTCGTGTTTTCGTGTTCATGTTTGTGTTAGAGTTTGTGTTCGTGTTCGTATTCGTAGCCATTTGTCGTGTTCCTGTTTTCTTATTTATTTTCTTGCGCATGATAAAACTGTTAGATAGGTATGTATATTATGTATCTTGCTATGTCCTCTGAGGACCGGATGATCTCCTCAGGTTTAGCGATTACATAATGTTAGCTAGTGGTTCTGGATGACAGATGTGATGACACGCGTACGGGATTCAGGTATCGTTATCGTGTTTATTATCCGCTCGTGCTTTCATACCTTATCATGAGATATCCTATTTTTTGATTCAGTTTTAGACTCTTGTTATTTCCTTTAGAGTCTTATCGAACATATATGCTAGTGGGCTGCAGACCACGACCCATAGTGTTCATTCATGTTTCATATTCTTATTGTGGATGGAGATATAGATTTGTTTGCCATGATTTGCTAGTATACCATAGCCTTGACAGCTTATACGTACTCGAGTCGGGCTGGAGTTCGTTCGATACGTAGCTGGTTTGCTCACGAGCTCGCGTCCGAAAAGCTTGTATGGGTCGTGACAGTTGTTGTTTAGTCTTATTAGTTATAAAACTTCTGTGTTATCTTATCGTGCTTAGACTGTGATTGAGTTTCATTATATCTATACTTGTCCTCCGTTCGGAGTTGAGATTTTGACAAGTACATTATATATTTGCGTGAGTTGTTGTTTAGATAGTGACCTAGTACAGCGTTCTACCGTCGATTCTGCGGCGTAGGCTGGGCGCTGTTACGCACTTGTACCCTTACACTGGGTGCAAGTCGTAACACCATAAATAGTCCCGGATTGTGCTTCCAAAGGGATCGAAAGTCTTGATCCTTGAGCAAAGAGTCTACTTGCGACAAGTTTTTCTTTTCCACAATGGTGTGAGCTCGAGATTTGGCGAGTTTCTCTTCTCCACAATGTTGGAGCTCGAGACTTAGCAAGTGGTGCTTTCCATCGTCCTACCGGACGGTCAATGGAGTAAAGTGATCACGCGCTGATCGAACTCTAGAATCTTTTTGTACCTAAAGTTCTTTGTTGTAATTATAAGATTCGTGTAATTAGAAATTCTTCGTACATTGAAGATTTTGATAAAAAAGTCTAAAAGAAATATACTAAACTTTCATTGCAAAAAACAACTATCAAACATATAAATTAATAGAATTAACAATTCTAATGGGACAATTTTTTTTGTAACCAAACATAACATGTCAATAACTCTCTTTTTTTAAGTAGACTTTATGAAATTTTTTTTCACTTTATTCCACTTGTTTGCAACTAAATACACTACAATGAAACAATGCTTTTCTTTACTTATGGTGTGTTTGTTACAAGCAAATGGAATAAAAGTGAGTAAAAATGCTTCTTTTTTGTTGCACTTCTAAGTTTTTTGTTGTTTGGTTATAAACAAGTGAGACTTGAATCTAACCTTTTAAATACGACATAAAATGGATCTTGTTCCCTTCAAGATTTGAATTCTCATCCTCGTTCTCAAGCTTGAAATGGAATAATAATAAATTCTACTTATTTTAACATAGTCATTTTCAAGCTTGAAGTGAAAAAGTTTACAAATTCATAATTTAACTCACTTGTTTACTACCAAACATATAAAATACATGGAATAAAGAAGCTAAAATCAAACAAGAATCTTTTAGAAGTCACTTAAAAATTGTCAATTTTGCTATTTTGTCAATATTATTAGTCTGAATTCCCCTCTCCCTCGACAGGACGCGCTAGTAAGACGATGCAAAAGAGTAAATTATCAGAACAATCTGTTAGTCTCGGGGCATAATTTTTCGATAGAAAACTGATATTGGTGCAATACTTCGATGAAGGTACACGATAGAGATTTCGGAGGATTCTGAAAAACGAAATCGATTGTAACACTTCGAAGAAGGTACAAAAGTTTTATAGTGGCAGCGATGAATGTTCACTAACATTTTTTGATTAGACCAGAAGCGTTCTTGTTTAGAACGAGATTAAAGTGGATGAACAGAAATAGATAGAACACTACCAGAGTAAGTCATTTTAGTGACACAATTAGCGACTCTTAGCAAAAACGTCGCTATGTTTTAACAATTTAGCGACGTTATTATATAACGTCGTAAGATGTCACTATTGGCGACGTTAGGCGACGTATTGCGACTATATTTTGTATTAAAAAATGTTCATCGCGGATATGTCGGTGAACGCCGCTAATATCAATAATATTAGCGACGTTTACCGACGTTTTTAGTAAGGTGTCGTTAATATCAATAATATTTGCGACATTTACCGACGTTTAATAAAGACGTCACTCAATTGAAAATATAGGTTTGATTTTTCATTTCCCCCATTATTTTGATCCCTTCCCCCATTTTTCTCGATCCCTCGGTGACCCCCTCGGCCCCTGACCCTCGGCGACCCTTGGCGACCACCTTCGGCCCTCGACGACCTCCTCCTCCCTTGGCTCTCCCTCGGCGACCCCCTCTCCCGTCGATCGGCTCCCCCTCGACGACCCTTGGTGACCTCCTCCTCCCTCGGCTCCCCCTCCGCGATCCTCGGCGACCCTCTTCGGCCCTCCGCTCCCCCTCGACGACCCGCTCCAGCTCCCCTCCGTCTCTAGCTCCCCCTCGACGACCCTCGGCCTCCGTCTCCAGCTCCCCTCCATCTCCAGCTCCCCTATCGACGACCCTCTCCTTCCTGACTAGGTAAACTCTAACCCTATGACTGTGCCCTGCTACCCCGTGTCCATATCTGACACAATACGACACGAGACAAACATTTGTATACGAAACCCTACGTCTGACCTACCTTTGGACACAACACGACACGAGACAGACACTTGTACATGTATGCTGTGTAGTTTGGACACTCGTGTCCAGTTTTATGGACACGTGGACACCCCCTTGACACATACACATGTATGTTAACCTATATACATACTTTTCCCTCATTTAAATAAGTATATATAGGTATTTTTGTGTGTATCATTGTATGTACATATATGTATAGGTATACTCATTGTATCTTACAGTTCATATGAAGAAAACTGAGATTTCACAATGGAACTTGGGTTTTGATACATGAAAACTGTCATTTGGGATTGAATGAAATATGTATAGGTTTGGGTAATGTATATATATAAACTGAGTTGCATGATATGTTAACTGAGAGTAGGTCTCAAAAATGAAAACTGGGTTTTATGTAACCTTTTTATCTGCTTTCGAAAATGTACTCAAACGAGATGATGGTTCCTTTAGTTAGCTTGCTTATGTTACAATTATATTCTCTGTGAATATCGATCTTACCAGATGGCACCCATGACCCGAGCAGCGGCACGTCGTTTGAGGAAAACATAGATTGCTGAAGTGGCTCCTCCTACTATTAAGGAGGAAGTGGCACTGGTAGCTAGTGAGACCGGGAGTTCCATTCATCCAGCACCTGCAGTGGAATGACGCTTTCCCGCCATCGATCCCACTTTTTCGAAGATGTTGCGTGATGGTATTATTGAGCATATACGTGAGCTGCGTGGTCGTCATTAGTGTAGTTTCATAGATATATTTTGTGTTGGACTATTAGTACTTATTACCAGCTGTA
The DNA here is from genome assembly GCA_029216955.1 of Iris pallida. NCBI lineage: Eukaryota > Viridiplantae > Streptophyta > Magnoliopsida > Asparagales > Iridaceae > Iris > Iris pallida. The sequence goes on along the minus strand of JANAVB010025399.1, from coordinate 7,920,659 downwards.
CTTGTTTTATGGAGATGAGTTTATGGACTTAATTATGCACTTATTACCAGCTGTACTTATTTTATGGAGATTAATTATGGACTTATTACCACTTGTTTTATGGAGATTAATTAGGCTAAGTCTTCTGTGTGGTCAATTCTGATACACTATGGTTATATGGTTATGTCATGTGATATATTATTACCACTTGTTGTATCATGATTACTTGGGATTCTATTTCAATGTTTAGGATATGTCATGATTAATGCGCCTATTACTTTTACAAGTGTTTCAACGATGTGCATGTATCTATCTTACAGAATTATCCTCAAATGGATATGGATCTGAATTACTATCTGTGGAATCGTTCTTGGATGTACAACCGTCATTCTGATGACATGTGCGGTATACAGGATGAATTTATAGAGGGTGTACAGCAGTTCCTGCAGTTTGCCAAGCCGTTCCCTTAGTACATGAACGGTACCAAAATTAAGTGTCCATGTGTGAGATGTCGCAACTTGAAATATCATCTAGAAGTAGAAGTTACGTATCATTTATACTCGAAAGGTTTCATGTCGAATTACTATCAGTGGAGCACGCAAAAGAACTTGTGTCTTTAGCATCGGAGTATGAGCCTTATGTGGATGTCCACAACCACGCTGCTTACGACGATGGGTTGGTGAACATAGTTTTTGACACGGCGGGACCTAGTTTCGATCCAGACAATCATGATGCACCTGAGGAGGCACCGAACGCCGATGCTGTAAAGTTCATGGAGTTGCTGGAGAATGCAAGGACTCTATTATATCCTGGTTGTGAGGATCATTCACCGTTGGAGGTGGTTACAAGATTATTGAGCATCAAGTCCTATTTTAATATGTCGCAAGATTGCTACAATCGAGTTATGGAGTTAATTATAAAAATATTGCCTGAGGGTGCTAAGTTGCCTAAAGACTTTTACCGGTCTAAGAGGATGGTAACATTGCTCTGGATGGGATATGAGAAAATCGATGCATGTCGCAACAGGTGCATGTACTACAAAGACGACAAGGATGACGATGCCTGCAAATTTTGTGGTGTTGATCGCTACAGGGGCAGTGGTAGAGGAAAGTCTATCGGTGAAAAGAAGCTACCGATTCGATGCACTACTTACCGTTGACACCGCGGTTGCAGTGGTTGTTTATGGTGAAGAAAACTGCAGAAAACATGAGTTGGCATAAGCGAGAACAGACCGAAGGAGTGTTGGATCACCCATCTAATGGAGAAGCATAGAAGCACTTTGATCGAGAGTATCCAGATTTTGTTTCTGATCTGCGTAATGTCAGATTGGATCTCTGCTCCGACGATTTTACCTTATTCGGACTTTCGGGATCCCAGTTGTCACTCCCCGTTCCCAGAATGCGTATTTTAATACGTGCACCGCTTGAATGAATTTATTTAATATTTATTATGCATTTGTTCTGTATTTAAATTCTTCAATTTTGTGCTAATTATTTTACTGTATTTTATTTTCTGCTTTTACTTAAAACTCTTAGTTTATTTGTTCACGTTAAACCAACTTGGTCTAGCTTGGTTTATCATAAGAGGGATGGATGGTCTAGATCTTGTAAGAGGAATGGGTGGTGGAGATTGACTTGGGCTTGATATTAATATTACTTTACTTTTCTCTCTTCATTACTCTCATTTACTTCTTCTTCAACCTCCATTACTCTCCCACCAACCTAGAGAGCTAGGCAAGTGCCACTTGCTTCTTGATGGATCTCCAATTTTGTTGTTCTGTTGTCTTCCATTCGAGATTCTTAGACACTCTAATACTTAACATTTTTAATTTTCATGGCTCATTACTTGTAGATCTAAGTTTGTTGTATTTTCGAATTTCTTAGGTTTGATCTAGCTAACCCTGTTATTTTCAAGTTTTGATGGTTTCATGTTGTAGAGAATTTCTTTCTACCCTATTTTGACCTATGGAAGTCCAGATTTGGGCTCGGAATGAAGAATTTAGGGAGCTTGGAAGCAATGGCTTTCCTGGTTCTGTCCTCGAAAAATTAGAGAAGAACGTTACTTTAGCCGCATGGTTTTCATGCGGTAAAGTTCCTCGAGCCGCATGAGCGCTGTCTACCCCAGCCGCATGAGCTCGAACCCGAGCCGCATAGGGCCCAAATCTCATGGCCGCATGTTACCCTGTCACTCCCGTTTTCCGTTATACGTATTTTCAGGATACGTACTGACAATGGTCAGGTGGCCCGTATTTTTTACTTATTTTGCTTAGCTTAGTCTTTGTTTAAATCTTGACTTGATTGGTTCAACTTGGTTCAACATGACTTGGCTTGGTTTGGTTTATATTGGGTTGAGATGAGAGGGGTTGCTATATAAGTCAACTTCTTCTCTCTCCTCCATTATTTGCATTTACTTCTTCATCTTCTTCATTTACTCCTCCCACCTACCAAGCCTAGGCAAGTGCAACTTGCTTCATAATGGATCTCAATTTTTATTATTCCATTCCCTTCCTTACTTTATTCTAAGCCTCTTTAGAACTTAACATTTTTGGATTTGATGGATGAATTCTTGTAGATCTAAGTTTGTAAACTTTTCAGTTTTTCTTGGTTTTGATCTCTAAAACTTAGTTATTTTCGAAATCTAATACTTCCATGTTGTAGGGAATTCAATTCTACCCAATTTTGGCTTTTGAACCGCTTGATTTCGACTTCGTATGAGAAAGTTATGCCATTTTCGAGTTCATGGGTTCCCCACACCTTTTGGTGCTGTCGGGACGATGAACAGTGCCGCGCGCAGTGTCTTCGCTTCCGCGTACCGCGCTTGCGCGCAATGTGCGCCGTGGGCGATTTTGCCCGTGCGTAATGCGCAACTTGCGTGCCGCGCGCCCGTGCACTACTCTGCCGTGCGCCGTGCTTGCGCGCCACGTGCGCCGTGGGCGATTTTACCCGCGCGCAAAGCGCAACTTGCGCACCGCGCGCCCGCGCACTTCTCTGCCGCGCGCCGCGCTTGCGCGCAACGTGCGCCGTAGGCGATTTTGCCCGCGCGCAATGCGCAACTTGCGCGCCGTGCGCCCGCGCGCCCGTACGTCGCGCTTGCGCGCAACGTGCGCCGTGGGTGATTTTGCCCGCGCGCAATACGCAACTAGCGCGCCGCGCGTCCGCGCGCCCGCACACTTCTCTGCCGTACGCCCGCGTGCCGCGCTTGCGCACAACGTGCGCCGTGGGAGATTTTGCCCGCGCGCAATACGCAACTTGCGCGTCGCGCGCCCGCGCACTTCTTTGCCGCGTGCCCGCGCGCCGCACTTGCGCGCAACGTGCGCCGTGGGCTATTTTGCCCGCGCGCAATGCGCAACTTGCGTGGCCGCGCGCCCACTCGGTTTTCTGCCGCGCAATGTGCGCCGTACTTGCGCGCAACGTGCGCCGTTGGCAATTTTGCCCGCGCAACTTGCGTACAAGTCACTCCAAATGACTGTTTTTGCCCGTTTGTGCTATTTTGTAGCTAAAATCTTGAAAAACTCAAAACATGAAAGTTGTAGATCTTTTCCTTGGCTTCAAGAATATGTTATTAGTTATTTTATGCAAGTTTCTCTCGATCATGATAATGTAAGGATAGAACACGATAGTGGCCTGTTAAGGCGCACTCTTAACAAGTATCAAGTAACATGATAATTCTTGATAGTGACCCGTCGTGGTGCACTATTGACAAGTAACTTGATATGATAATTCTTGATGGTGGTCCATTGTGACGCACTCTTGACTTGATAAAGTAACCTAGCATGATAATCTCGATATGCCTTGCTAAGCCAATCTTGTCTTGACATCGTGGGTGTTTGTGCTTGTATAAGCTACATGTCTCGTCTTGCATCATGTCTGGGATATGAATTCCTGATTTCCACGGTCAGGGATTCATACTGAATTTGACTAGGATAATGACTAGAGTGATCAAGTAGTTCATGAAGAGATTTTCCAGCTACAGGCAGTCCCGTTATCTGGGCGCTTTTAATTGGACTTGTAGCCTGCCGTCGAGTATGGCACATTTCCAGCACACTGTCATGTGTTGCACCTCTAAGTCACCTAATCCAACTCTCTCAACTTATGACCGGATAACCTGGATTAAGACTGCAGGGCTTGTGGCTGTTGGAACATCTCGATGCATCTTGTTAGTAACTAGGCTTGTGATAACCCTAGTTAGTTAAAGTATCAAGCCGTACTCATTGTTTGGCCGTGAATGATGAATGGAGTTCAATCTAGTCTTATCTAAGCAATGCCAGTCTATGATTACTTCAGCACTTTACTGTTTATGTTTACTCTTGTCGATAATTGGTCGGAGATTAAGCTCTGTTCAGGTGGAGGGTTACAACCCCGGTCCTTGTTTGGTTTACGGGTTGTAACTTGGCTACCGGAACAGTCCCTTAGTTGTCTTATCGTTTATCACCTTATTTTCTCTAACTCATGTCTTTTGTTATCATTTATGTATCATGTGCTAATATGCTGATTTTAGTTCTTAAGTGAAGCCTCCCTTGTGGCACTTGCTCTTTCGGGGGTCTGACCCAGCTGGTTTTGTATGGCCAGATTTCGGAGTAGCTCCCAAAGATCTCCCTGTCTTCCAGCCAAATGGTGACCACTAGGCACAACCCTGGCAACGAATGGGTTCTTATTTTGCTCTCCCACTCCCTTGTAAAAATATTCTTTTGAGGCGTTTAGCCGCCGAGCAAGTGTTAGCTTGTTTGCAACTTTACTTTCTGTCTGCCTACGGGCTGTAACATGATTGACAAATCCTAGGGTTGATCATGTATGACTGAAACTCTTGCTAGTCTTCACATTTTGTATGACTAGCTTCATGATCATCTGAATATGTGATGTTTGGGACGCCTTACTTTGTATGTCTAATGATCTAACATCTTGTAACATTTACTTACTTGCTTAAGATTGAGACACTAGGCTTGTTCATGACCATAAGAGACTGATGGCTTGTAGTAAACCCTCATGCATCTAGACAGCCGTGATCGTATTGCGAGGTGGAATTCACTTCAATGTACGTAGCTGGCTGTGTCTGTCCTCCGCTCTCCAGTATTCTGGTTCTGGGGCGTGACATATCCTTAGCCGCATGGCCGGGTTAACTTGGCCGCATAAGCGCATGATCATCCCTGCCGCATAAGCTCATGTTTCTCAGCTGCATGAGACTCCTCTCCTCTCAGCCGCACAAGGCTTGTTATTCCCTGGCCGCATGAGCCCTGTCATTTCCTTGCCGCATGGCTGAGATGAACCTGAGCCGCATAAGGATCAGTCCCCTTCGGCCGCATGGAAACTCTGGCTGAGATAAACTTGAGCCGCATAGACCTAATCATCCTGAGCCGCATGAGACTTAATTTTCTGGCCGCATGAGACTCGATTTCCTGGCCGCATGAGAGTTGATTTCTTGGCCGCATGAGACCCGATTCCTGGCCGCATGAGACCCAATTTCTGAGTCGTATAAGACTCGATTTCCCAGGCCGCATAGATGGAGCCTGACTTGTCCAACCGCATAGATGGGTATCCATCTACTGCCGCTCGCTATGCCCTTTGGTTGTTTCTTGTTCCGAATTGACATTGATTGTTACATTGACTAATAATTGATCATGCGTTCCTCGTTGGAACTAAGAGACTGACTAGTCGTCTTATTGAATTGAATGAGACACGTTCATGTATGAACCATGAACCATGAACCATTGTGATCGACTAGCCGATCCAAACATTGGCATATGGACACATGTTGACTTCCATTTTTTACAAAAGCAGCATGTGCATCTTACAGTCAAGGCATGATTATTCCGTGGCTAGAATTGATTGTTGCATTACGCTATGTAAGACCTACAACCTAGCCGCACGGGCATCGTTGTAGAGTTGTGCATATCGTACTCTATACGGAAGTACTCATTCTGAATGACCATAATCCACGACATGGAATTTCAATTAACATAGGGCCTATTAAGTTAAATAAAATAACGATTGCATGGAGAGAATGGATTCCCGAGTTCTTATATGGCAGCCATCTTTGGGACGATTAGTGTTCCGACATGCTGGCTGGTTCCCACAGATACCGCAAATCTGCCACACGGGCAGGGAGTAGTATCTGCCTATATTGATATATATATATATATTGATGACGGGCGTCCCGTTGGGACTCGTCTAATTCATGATTGGCGCAATTGATTATTGGATAGACTAGCCTTTCTTGTACATAGTAAGAACTGAGGAATCTCTTATTGCATAAATTCCAGGGTAACTTGGGACTCATAGTAGCAAGCCGTAGTGGTTGCATGACCACTTAAATTGATTTGTCTATGCACTGTATCTACTCTGTTAACTACTGAGGAGAGCAGAACGTCAGGACATGACGGGTCAACTTCTGTCCTTGTTTGGTTGGGGAGTTGGCTTGAAGTGTCATGATGTTGTGTGAACCCCAGTAGCAAGCAGAGACCTTTTATCATATTCTTACTCTTATCACTGGTTCTAATTCCTCATATCGTGCTTCCTTGCGGTACTTGCTATTAGATGTCTAACCTCTCTGGTTTTGCATGGCCATATTTAGAGCCAGTTCCCGAGGACTCAGCTTACTTCCACCTCCAAGATAGTCAATACTAGAGGAATGATCATTGGAGGACACGATTGGGTCCCTTGCCTCCCTGCTCGTTTTACTATTTACTTTACTTTTTCTGTTTGGCACCGACATGTTAGTCGGATTATCTTATACTTACTTTTGCATAATTGTAACTAAATCAGACTGCAGCTGATAACGATTGTATATACCTTGTTATATCCTCTGGCTATGTTTTGTAAAGCCAGATCTCAAAGAACATTTTGACCGAGCGTTTGGGACGCCTTACTGCTTTATCTTATATGTTCTCTATTTACTGTTTCTTATTCGAATGATTGAGACAATAGATGTTGAGTAACCCTAGTAAGACTCTCATGTAGCAAGCACCCCTCGTCTCTTAGACAGCATTGATCGTATTATATGGTATTCATCTACCCGTAATACGTAGCTGGCTGAGTCATTCCCCCGCTCTCCGGTATTCTGGTTCTGGGGCGTGACAAGGTTTTAGTGGTGGCCCTGCAGGTCTAATTTCAGACTTGTGGGGTATTTTAATTTATAGGATGTCTCAATCACACATGTTTTCCCTTGATCTCATGATTCGTTACTCTCGATTCTAGCTTGACATTTCGGTATCCTTTGACTTCATTGATCTTTCCTGTCCGATCGGTTGATTGTTCTCTTGTCCCTTTTCTTAGGGGCACTTCGTCCGCATCTGCCAGGACTGGACAACAACAACAAGGGCAACACGAACAGCGAGGCCCTGTCGATCAGCAATAGGATCCAATACTACCTCAAGAGACTATCCAAGAAAAAGTGATAGTGGAACCAGCAGCTGGACCGCAGTATCCGGAGGTTCCAACACCACCAATAGTTCCACCTACCCCTGTGGAAGTGGACACACCCGCCCTTTTGGAGATCATGAGAGGAATGATGGCCACTCAGCAACATCAGATATTGGCCAAGCAACGCATGCACGCTCAGTTGCAAGAGCAGAATGTGTTGCTCAACCAAGGGTTGCAGACGGCTTTAGAAAGATGAGCGATGGCAGATTCGGGAGCATTAATGTGAGCACCCTGAATTTCGGGTTATTTTTTTTAAATTTTTTTCTGATTTATTTAGTTTTAATAAATGATTTATTCTGGTTATTTATCTATTAGTGTACTTTCCCGTGCCATTGATATTTGGAGTGTCAGGGATGTTCAACTCTGGAAATCTTCTTCACGAGTTTTAGAGTGGACATGATTGCCTTCATGACGGTATATAGTGTCCCATCCAAACTTGTTCCCTTGTGCTCTTTTTGCTTCGCAGAACTTCGGGTCGATTTAGACCATTTGATTATTAATTATTTTCCCACTCTTTTCCTTGATCATTTTCAGCGCGTTACCGTGACTTTTAAATTGGGAGCGCAAGACCAGTCAGACACAATTCATTTTCCCACTCTTTTCCTTAAAACCAACTTCTCATTGATGATCTACTCGAGACGCTCTTCACCCTTGACCTTCGTGTCCCACTTAGACACATCATTTTGTGCTCCATTTGCTTCGCATAACTTTTCTGACACGTGATCCGATTTTATTTCACTCCACGGCATCACATTCAATTTTCCAACATGATTTGTGGGTCCCCTGTCGACCAAAACCTGTCAGCCCCAATTATGGACATGGCCCACATTGAGCCTACTACCCGTCCGACACTTGTGTCTCATTTATTGGAATCCCCATGTGCTACTTATTTATCCATGATCATCCACACCTATTTTTATTCGATTTTTGCACAATGTCTGATTTTCATCCAACCCGGTTTGACCGAACCCAGTCCAAGCTCCATGTTACTCTCCATCATAACAACCTCATATTTTCTTGCCCAAAAATATCAAGTACTCTTCTACCTATTTTTCTAATAATCATTGGAATTTCTATTGATATTAAATCTATTGGAATGACCCCATTTCTAGCTATTTGATCCTAACCATTGATTTCCTCAATTAATCCTAACCCTCTATTTCCTCACTTTCACTCACAACAAAGTGTGCCGGCCCTAAAATTCATGGGACAACTTTTTCCCCACTCTCTCTCTCATTTATTATCTATCTCTCTCTCTCTTTCTAACTATTTTTCCCACACAACAAAAACAACAACAGCAGCTACAAACCACACCATGTCCCGACCACCACCACCACCACTCCCACATGGCCCGACCCCCTCCACTGGCCGTAGCCTGGCCGTCGGCCACCGTCGTCCACCCACAGCCGATCTCCTTCTCCTCCTCCTCATCCTTCTTCAAAACCGAACCACCATCAACCAATCACCTTACCACCCGACCACCATCACCACCGTGACCATCTCCGCCGCCACGTGGCCGCCCCCACGTCGCCGTGGCCAGGATGGCCTTCCCTGCCGCCGCCGTCGGCCGGGCTAGGCAGCACAGCCGCGCCACTACCAGCAACGCGCACAGCCGCATGCACAGGCACGCACGCGCGCGGGCCGCCGTCGTACGCCGCCGTGCCGCCACGAATAACGAAGTATACTTTATACCTTTAATAATTATACTAAAATTAACCCTGTTTGACTAGAGTTGGCCAGTTGACCAAAAGTCAACTGTAAGTTAACACTTGACCTAGTTTGACTGGATTATTGACCGAAGTTGACCTAGAGTTGTTTTGACTTAGAAAAATCTAGGATAATATAGATTGCTTGTAGAGATTTATTTATTATAACTTGAACACCTTGTAACCTGTGTTGCTTTAAATAGGACTCTGTGGCTTCAGTTGGACTCCTATACTTATCAGCTATTCAGGTTATCAGGCGAGTACATTCTTTGATCATTTCATATCTTGTTTAGGATTATATTTCCTGCTTTAGATTACTTTACATGATGCTGACACGTTGGAAATACGGATTAGTACTATATGGATCTTGTTGTGCGATGTTATCCCCTTAGCGGATACATCGGGTATTCGTGTTCGTGTACTTTATCGTGAGCATCGTGTACTCCTTGTATTCGTGACATTCGTGTACAAATCGTATGAAATCGTGTATATTCATGTATTCACCTGATCTCGTGTGCGACTATACTTCGTGTGCAATAACATATCATATCTAGATCCTTGTGTATTGATTGGGGCGGGGGAGTAGAAGTGGTTATGTAATCAATCCAGTAGATTACTCGTGTACAACCTCTGTAGATTACTCGTGTACAACATCGTGCCGTTTACATAACCATCTTGTGCTCTGAATCACTAGTCACTGATAGTTCTCTATATATGGTAGCTATTTACTTACAGTCTCTCTCTTTTTCATCATGTTATTTCTTCAGATCCTGTATCTTACTCTCTAGCATGTTTATATTTCCTAACCTGTTATGATATTGTTGAGATGTACTGTACTCACTCCTGTCCTGACTGGACCCGTTGATAAATTTTACAGATAGCTTGGAGATTGCCTGCTAGCCTAGAGGAGACACATTAGAGGTTGTTTAAATAGTTATTTCAATTGTCTGGAGTTGTATTTACTTATGGATTACTGTATCTGAGTTTGGATATTTGAGATGTATTTCTGGATTTGTGTATCTTAGACACTTAGATATCTCTCTGTTGTACCTCTTTTGGATTTCATGTTTTATCTATCCTTATCATGCTCTTTCTTAGATGTGATTGAGTCTTTATCTGCTATGTCACCCCCATTCGGGGAGTATAAACTGTTTAGCCTTATACTGTTAGATGCATGAGACCTAGGACAGCGTTCTACCGTCGACACTGCGGCGTAGGCTGGACGTACCCACTTCTCGTACCCTTATTCTAGGGTGCGGGTCGTGACACGTTTTTAGTGGTGGCCCATGCAGGTCGAGTTTGTGTAGTGGTATTCGAACTAGAGTACCACTACAGCCTGCAGTAGGATTAGGATATATTTTGAAGATACTCAATCACAATTAGGATCCCTTGAGAGATTCCTGGGACGACCCTTGAGAATCTTGTTTAACTCTGATTTGAAAAATCTTTTCCTTGATTTGATTTATCTTTATTTTCTGTTGTCGAAATTGATTTTGATGGATTATGGTTGAATTTGAGTTTGTATTTATCGATTTTGATGGAAGATTGTTGAGTTTTGAATCTTGATGTTAGCTGTAGCATCCGAGTTTGTATTTATATGATTTGAAGGATTTTTGTTCATTTTTGAATCTTGATGTTCGTGGATAAATTTAATTTGATTTTTGGGTATTCATTGTTGATTTAACTTAATTTTGTCAAGATGAAATTATATGGGCTAGGTCATCTAAGTTTTGGAATCTAGTCTTCTATATTCACATTAGCCAGCATGGTGAGGACATATAGTCTGGCTTTGGATATATTTCTTGGGTGTGGGAATTTAAGGTTTTCGCAGCCAAGCTAGCGGCATCGCAAAAATGTTAAATACCACGATTCTAGATGTATGTGCCTAAGTCGAGGACTTTGTGATTATCGTAGCCTTGCTTACTAGTATGACGAGGATTTAGAGCACCATGATTTTGGATAGACGCATATGATTATCAAATTGTACCTTAAATGTTTTTGAACATGTTTTCACTACTTTTGTTCAGTCTTTCAAAAAAAAAGAAGAAAATTTTTGTTTTGTTTTGTTTCTCATTATTTAACTTAGTAGTAGCTTTAGCTGTTTTTATAAACCCTTGTGTAACTTCTTACAAATTTCTTCTTAATGCAATAAATCGATGATTTTGCTAGACCTTATTTGGATTTGATATTATAGCCCTGATTTCAAAATGGGTTCCTCTTTTAAACAGATAAGCAGAACAGATTCCTTTATCCTTCTCTTCCTGCCAATATTTTATTTCCATCATTCTTGTCTTATATAACTGTCATGATTACATCAATTCTCTGTCTCGTATATAATTCTGTCAGCTATACCTTGAAAACTCTTGAACCTTCATACCATTTTGCCTGAGAAATGTTGAAGAAGTGACGTAAATCATCTAGTGCAGAAATGACGTAAATGGTTATCATAGAATGATTTGTAGGAATCAGAATGTAGGGTGTCAAATATGAAAAAAAAAATTTGAGAGGGAGATGTGGAAAAAGTTTAGAATGGAATCGAGTGATAAATGTTATCAATTTGGAAACAATCGCAGAAAATTTGGGTTACGAGAAATTTATGGATGTATTCAAACAAATTAATGAGGATATCAGAGGTCAACCTAGTTTTGAGGACTAGAAAATCTTGGTTATTGATTCTTGGGAACTATTACAAGGCTATGTAGAAATTTAGGGATGGAAAGGAGAATTTAATTGTATTATATGATCATGCAAAGTTGAACTAGATATTGTAAGAGGGTGACTAGAGACAGAGAGAACACAAGAATTTTAAGCTATAGGAATTATTTTTAGATGATTGGGAGAAATTGTGGAATTCAAAAGGATAACATTTGAAGGTGAACGTTGAAGAAAATATGAAGGTTGATTTATAAACAAGAATAAAATTTTGTGTGACATAGTGGTATTGGAGTTTAGTAAATACGAGACTTGACTTAAATAAGTACAAGGATTTCATAAACTGGATTTAGAGGTTTCAGATTTAATTAGAACAAGGTGAAGGAATTTGGAAATTTGATTAAATGAATAAGTGTTGATACATAATTAAGAGGGGTACGCTTCGTGAAAAATGTTACAGAAGTTTGAAATTTTGTCTATGGTGATCATGGTAAAAGTTTAGATTACTGAAGGTTATAAAATTTCGATGATAGTCATATGAAGGTTGATTTCATACTGGGGTTTGTGAGAAAATATGATTAGCAAATGGTAAACTGATGGTATCAGAGAGAGATGATTAACTGACCTTCGTATGAAATCTTTTCCTGTTTTTCTCTAAAAATGGTTTTTCAATATCATTAAATCCTAGTTTCCTTAATCACGACCAAATCGACTTCGATCACCTTTTCTTATCATATTTATATCTTGGGTTATACTCAATTAAATTAAATTTGATTGTGACCTGAATCTCCATCCTTGTATGCTCGTTCTCAGACCCTGTTGAACTGTCCTCCATATTGCCTAAATCTTGATTTTCCCATTTTGATCAACTTAGATCGTATTGAGACTAAATATTCTTAATATGTTTTGTGATTGGATTTTCATGCAATTGACTTTCATTCTTTAACTTGTGATTTTGATATTTTTTTGAATAGTACCCTTTATGGATAATTGGTAGTTATCTTTACTTTTTTTTGATGAGTACCAGTTTCATGTAGGATGGTAGACTGCCTTACAGTTTTGATGACTGTTATTCTGTATCTTTTCTAGTTTAGCACCCTAGATTGCCTGTGTGTTTTGATACCCTATGACCGTTTCGATTTGCATGACTAGTATACCTAGATGAGACTTTCACTGCCACCATATGCCATGACCCTGTATGACGTCCCTTTTGATGGTATGCTTTGTTTAAATTCTGGGACTTTGATTGTGGGGTTTTGACCTAGAGGGAGTACGAACATTTTAATTTCGAGGACGAAATTTTATAAGGTGGGTAGGATGTGAGCACCCTGAATTTCGGGTTGTTTTTTTATAAATTTTTCTGATTTATTTAGTTTTAATAAATGATTTATTCTGGTTATTTATCTATTAGTGTACTTTCCCGTGCCATTGATATTTGGAGTGTCAGGGATGTTCAACTCTGGAAATCTTCTTCACGAGTTTTGGAGTGGACATGATTGCCTTCATGACAGTATATAGTGTCCCATCCAAACTTGTTCCCTTGTGCTCTTTTTGCTTCGCAGAACTTCGGGTCGATTTAGACCATTTGATTATTAATTATTTTCCCACTCTTTTCCTTGATCATTTTCAGCGCGTTACCGTGACTTTTAAATTGGGAGCGCAAGACCAGTCAGTTTCTTAAAACCAACTTCTCATTGATGATCTACTCGAGACGCTCTTCACCCTTGACCTTCGTGTCCCACCCAGACACGTCATTTTGTGCTCCATTTGCTTCGCATAACTTTCCTGACACGTGACCCGATTTTATTTCACTCCACGGCGTCACATTCATATTTCCAACTTGATTTGTGGGTCCCCTGTCGACCAAAACCTGTCAGCCCCAATTATGGACATGGCCCACATTGAGCCTATTACCCGTCCGACATTTGTGTCCCATTTATTGGAATCCCCATGTGCTACTTATTTATCCATGATCATCCACACCTATTTTTATTCGATTTTTGCACAATGTCCGATTTTTATCCAACCCGGTTTGACCGAACCCAGTCCAAGCTCCATGTTACTCTCCATCATAACACCCTCATATTTTCTTGCCCAAAAATATCAAGTACTCTTCTACCTATTTTTCTAATAATCATTGGAATTTCTATTGATATTAAATCTATTGGAATGACCCCATTTCTAGCTATTTGATCCTAACCATTGATTTCCTCAATTAATCCTAACCCTCTATTTCCTCACTTTCACTCACAGCAAAGTGTGTCGGCCCTAAAATTCATGGGACAACTTTTTTCCCACTCTCTCTCTCTCATTTATTATCGATCTCTCTCTCTCTTCCTAACTATTTTTCCCACACAACAAAAACAACAACAGCAGCTACAAACCACACCATGTCCCGACCACCACCACTCCCACATAGCCTGACCCCCTCCACTAGCCGTGGCCTGGCCGTCGGCCACCGTCTGCCACCCACAACCGCTCTCCTTCTCCTCCTCCTTCTTCAAAACCGAACCACCATCAACCAATCACCTTACCACCCGACCACCATCACCACCGTGACCATCTCCGCCGCCACGTGGCCGCCCCCCACGTCGTCGTGGCCAGGCTGGCCTTTCCCGCCACTGCCGCCGGCCGTGCTAGACAGCACAGCCGCGCCACCAGTAGCAGCGCGCAGAGCCGCATCCAAAGGCGCGTACGCGCGCGCGGGTGCGGGCCACCGTCGTGCGTCGCTGCACCGCCGCGTGGGCTGCCGTGGCTCGCCATGGGTGCGCCCCACTCCAGCGAGTTCTCCCCTGACGGCCATCGTCCTCCGGGACGCGCCGTCGAGGCGATTCGTGCGTTTTGCACGACGTCCCGTCGTGACGCGCGCGAAATCAAGTTCATTTTGGCACTCCGTCGCAGCAACTTCGTCCATATTTTCCCGGAAATCCGACCGTTGGATCGGCGATTTCTTCGCTCCGTCACAATCTCGGTATATCCACCTTCATTCCTGTCAATTTTTGTCCGTTAATTTTATCGTTTTGTTACATCAAAACCGGCCACCAAGTTGACTGTTTAAATTGTATTAAATTTGGACAGTTTCGCGGGGCCAACTTCGTCAGCTTGTATCTCCTCCACCGCAGCTCCATTTGGCGTGCTACCAGTTCCGGTGCGAAGCTGGTATAACCCTCTTGCTACCCCTCCAGTTTCGTTTCATTGTGAGCTTGTTTGATTGGTTGAATTCGACGCCAAAGTTGGCCGTCCGAATTCGTAATTTCCAACTTGTAAAATTCTATTTTTGAACACGGGACTCCAGATTTCATTTCTGACACCACCAGTAGACTCGTGGCATCGTTCTGGCATATTTTCATATAAAATTTGTTAGATTTGGAGAATGTGGGCCCTGGCACATTTTTCGGTGCAAAGTGGGTCCCACATTCTGGGTCAACGGGACTTTTTGACGCCGGCTCATCGAAATCCAATTCTGGATATACTGTTGAGTTTGTATCGTCATTCTGGACTCGTTGACATATAATTTGCTAGGTTTTGGTGGACATTGGATCCGGCACGCATTTTGGTGCAAGTCGGATACCAATATCTGGGTCAACGGGTCATTTTGAGATCGGCTCATCGGAATCCAATTCTGGAGATACCGTTGAGTTCGTATCGTCATTCTGGACTCGTTGACATGTAGTTTGCTGAGTTTTGAGAACATTGGCTCCGGCACGCATTTTCGTGCAAACCGGAATTCCAAGTTCTGGTCAACGGACCAAATTGAGATCGGGTCAACGGAATCCAATTTTGGAGATACCGTTGGGTTCGTATCGTCATTCTGGTTTCGTGGACATATAATTTGTTATATTTTATAGCCTTGTTTTCTTGCACGTTTTTCGGTACAAAACGGCTCCGACAGGGACACCGTTTTGACCCAAAATTACCTTTTTGCCTTTGTGTCCAAATTGGACCGATGGGTAGGCTATCCTAGCTAATTTGACCATTCTGGACACGTTGGCGATGTTTATTTCATCGTCCGACAATGTTTGTTTATAGTTCCTCTGAGTTTAACCTTTTTATAATTTATTAATAATTAATTCTTATAATGTTCGTATTTTGGGATTAGTACAATAAAACTGAGATCAGTCAATTCCAGTGATCTCACATCGCTGAAATTGACAAGATGGACACGTGAAACATTATAATAAGATTATTAACTTTACCGTTAATCATCTTATCTCGATTTGTGTGTCGTAAGTTTCGACGTACGAATAACGAAGTACACTTTATACCTTTAATAATTAGACTCAAATTAACCCTGTTTGACCAGAGTTGACCAGTTGACCAAAAGTCAACTGTAAGTCAACACTTGACCTAGTTTGACTAGATTATTGACCGAAGTTGACCTAGAGTTATTTTGACTTAGAAGAATCTAGGATAATATAGATTGCTTGTAGAGATTTATTTATTATAACTTGAACACCTTGTAACCTGTGTTGCTTTAAATAGGACTCTGTGGCTTCAGTTGGACCACTATACTTATCAGCTGTTCAGGTTATCAGGCGAGTACATTCTCTGATCATTTCATATCTTGTTTAGGATTATATTTCCTGCTTTAGATTACTTTACATGATACTGACACGTTGGAAACACGGATTAGTACTATATGGATCTTGTTGTGCGATGTTATCCCCTTAGCGGATACATCGGGTATTCGTGTTCGTGTACTTTATCGTGAGCATCGTGTACTCCTTGTATTCGTGACATTCGTGTAAAAATCGTGTGAAATCGTGTATATTCATGTATTCACATGATCTCGTGTGCGACTATACTTCGTGTGCAATAACATATCATATCTAGATCCTTGTGTATTGATTGGGGCGGAAGAGTAGAAGTGGTTATGTAATCAATCCAGTAGATTACTCATGTACAACCTTTGTAGATTACTCGTGTACAACATCGTGCCGTTTACATAACCATCTTGTGCTCTGAATCACTAGTCACTGATAGTTCTCTATATATGGTAGCTATTTACTTACAGTCTCTCTCTTTTTTATCATGTTATTTCTTCAGATCCTGTATCTTACTCTCTAGCATGTTTATATTTCCTAACCTGTTATGATATTGTTGAGATGTACTGTACTCGCTCCTGTCCTGACTGGACCCGTTGATAAATTTTACAGATAGCTTGAAGATTGCCTGCAAGCCTAGAGGAGACACATTAGAGGTTGTTTAGATAGTTATTTCAATTGTCTGGAGTTGTATTTACTTATGGATTACTGTATCTAAGTTTGGAGATTTGAGATGTATTTCTGGATTTGTGTATCTTAGACACTTAGATCTCTCTTTGTTGTACCTCTTTTGGATTTCATGTTTTATCTATCCTTATCATGCTCTTCCTTAGATGTGATTGAGTCTGTATCTGCTATGTCACTCCCATTCGGGGAGTATAAACTGTTTAGCCTTATACTGTCAGATGCATGAGACCTAGGACAGCATTCTACCGTCGACACTGCGGCGTAGGCTGGACGTACCCACTTCTCGTGCCCTTATTCTAGGGTGCGGGTCGTGACAATCAACCAAATTTTGCAAGTACAACCCCCGTCGTTTCGAGGGCACGGAAGATGCCATTTTAGCGGATGCATGGCTTAAGGATTATTTAGGCTATTCTGACAGTGGCGAAGGTACCGACAGAAGAACGCGTGGATCTAGTGAAGCTATTACTTCAGGACCTCGCACGTGATTGGTGGGAATCAGAAGAAGTGGGCATTAGACGTCCTGTTGCTTGGGAAGATTTTACCGCAAGGTTCAAGACGAAGTACTATGGAGTTGTGGCACAGTTTGAGCTACAACAGAAGTTTATCAACCTCAAACAGGTTGGCAAGACAGTGGATGCTTATGCAGCAGCGTTCTGCAGACTGAGTAGGTTCGCCCCGGAGATGGTAGCAATGGAGAGCCAGAGGGCTATGAGGTTTCAGAAAGGGTTTCATCTTGAACTCTTGCAATATATAGAAGGGCACAACTACCAGACTTTTGATGAGATATTGACGGCAACCCAAAGACATGAGATCACCATTCAGAGGATCACAGCAAGGACTGGAGGTCAGAAGAGATCTCACAATCAGATTAAAGGAGGAGGGAGAGTAGCACCCCGAGTTACACCATCTCATGGCGTTCGCATTCACGATGTGGCAATGCGAGGGCCAGCACCACCAGCCAGGCAACAACAACAATAGAAGAACACCCAGCAACCCCCAACGGGCTGTACTTATTGTGGAAAGGCCGAGCACACTAGAGATGTGTGTCAGGCATTGAACAGACAGTATTTGATATGTGGGAGTCCAGATCATCGGGTTTCCACCTGTCCTATGAATTCGAGGTCAGGAGGACCAGTGCAGCAATCTTCTGCTCTGCAAGTACTAGAGGCAGGCCAGTACCAAGGACCAGCGATGGCAGTGAGACCGTTGTCACAATGTCCGTTGATGTCGCAGGCTCAGATGTTTCGGCATCAGGGAGCGCCGATGCAGCACCAACAGCATAGACCACCCCAGCATCACCAAGGCAGGTGCCAACAGCAACATCATGCTAGGCCGCAGCATGGAAACCAACAAGGAGGTTGAGGTCAGGCATTCAATCTGTCCTTGGAAGAGGCATTGGCATCGGGCGATGTTGTGACAGGTAACATTCTCGTCGCCTCATATCCTGCAGTAGCATTATTTGATTCGGGAGCATCACCTCATTTATATCTGTACAATTTGTGACACGACTAGGAATGGAGTTCGAGGCATTGCCAGGGAGGTTAAATATACTCACTGGTATTGGGCTCGTAGAAGTTAGTAGAGTTATTCTAGCGTGTAGTGTTGTAGTGTGCGGGCGTTCCTTACCCGCCAGGTTGATAGAATTTCCTATGAGGAATTTCGACGTCATTTTAGGCATAGACTGGCTGAAAGACAGTTGTGCCACAATAGATTGCCGTAGAGAGAGTGTATCTTTTAATATTCTAGGCATGGACCGATTTACCCTAGTCAGATCAGTGGCAACCCAACAAAAAGAAGAAGGAATAGCAGCGACTATGGAAGAAGTTCAAGTTCCAAAGGTAGTTGAAGAGTTCATTGATGTATTTCCCGAAGAACTTCCAGGTTTACCCCCAGTTAGGGATATTAAGTTCAGTATAGAATTGGCACTTGGGACTCAACCTATATCAGATCGGATTTACAGAATGGCAGATTCCGAGCAGGCCAAGGTGTATCAGCACGTAGAGGAACTGAAGGCGAAGAAGTTTATTCGAGACAATGAATCACCATGGGCAACACCAGTAGTACTTGTGGGGAAGAAGGATGGGTCATCAAGATTATGCATTGACTACAGAAAGCTCAACGTAGCGATAGTAAAGAACAAGTATCCATTACCAAGAATCGACGACTTGTTTGATCAGTTGAGCAGAGCAAGAGTTTTCTCCAAGAAAGATCTTCGGTCAGGGTACCATCAAGTCAGAGTTCGAGAAGAGGATATTCCCAAGACAGCATTCAGGTTGAAGTACGGGCATTATGAGTTCCTAGTTATGCCGTTTGGTTTGACCAATGCTCCAGCAATATTTATGGATTTAATGAACCACATTTTTATGCCATACTTAGATCATTTTGTCGTTGTGTTCCTCGACGACATTCTCGTATACTCAGCTAGTGAAGAAGAGCATGAAGATCACCTTAGAAAAGTGTTGCAGGTTCTGAGAGAGAACCAGTTGTACGCCAAGCTCAGCAAGTGTGAGTTTTGGACGGATCGAATTTCATTCTTGGGACACATCATATCAGGAGCTGGAGTAGCAGTGGATCCCAAGAATGTAGAAGCAGTAGAGAGTTGGCCAGTACCTAAGACCGTAGCTGATGTGCGTAGTTTCTTGGCATTGGCAGGGTATTACAGAAGGTTCATATCAGACTTTGCAAGACTTTCAGCACCCATGACTCGCTTGACACGAAAGGATGTGCCATTCGTCTGGTCGGCAGAATGCCAGGCATTATTTAAGAATTTGAAGCAGAAATTGATATCAGCACCTATTTTTACATTACCAGTTGGACCCGGAGGTTTTACCGTTTATTGTAACGCGTTAGGAAAGAGACTTGGGTGTGTCCTCATGCAACATGGGAAGGTGATAGCGTATGTATCTAGGCAACTTCGGGACCATGAGAAGAATTATCCGACTCATGACTTGGAATTGGCAGCAGTAGTATTTGCTTTGAAGCTATGGAGGCATTACTTGTACGGTGATCGAGTGGATATGTACACAGACCACAAAAGTCTGAAGTACATCTTTACTCAGAAGGAACTGAACATGAGGCAGAGAAGATGGTTGGAGTTGATCAAGGATTACGACGTAGAGCTTCAGTATCACCCAGGCAAGGCTAACGTGGTAGCAGATGCTCTTAGCAGGAGAGGCAGCGTACTTATGTTGACATCGCAAACGTATATCTTAGAAGACCTTCAGGAGATGGACATCGAGGTTATACTTCCCAGTAATGTAGGAATTCTGGCGAGTCTACGAGTTCAATCTGACTTGGTAGACAGGATCAAGACAGCTCAGGCACAGGACCCAAGGATTCAGAAGCTCAGGACAATATGAGTCGGGACTCAGAAAGGATATGAAAATTTATGAAGATGGTACACTTAGGTTTGGATCACGCCTATGTGTGCCTAGTGGAGATATCAGACATGAGGTTATGACAGAAGCCCACAGTTCTCAGTATTCTATACACCCCGTGTTCGATTCTAGGATGATGACTTGAGAATTTTATACTATATTACTATTATGACTCGATGTCCTAACTAGAGGATCTGGCCTAGTGTCTCTTGGATACGATTCGTAAAGTCACATAGGAGGAAAGAACATACACTGTGCGCTTGGACTATTTTTCCACAGAATATGTCGTTGTCTCATTACCAGAGCTTCGTGGATTTCATAGTTTGCCACAGCTTCCTTACCGGAACTATGGAGGATTTCATAGTTTGTTGGAGTGCCTATCAGTTCTCCAGGGTACACCATGACAGCCTACGTATTCGAGTGATGTTCTCAAATTTGCATTGTCATTTTAGCTGGTTATGTTAGATTCACCCATGCTTTGTAGTCTTATTTACTTTATCTATATATATCATCATTGTCGTACCCTTGGCTTGCATATTATGCACCTTGTTGCGAACCGCTGAGGACCTACTTTTTTTTTCAGATTTAGGTAAGGAGGAGTACCCGAAGATCTACGGTCCGGGGCCGATTCATGAGCAGGAATAGTAGCTGAGGACGAGGTTCTCTCATGGGACTACCTTTTATTTCAGTGGTTGGATCCCTTCTTAATCTGATGTCATTATCTAGATAGCCGATGATCAGATCCATTTATCTTCCTGTATTTCTTTCATTTCAGACTTGTACTAGCGGGATTGTTCCCGCGCAAGACTTTCATTTCAGTTTGTTTATGATTATTTTTGAACTTATTTATTTCAGCACATGTGGTAGTCATTTTATCTCTATGTGTTCTTTGGATCGTATTGTGGATGAGTTTAGTTTACATGTGATTTGGGCATTAATTATTGATGTTGTACTTTACAACTTAAGTTCTACCTTAATGGTTCCATTAAATTGGGATAACCATTGGAGTAGTACTCGCTAGCCATTGCCACGTGGCTCGGTTCTGTATTTTTGGAACTGTGATGTTACATATGTCATTCCTTTTCATTGTTTGTATAGTCATTATCATATACTTGGAACTGCATGCTTGAATTGTACTCATTCTATTCCTGACTGGAAACTTATTTTTTAGATAGTCGCTTGCTACTCTATGCATTGGATCCTTGAGAGAGACATGGACATGTTTCGAAGGCCGATCCTAGAGACTAGTTAGATAGATGAGTTCATCATAAAAGTTTATTTAGTTTTTTTTTATTTTTGTGAGACATTGTATTTTATCCAAATATAAATCTTTGAATATTAAAATTTAATTTAGTATTGTGAATAAGCAAATTAAAGTAAATATTGTGACTTTGATCATTGAGGATCTAGACAGCTTACTATGTCAATTATGCGATGTAGGCTGGACTTCTCCATGTACTCGCATCCCGAAAAGTGGATGCAGGTCGTAACAAGAAGCATAGGCAATCTCATTCTTATTCTGCTCCATAACACATCTTGGATCCTTTCCTTAAGTATCACTATAGATAGCACATCCACCTGATCCTGATGGCAATGTCAAGATAGGAGTTGTAATCAACCTCTTCTTCAGCCCATCAATCACATCCTGGCAGTCTTCAGTCCATACAATCTCGACATGCTTCCGAGTAAGTCTGGTCATCGGCTCAGCTATTGGAGAGAAATCCTTCACGAACTTCGTATAATATCCAACCAAACCCAAGAAGCTCCTGATTTCTGCAACAAAACATAGATTAGTCCAAGACTCTACAGCAACAATCTTCTTAGGATCAACAGATATTCCATCTCCAGTCACCACATGCCCAAGAAACACTACCTTGTCTAAGAAAAACTCACATTTGTTTGCAAAAACAAAAGTATAAAACTTTATTGATACAAACTTTGTAAAGATTACAAGAATTCTGGGAAAGTACAACTGTAGGAATCCAATCTAGAAGACGATTGCTTTATCCCTTGGACGATGTGAACTTTGAAGACGGTAGCCTCTGAAGTTGACTTGAAGGCAAAAGCCTCGGAGAATTGAAGGCAAAAGCCTTGGAAGAATGCAGCAGCACTTAGACAAGAACTCCTGAACTCTCTGAATTTTTATGTCTGATCTCTATATCTGATCTCTGATCTCTTGAATGAAGACTTGAAACTCTATTTATAGAGTTCTGGAAATAACTAATTTTTAGTTATTCTGAATGGCGCAAGTTGGATTGCGCAGGAACTGGATTGCGCAGACACTGGATTGTGCAGGCAGTTATCTGGTTATAGGCTGACTATCTTGGACACATGGCATCATTTGATTGAAATGTGCATGATCGTGTAAAGGCGGTTGCCACGTAACGAGCAATTGATGGCATGAATGCCACATGTACTTTTGTCAGTTGACATGATGAAGTGCGTCACATGAATTGCACTGACTTCAGATTGTGTTGAAGTGGATTGCGCAGACACTGGATTGCGCAGACACTGGATTGCGCAGGCACTGGATTGTACTGGATTGCGCTGCATGTACAGCTGTCCTCGAGCGCTGTACGGCACAATAAACGAACAATCTCCTTGTTCTTTGTGCTGTCAGCTGTCAGAAAGATTTGATTTTGTCAGGTAATGATGACATTGCCACGTCAGCCTGCGCAGTTGAAAGTGTGTGCAGTCTGGTGAACGCAATCTGAATGATGCACGATCTGATGTCTGCGCAGTTTATTTGAAAGTTATATTTCTTGATTTTCTGACTTTGTTAATAGGTGCAACTTGATTTTTTAGGACCTACAAGACCCCCTTCAAAGTTTTCGAAAGTTGAATTTATTCAAAGTTTCGAAATACTTTGAATTTTGAATTTTAAATCAAGTTGCGCATGAGTTGTCTGCGCAATCGAATAGATCAGTCCGACTTTTTCGGCGCAGTCTGAGGCAGCCGTTACTATTTGAAAAACTATAAATAGTTCTCTTCAATATTCATTTTATTCTTTACTTTGCTTTTGTGAGAGAAGTCTCGAGCCTATTCCTCCTTTCTTCTCCATCGAATCTCCATGGCTCCTAAGCGTTCTTCCGCCGCTGCCAAGGGCAAGGCCCCCGTCGAGCCTTCGGCTAGGGTTGCACGACGTCCTTCTCGGCATGAGACTGCGCATCCTGCATTGCAAGGTAGATGACTCAATCGAAAACTCTTTTTAGAGTTTTTCGACTTCACTGATCTTCAAAATCCATCTCTTTTTAAAGATGTGATCATATTGCGCCACCCTTTTTAGGTCTTGGTTGCACGAACTAGTTATTCTTCATTTTTATGAAGAATACTTTCTTGCACAATCGATTGAACTGCGCTGATAAAAAGTCAGCGCAATCTGCTGATTTACGCAGGATTACCAGCGCAATCTGATGCTGGCGCAAACTGATGGATGCACAATCTGATGGTTGTGCAGTCTGATGGTTGCGCAATCTGATGGTTGCGCAGTCTGATGGTAGCATCCTTGATTTTTTCTTGTGCTGAATTTTTGTTTTCTCTGTTTGATGCAGTTGATACCAGAGAAGATCCGGGGTATGAGAACTTTGTAGGAACTCTTTCAGAATCGGAATTCAAAGAGGACCTGTCCTATGTGCACTATCTACAATATGATCTGCCAGCTTCCCGCCAAGCTATCTTGGTAACCCAAGATAATGAAACCCTGTTATGTCTGATGAATGGGCAACCTTTGGAGTCGACAGATGCCATTGTTCACAAGAAACCCCTATTTCTGTTTGGCGAAGCTTTTGAGAAGAGCTCTCAGCCGAGGCCACGGATGGAAGAACGGATTGTCCAACAGAAAGACAGGACAATCTCGATACCAGATGTCTTTCGCTGCCTCCCCTTATCTCGATATGCTCATGCAAGCTATCCGAGAAAAATGGAATGGAATCTCACACCTTTTCAGGATGCCCATCCAGGAAAGATTTATGTGAAGAAGGGGCCTAACAAGAAAGACATGTTCTACAGTTCTTCGGAACGATACAGTGTCTTGCTCAGAGGTTTAAAGCCCGGTTGTATTCCGCCGGAAAATTCTTCTTTGTTATTGCCCGTGAGAAATATTCGCGAATGAGTTTGCGAAGGTCGAAGGGAAGTATCCAGATCAAGACCTCAGATTAACTGGACTGGTGAACCCAGACTATAAGAGATGGAGTTGTACAGCAAACTGGATTTTGACTAAGTTTGAAGACAAACTTCAGCAGATTAACTTGTATCAAGCAGTGTATGCCACTGTTTACGGTTTTACCCCCAATTCGCATCTATTTCTGGCTCTAGCAGAAAGATACAACTACAGAACAGGGACTTTTATGACTCCCTGCGGAGAGATTGGGTTTGCCCTTCACGAGATGCAGTACATCTCTTACCTGCCGATGGGGGATGCCCCGTATGAGGAATTTGTCCCAACTAATGATGAGTTGGACAAACTTCAAAAAGAGAACGCCGCCATGGTAGCAGTCTTCGAAGGACTGCTGTGTCATTATAAAATCTGCTCTTTGTTTTACCAAAGTGGTACATCTGGCACCTGTTATTCATCTAAATGGTTGCCTTATCTGTTCCTCAACCATATTGAAGAAAAGAAGACCAAGGAATATGACAACTGCTATCCCGACTTCTTTAAACCACTGAGCAGCACTGAAGTGGTGAAGTTAATGGAGAGAAGTGGTGACTTGGATGTCAAGATCAAGGACGATTATCAATGTCCTCCTCTAAAGAAAGGAGACATTCTTGAGAGTTATATGAGAGTGGGATATCGATTTATGTCAAAACAAGCCTAACTGGCGGGTTTTTTGACATACTGGCTCCGTAGATTCGTCGTTCCCGGATCAAGTGCCGTAGACCGCTTCCATCGCGGTGTTCTTTTTGCTGCCGTTCGATTAGTCTTCGGCTACAAGATGGATCTCTTATCGGCGATGACTTGTAGAATGAACGCCAGTCTCCGCCTGTACGTCGATTTGATGCTGAAAGCTAAGGGCGAGAAAGAGTTTCCTCGGCTAGAATTGCCGTATACTTATCTGTTCGGGTGGTTGCTTCTACACCATCCTATTTTGATGGACCCTAACATGGGACCAGTCGGTGGCAGCTTTTTGCGGAGATTCTCCCACGGTAAGTGGAAATACACTTCCTTGAGAGATTGCGGATATGCTTTGAACCTTGGCAAAGGATGGAACTTCTATTGCACTCCTCCTCCCGCCGGATATGAACAGATGCCGACCAACATGGTTGACTCAAAGATGCAACCTTTGAATCGTACAACTTTTAATTGGTTGAAGACAATTCGTCCATCCCACTTGGTGTATCGATTTGAAGAAGAATGCTACTTGGAGCCATATCTTCCCAGCCGGTTTGCTCGGCAGTTTGGATATGACCAATTCCACGTAGGTAATGCTATCACATGCCTACAAGGAAAAGGTTTCTTGATAGATGGAGCCCGAGCTTGGGCTTATTACAACGCTCGAGATACGAGTAACGTTCTCGATGCCGGTGAATAGTAATCATGGCCCTCGTATGCTGTTCACATATTTAGTGTTTTATACATCATCGAACACTTTTGTCGAGAACTTCAATCTTGCAGATAGCTTCGCGTCTGCAACGAGATTGAAGAAGGGAGGAGCCAACATGTCACTTCCAGGTAATGATGAGGTGCACGAGCCAGTGTATGCACCCTTAGAAGTTTCGAGGGACGTTATGTTCCCTGAAGAGATTAACGCGCCACTGCGTGTTTCTTTGAAGGTTGCTAAATCTTCGGCCAAGAAGAGAAGGAGAGAGGGGCCTTCCGTCCCAGCTGCGAAGAAGAAACTGATCTTGGACCATTCTTCAGAAAAGATTACTACCAGATCTCAATCTCGGCAGCTGGCCCAATTCATCAGGAAGAAGCTGCCACACCGACCTCTGTTCAAAAACAAGTTGAGACAATAAATGCAGAGAGTTCTGAGAGACCTCTGCATAGAAGGAAAAGGTTGGTCCGCAGAAGACAAATTTTGTCTTCGATCGTGATAGACGCTGCAGCGGGACTCACCATGCCCTCTCCCACTCCTGTTTCTGAGTCTGGGAATAAAACTCCCAGTCCAGAGCAGAGAGAGGAAATTAAGCAGAGGGAAGAGCTGGACCAGAGAAATGAGGCTGAAGAGCCCAGCGATAACATTGTTGTAGAAGCATGGAAAATATTAAAGAAAATGACCTATGCGGCCAAAAGAACCCCATGCGGCTTAGAAAACTCATGCGGCTCAGGGAGTCATGCGGCATAAGGAGCTATGTGGCCCGAGGCATTCCATGCGGCTCAGAAGACACGTGGCCTGACAATGCTCCCCTCCGACCCAGGCTGCATTAATTACTTTGACGGCTGACCCCTCTGAAAAGTTGACAGCCCTGACACAAAAGCAGATAATTATGACTCTGTCATAATGATGAATCTCTAGGGAAGAGAAAAGAGATCTCTGACACAAATCCTCCGAGAGCCATAAAAATGCCACGTGGCCTTGCCACGTGGGCGTTCGTATGCGGCTCACTTCTCATGCGGTTCAGAATGAATCCTATGCGGCTCAGGTCAAGAAAGCCTCATGCGGCTCGAATAAAGAACTTCTCATGCGGTTCAGAGTGAATCTGTCCTATGCGGCTCAGGCCAAGAAAGCCTCATGCGGCTCGAGCGAGAACTTCTCATGCGGTTCAAGAGGATCATGTCCATGCGGCTCAGGCGGATATGTACCTATGCGGCCCACAAGGATTACTCCTCTGTGGTTCGAGGGCTCAAGTGAGGGCCATTGCCCAGGCAGCCCTGGCACGTGGGCTTAACCATATTTGGCTCAATTTCATATGCGGCTCACTCGTCATGCGGTCGAGATCCCCCCAGCAGCTCCTAGGACACGTGTCCTAAACCGATTAATTCCTCAGATTTGCTGCCATTAAAGATTGGGTCAAATCCCAATAATCTGGGACACGTGGCAGAAGAATAGATCTAATTTATTCGCAGATATCAGAAGATCATTATAAGGAAGATTTATTCCAATTAGCATTAATTGCTAATGGGATTTGGTGTAATCTACACCTAATGGCTCGGATTCGTCACAATCAGAAACGAACGGCCTGGATTGACCAATCCCCAGGCCGCCGCCATCTCCAAGAGCTAATCATTGGCAACCCTAATGATCACATCCCATTATTATAAATAGCAAGGTGCCATGCCCTTGTAAAAAGATATACAATATCAGAGAGAAATACGTATATACAGGGAGACTTCCTCCCATAGTCAGAGGAAGAATACACACAGAGAGAGAGAAGCCAGAAGAGCAGTCAGAGGAAGAGCAAGAAGAGCATTTCTTCATCAACGCCAACCATCTTTTCACAGGAGCCAAGGCTGCGTACCGATCGTCCAAGGAGTAAGGCAGGGCTGCCGTCGCCTTTTCGAGCCTCTATCGTCACCCCCCCAGAATCTAAAATAAACAATTGTACTTAGACTGCTGTACCTAGGTTTTCGTCCCTAGGCTTTCTTTGTATAAGCGAGTTTGTAACGTGAAGTAAAAGTCCGGTCCTCCGATAATTGTTCTGTTCTTTTATATTTCATGGCAAACACGATGGCGACTCTGCTGGGGACTAACTTCTCCACGGCTGAGGAGTTGGTGACGCAATCGGACGCAGCCAAAGTTGGCTCCATACAACAAAAGATGGTCGTCCACTTCGACCAACACGCGTTTGAAGAGATGCTCTCCGAAGGAAGCGCTGGCCCGGCTCAGAAACGCACCCGCGGGACGAAGGCTCGCAAAGAGTGGAGGCCAAAATCATTTGCTCCTCCTGCCTTCGATGGGATACCCTCTGTTGCTCAAGACGGCGAGAAAGACTCTCCTGCGGCCCCACTTCAAACCGTAGACAACTCTGCTGTCCCCAAGTCCGGCAGAAGAAAACACTATGATGCTGGACTTGCAGGGGCAAAGAGGAACTCTATGCGATCCGAGCCGCATAAGGGTATTACCCGCGGAGAGAAAGCTCATGCGGCTACATCCGTCAGCCGCATGAAGAAAACTCATGCGGCCACATCTGTCGGCCGCATACCATATGCGGCTACAGTTGCCAACCGCATGGATGAGACTCATGCGGCTACTGAAGTCAATCGCTTGCAGAAAACCCATGCGGCCACTATTGCCAACCACATACGGCCAGCCTGCACGGTCGTGACTCCTAGCCGCATAAGAACAACTCATCCCACAGCAGAAGACAACCGCATGCAGACAGCCTGCACGGTACCCAATGCTAGCTGCATAGCGTCCGTTCCACGCTTCTCTCAATCAGTCTTCGACCGTCTCTCATGCGGTCCTGACTCTGATGGTTCTCTAGATGATAAGCCAGACTCTGTGGTATTCAACTTGGACTCCTCCAATTACGCACCCGCAAGTGCTAAAAGGAGGAAGTCTAGGGCAGCGCGGGCTCACCAAGCCCAGTCAGCTGCCCCAACCTCTGACTATCGGGGTGTCCCGCTGGTTATCATGCGGGCCTCTGATGGGAAGTTGTACAGAACCGCTCGAGTCCAGCCCCCGGCGGCAAACGGACAGAGTGGTTCCTCTGACCTGCGTGAGGTTATCCTCCACAAACGCAAGGAAAGAGAAGGGGCCCCAGTGTGCAAAGAATCCTCACACGGATGTCACTGTACCCAAATCATCGTCAACTGCTGTTACAACAACGCGACAGTGACGAAAGACCGGCCGTCCATCTTCCAAAGACTACAGCATCCGAGCTCGGAAGACGAGGCACCTCCTGTTGTCTCCTGCAATTCTACTCAGAAAGTCTCCGTCGAGGGGAGAGGGAAGAAGACAAGCATCTCCAGCCCGAAAATATCAACCACTACAGCTAAGAAATTGTCGGCTAAACGGTTGCCCTCCACCGGAGTATACCAACACACCCGTTCGAAGACAAAATCTGCTACAACGGGAGATTCATCGTCCACGAGGGACGTAGGAGCTGGGGGTAGTACTCCTCCGAACGTCCACAATAATTCAATGTTTCAAGGAGACGAGCCCGGGGAAACAACCCTCCCATTAGGTGCAACGGACGCTGATATCCCCGAGGACATCCGTGACTCTCAAGATGAAACAAGCTCCGATGCTGGGGGTACTGTTCCTTCCGAGTCCGAACCCGAAGAGAATATTCCCACATATCCCGATGATTTCTCAATGCATGGATACGACTCAGAGGGCACATCCTCCACCACTCCTCATGTAAAGACGGTATTCATGACGGACAACAATCAAGGCGGTTCCAGTGATCGCCAACGCATCGACACTTTGGAGGCCATACTGCATGTATTGGTCAAGTCGGTAGACGAGATCAAAGCGGCTCTTCCCACTCTGCAGGGAATGACACCTGGCCAAACAAGCGCAGGTCCCGCAATCAATGTAGATTCAAATTCAGCGGCACCGAACCTGGGTAATAATCCTCCCGAAATAACGGCCCCTACCGCGACAGATGAGGCCCGAGAAGTAAGGAGAGAGGTTCAGGAGCTCCGAGCCATGTTCCACGCCCAAGAAAACTCTCAAGATTTCAGAATACGGTAACCATATCCTGCTGAATGGAGGGATGTTCCGTTCCCACCAAGATATAAGCCGTTCAACATCAACCCATATGATGGCAAGACCTCAGCAAGTCGGTACATCACTTACTTCGAGGTCACCACCGACCATCTGTCCCATGATGACGCTATCCTCATACGATTATTCACCGGGGCATTGGAATGAGTCGCCTTCGACTGGTACCGCAACCTGCCAGACAACTGCATCCACTCATTCGCTGGCTTCAAACGCTTGTTCTTGGAGAGATTCTATAAGGTAGGGCAGGACGTCACAATGTCTACCCTCATAGACGTCGTCCAAGGAGAGAAAGAGCTGACGAGGAATTACATTGAGCGATTTTGTCAAACCGTAATGAAGTTACCATCTGGCAATCCGGATTCCTCCTTGATTGAAATTTGCCAAAAAAGACTACTCCCAACAATTAGTCTCTGGATGGGCGAAAGTCAATTCAAGGACTGGAAGGCTTTTATCATCAGTGCTACAAGTGTCGAAGAACGATTGAGAAAGGCTCGCCAACTAGGGTTGCACATCTCAGAGGGAGATAACAAGGGCAAGCGTCCCAACACCAACATCGACAATGGGGGTAGCCCCTCCAACAATCGGGACAACAAAGGCAAGCAGGCTATGGTGGCCGACACGGCCCAGAAGTCCGAGTCACAACCAGCAGACAAACAATGGCCTCAAATCACTTACTCTTTCGAAGACGGCCACGTCAAGCCTATCTTGGACATGCTCATACAAGGGGATAGAATTCAGCTTTCTCCACCAAGACGGGAGCCTCGGTCGGCTGACCTGGAGAATCCAAAGTACTGCCATTATCATCGCTATGTTCATCATGCTACACATGACTGCTACCAACTAAAACTGTACATCCAAAACCTCATCGATTCGAACGCTTTGGCCATCGATTTCGAAGAGGTAACCGTGGCAGCCAATATGGTGTCCGTACAATTCGGCAGCTTCCCTCCGACGGAAACTCAAGACGGGGTGGTTCCCATCCCTCTGGCGACGATGGAGATTACCAATCTTCCACCTCCCCGAGATCAAACTACCGGTCTAGTACCTCTCACTACATCGCGAGGAAAAATCATGTGGGTCCATCCGGACCTGGTCTACGAGGTGACTCAGTCCACGATGCCTCCCATTCACAAAAAGAGAAGTGGAAAAGTCAGATCCTGCCGTACCGTCTCGACAGATGAAGAAGAAGTCACGGCCGTCGTTACTCGATCTGGAGCACAATCTCAACCTGTGGCTGAGAACTCGACTGATGATCATCCGCCCACTACCACTGACGCTCCAGGGCCTCCTCAGCCTCCGACGACCGACAAGCCTAGGCCGAAGGAGACTCGCTTCGACAAATCCCTCCGAAAGGAGACACCTCAGGGGCTGGAAAGGCCCTACAACTTCGACATCTTGGCACAATTGGCCAATACACCGGCCAAATTGTCCTTATATGAACTCCTGAGGCTCTCGAAGGATGTCCGCGTGGCCTTGGGCGATGCACTCCAAAATGCCGACGCGTACTTGGCTCAGGCCAACCTCACGGGAGAAAATCAGCCCACAGATCTCCAAGACAGCGCATGTACGGGAGCGATGCCCAATATCGTCTTCACCCCGCAGGATATGCTCATCAAAACCAACCTGCACGATCGCCCGTTATACTACACTGGATACATCGACGACGTGAAGGTGGACCGGATGCACATACGCCTTCCCAAGAAGGGTCGTCACCCCGATGCGAGGTCTGACACTTCTAGCGAACCGGCCACTCCTCGCCCCACATCGAGTACCAAACTGGAGGTTGCTAGTCTACCAACGACTCCACGCTCTGCTCCGCCAATTGAACCTCTGACAATCAAGCTTCCCAGGTCGTCCTCTCAGTCTTCATTTACATAGGGGGTAGCCGAAGAGGAATCGGAGCTAGCCAAGTATGTGGCTGCCTATACTGATGTTCCCTCCGCTGATGATGTAATCCCCCTAGAAAAGATACCTTATTTCATCAATAAAGGGCTATCTTTGAACTACATCGAGCTTAATAAGCTTTGTACGATGTACGCTATGGAACATGGTATAGGCACCCACCTACACACACAGGTGACAAATGTGCACACCACAATCCAGCTTATTCCAGCAGAAGACACTTATCGCATAATAGAGGGAGGGGATCACCCAATCATCTTCGACCGAAAAGATGATCCGCATCCCTTCACCATAGAGGAAGCCGACCTTGGGTCAGATGCCGAAAGACTGCCTCTGTATCTCTATAGCCCCCAATCCAAATATCTCATGCAGAAATAGGGGTATGATCTGGAGACGGTGCCAGGCTTGAACTACGGCACTGGGCGACGACTACCTTTGAAGCCTCCAGTCCCGGCTGGCAAGCCACGGGACTACTATAGCAAAACTCGATGTGGACTAGGGTATGTAACTCCAACAACGACCCCTGAGAGTTCAGATGAAGAGTGTGACTGGCAGTCACATTCAACCGGGTCACCAACTTCCGACTCGGATACCAGCATCGGAGACATATTCAGACAAGTCCTGTCAGTCAACATGGCATTCGCTGACGCTTACGAAGAAGACGAAGACATTCATGAAATCCTCGAACTAGAACCGTGGGCCCAACAGCTGGATACACAATGGGAAAAGCGGTTTGAGCAGAGAGAACCTCCTACCGAAGATGAGGTTATGCAGGTCGACCTCGGCAGCGAATCCTCCCCAAAGCCAATCTTCGTCAGTAAAAGCCTAACAGACGAAGAGCGATAATCGCTGCTGAAACTTGTCAGATAATATATTGACGTGTTCGCATGGAGTTATGAAGACATGCCGGGATTAGACCCCGATATCGCTCTTCACAAGCTCAACATACGGCCAGATGCAAAGCCAGTCAAGCAGCAACAACGACGCTTTCGCCCAGGCGTTATGGATGCGATTGAAGCCGAAGTCAACAAACTAATAGCCAGCGACTTCATTCGTGAGGAGCAACATCCTGACTGGGTCGCCAACATAGTTCCGGTCCTTAAGAAGAATGGGAAGATCCGAGTCTGCATCGACTTCCGTAATCTGAATGAGGCATGTCCGAAAGACGAATTCCCCCTCCCTATCACAGACATCATGATCGACAACACATGCGGCTTTGAACATATGTCATTCATGGATGGATTCTCGGGGTACAACTAAATCAAGATATTTCCCGACGACGAAAAGCACACATCATTTCGAACACCGATTGGCACATACTGCTACACAGTCATGCCTTTCGGTCTAAAGAATGCTAGCGCCACATATCAGCGAGCCATGAGTATCATTTTTAGAGAACACTTGCGCAAGACGGTGGAATGCTATGTCGATGACATCGCCGTCAAGAGTCGCCGTAAGGGAGATCATCTGCAGGACCTGAGGACGGTATTCGACCTGATGAGAGCCCACAATCTGAAAATGAACCCTACGAAATCTTTCTTGGGCGTATCCAGCGGGAAGTTCTTGGGATTCATTATCACCGCTCAGGGCATTCAGGTAGACCCTGAGAAAACGAAGGCAATCTTGGAGATGGGTCCCCCGAAAAATCTTCGCGAACTTAGAGGCCTCCAAGGGAGGCTAGCTTACATCAGGAGGTTCATTTCTAATCTCTCCGGGCGATGCCGACCGTTCATACGCCTCATGAAGAAAGGAGTCTCATTCGTATGGGACGAGGAATGCCAACATGCCTTCGACAACATCAAAGAATATCTGTCAAATCCTCCAGTCCTGGTGGCCCCGGTTGTCGAAAAACCGTTCCTGCTCTATGTACGAGCAATAGAACACTCCCTCGGGGACCTGTTGGCACAAAACAACGATGCAGGTCACGAACAAGCTATATACTATCTCAGCCGAATGATGGTTGGACCCGAGCACCGATACACCGCGGTTGAGAAGGAATGCCTCGCCTTGGTGTTCGCCATTCAGAAGACACGACACTATGTCACCGGACAAACGATACATGTGATCTCACGAGTCAACCCTCTCAGGGTCCTCATGACTAAACCAGGGGCACCAGTTCTCGCCTCGCTACTTGGGCAATACTGCTGTCCCCTTATCATATGACCTTCGTCCCGCAAAAGGCAGTCAAAGGTCAAGCCCTGGCAGACTTCTTAGTAGCCCACCCAGGCTCGGAGTCCTCCAGAATATATGAAGAGATCCCAGATGAGGTCGCCGACTCGCATGCAACCTCTCACGAGGCTATATGGCGAATGTTCTTCGACGGTGCTTCGAGGACCGGACCTAAAGGTAATATAGTTGTCAGAGTCGGGGTAGTGCTGGTCTCCCCTTCCGGATTGGTGATCAATCGCGCCTATTCCCTCACAGAACCCTGCTCTAACAATATAGCCGAGTATAACGCTCTGGTCATTGGCCTCCAACTAGCAAGAGAGCTGGGGGTAGAATATCTTGAAGCATACGGTGACTCCCAACTAATCGTCAATCAGATCCGGGGCTCATACGAGGTCCGACACGAAGACATGATCCCTTATCACCAAATAGCGATTGACATCATCTCGTCGTTTGAGGGTTTCTTCATCGAACATGTCCCCAGACTCCAAAAATCGAAACTGATGCCCTAGCAGGCCTTGCCGCTTCCTTAGCGGTGCCGAACCACGCTCATCATTCGATTGACGTAATAAGCCACGAACTGGTCTGTCCCAAGAACAATGTTCAACTCGTGGCGAGCTATTCCGCCCAGACGGTCGACGAAGCACCAGACTGGAGACAGCCGTTCATCGACTTTGTCGTCTACGACATCCTGCCCGAGAACCCGAAGGAAGCCACTTCTATCAGACGGCGTTCTCTCAGATTCTTCTACGATGCAGAGACAAAAATGCTGTATCGCCGCTCCTACGACGGATTATTGCTCCGGTGCTTGTCGAACACAGAAGCCAAAGAAGCAGTACGAGAAGTTCATGACGGTGTCTGCGAGGGCCACCAGCCCGGCCCAAAACTACAAGATCGCCTTCGCCGAATGGGCTACTATTGGCCCACGATGGTGGCAGATGCGATAGATTATGCTAGAAAATACAAAGCTTGCCAGGTCCACGCAGACTTCATTCACCAACCATCCGAGTTTCTACATCCGATGGTGGCCTGGCCATTCGAAGCATGGGGAATGGATATCATTGGTCCAATCACCCTACCTTCCTCCCAAGGACATCGCTTCATACTTGCGATCACTGATTACTTCTCCAAATGGGCGGAAGCTGTCCCACTCGCAGAAGTTAAAACTTTGAACGTGATCAGCTTCCTTAAGCATCACGTCATCTACTGCTTTGGACTGCCCCGAAGGATCATCCATGATAATGGTCCACAGTTTGCAAGCCACGCATTCTATCGGTTTTGCGATAAACACCGTATTCAGAATGTCGCTTCGACACCGTACAACCCGGCAGCAAACGGGTTAGCAGAGGCATTCAACAAAACGATCATCAAACTACTCAAGAAGTTTGTCTCCTCCAACAAACGCGACTGGAATGAGAAGCTCGGTGAATGCTTATGGGCTTATCGCACCACAATTCGGACCGCCACCGGGAATACACCATTCTCTCTAGTGTACGGGAGTGAGGCAGTTCTCCCATTAGAGACTCAAATACCCTCACTCCGCGTCGCCCTCACTTATCAATTGACAACGGATGATAACTACCGACGTCGACTACAAGAGTTGGAGGCCTTAGGTGAAAAGTGCCTCCTAGCTCAGCAAAGGATCGAGCTATACCAAGCACGCATCTCAGGAGCCTTCAACAAGAAGGTCAAAATCAGAACATTCCAAGTGGGCGATCTTATTCTGGCAGTCCGGAGGCCAATGGTCATGACTCACAAGACCGCCGGCAAGTTCCAGCCAAAATGGGAAGGTCCATTTGTCATCGATGCCGTGTTCTCCAACGGTGCTTACCGCCTCGCCAAGCAGAACGGAGACTTGCTCATGTTGCCCGTCAACGGCAAGTTCCTGAAGAAATACTATGTTTAAACAACATTCTCCAGATCATCGAGTCACGTACCCGCTGGTACCACTGAACTTACCCCCCAATTTTCCAGATTTTCGAGTCATGTATCCGCTGATACCACTGAACTCACCCTCATAGTTTGTCAGATTTTCGAGTCATGTACCCGCTGGTACCGCTGAACTCACACTCACCCTTCTCCAGATTCCCGAGTCATGTACCCGCTGGTACCACTGAACTTACCCTCACAGTTTTCTGGATTTTCGAGTCATGTACCCGCTGGTACCACTGAACTCATCCACATTCTTTCCAGATTATCGAGTCACGTACTCGCTGGTACCTCTGAACTCACCATCATAACATCCCAGATTATCGAGTCACGTACCCGCTGGTACCGCTGAACTCATATCTACAATATTCTAAATTATCGAGTCATGTACCCGCTGGTGCCTCTGAACTCACATCCCGGTCACTCTTTCAGATAGTAAGTCATGTATGATCATACCTCTGAACCTTTTTCCTGAAGGGGTTCCTCCCTCATGATCCACTACCCGCACTTCCAGTGCACAAAAAAGGGTAACGGATCCACAAGTTTTCAAAACGACCATGTCGATGATTACCTCTGAGTCGTCTCAATTCCGCCACAAACAAATCACCCTTCTACATAGAATTGCCATGTCCTAATTACCTCTGAGTTATTCTATGTACCCCCCGTCAAAGAAACCCTCATGCTCACCATGTCCTCAGTACCTCTGAGTCAGTATGATTGGTTTCTTTCTTTTAAACTTGCTGTCCGTATCCAAAACCAGGGTACGTTAGGGACAATGGGTCCACGCAAAATGTTCCAATAAGCGGATTATTACAAAGCAAAAGAGTGAAGCAAATATATATTCTATTCATTCAGAAATCGGTTACATCCACATAATTGTAAGCAAGTCAAAAGAGTTCTTCATGAAGACAAGAAGAAAGGCGAAACAAAATAAAAGACTATAGACAGACATCCACGAGAAGCCCCTATATCCTAGTTACAGGTGCGCATATACCATTCCCTCAACCATCTCACATATAAAGGATGCAAGTGAAGAGCATCCTCGTCCAGAATAGGAGAAACAGGGTTTCCAGCGCTGCCACCCTCAACAGTCTCGATATTTGGAGGGCTGCCGTTCCCCTCAGGCGCAGGTTCTTCTTTTTTCACTTCCTCCTTAACAGAGAAAGACCCCTGGCTGATAACAGGAGGCTGCGGCTCCTCTGACGCCGCAGTCTCAACATTCGGTGGAGATACTGCGAGAACTAAAGGCGAAGAAAATGAAAACAGTCAGAAATGTTCATACGGCTCATTTTAGACAAGTCTCATGCGGCTCAGACATGGGGTATATCCTCATGCGGCTCAGTCATGGGACGTGTATGCGGACCATGTAGTTTGAGAAGTTCACATCAAAGTCTTGTACATGAAGCATGCAGTAAAGCAGGCTCTGCTAGGGTTTCAAATCGACTACTTAATCCTTACCTTCGATGGCAATATGAACGTCAAGACGAACGGGGGGCGCGACAGTCGAGGGCGAAGCTGATTTCTTACTCCTCGCCACAGCCTTCTTCACAGCCTTAGAAGCCCTGGGTGCCATTGTTGTCTGATGATCAGAGGAAGAAAACACGACAAGAATCTGAGTCAAGAATAGTCCAAGAGAGAAGACCGTCCAAATGCCCTTCTATTTATAGACAGAGAACTGTGGACCGACGCCTCGTACAAACGCGATCGACTCTTCGGTTATCAAGCCAAACCAGCCATTTAAAGACTGAGCTCTTGGGATCCTGTCCCAAAAAGATCCACACGCATGGCATAATGACGTGGCAAAGAGCTTATGCGGTTCAAATGGCCATGTGGCTGATAGCAACTATGTGACTCAGATGGTCAGGAGGCAAAAATTTCTATGCGGCTGGGCCATCCATGCGGCTGAGACGCCCCTGCGGCAGAACTTTCCATACGGCCAAGATATCCATGCGCGGCCAGAAGAATATCCAGCCATGCTTCTTATTCAAAGTATTTCAATTTTAAAAATTAAAAACTTTGAAGGGAGTCCTGTAGAAGCATGGAAAATATTAAAGAAAATGACCCATGCGGCCAAAAGAACCCCATGCGGCTCAGAAAACTCATACGGCTCAGGGAGTCATGCGGCATAAGGAGCTATGCGGCCCGAGGCATTCCATGCGGCTCAGAAGACACGTGGCCTGACAATGCTCCCCTCCGACCCATACTGCATTAATTACTTTGACGGCTGACCCCTCTGAAAAGTTGACAGCCCTGACACAAAAGCAGGTAATTATGACTTTGTCATAATGATGAATCTCTAGGGAAGAGAAAAGAGATCTCTGACACAAATCCCCCGAGAGCCATAAAAATGCCACGTGGCCTTGCCACGTGGGCGTTCGTATGCGGCTCACTTCTCATGCGGTTCAGAATGAATCCTATGCGGCTCAGGTCAAGAAAGCCTCATGCGGCTCGAATAAAAAACTTTTCATGCGGTTCAGAGTGAATCTGTCATATGCGGCTCAGGCCAAGAAAGCCTCATGCGGCTCGAGCGAGAACTTCTCATGCGGTTCAAGAGGATCATGTCCATACGGCTCAGGCGGATATGTACCTATGCGGCCCACAAGGATTACTCCCCTGTGGTTCGAGGGCTCAAGTGAGGGCCACTGCCCAGGCAGCCCTGGCACGTGGGCTTAACCATATACGGCTCAATTTCATATGCGGCTCACTCGTCATACGGTCCAGATCCTCCAGCAGCTCCTAGGACACGTGTCCTAAACCGATTAATTCCTCAGATTTGCTGTCATTAAAGATTGGGTCAAATCCCAATAATCTGGGACACGTGGCAGAAGAATAGATCTAATTTATTCGCAGATATCAGAAGATCATTATAAGAAAGATTTATTCCAATTAGCATTAATTACTAATGGAATTTGGTGTAATCTACACCTAATGGCTCGGATTCGTCACAATCAGAAACGAACGGCCTGGATTGACCAATCCTCAGGCCACCGCCATCTCCAAGAGCTAATCATTGGCAACCCTAATGATCACATCCCATTATTATAAATAGCAAGGTACCATGCCCTTGTAAAACGATATACAATATCAGAGAGAAATACGTATATACAGGGAGACTTCCCCCCATAGTCAGAGGGAGAATACACACAGAGAGAGAGAAGCCAGAAGAGCAGTCAGAGGGAGAGCAAGAAGAGCATTTCATCATCAACGCCAACCATCTTTTCACATGAGCCAAGGCTGCGTACCGATCGTCCAAGAAGTAAGGCAGGGCTGCCGTCGCCTTTCCGAGCCTCTATCGTCACCCCCCAGAATCTAAAATAAATAATTGTACTTAGACTACTGTACCTAGGTTTTCGTCCCTAGGCTTTCTTTGTACAAGCGAGTTTGTAACGTGAAGTAAAAGTCCGGTCCTCCGATAATTGTTCTGTTCTTTTATATTTCATGGCAAACAATTATAGAGGAAGAGCATGAACCTTTGCAATCTCCATTGCCAACAGCAGCGGAAACTCATCTTTCTGCCACACCGGAAGCAACCCTTGAGAAGAAGATCGTTTGATGATCGAAGCTTTATATGGATGTGACTTCGGTTATCAAGAAGAAGCTGATCATGTCGCTGATGCTGCTAGTGAAGAGGTTCCCGAGGACAGCGAGAACGAGGAGAGCACCTCATCAGAAGCTGCTGATGAGACACAAAATTTGGAAGAGAATATTGAGATCCAGACATCCCTTCGAGACACTCTGACTCCTGAAAAGGAGGCTGAGGTGCCGAGATCTCCGGAGAAGATTGCTGATGAAGAGGTGGATTTGGAGGAAACTCCAGTTGCTGCTTCCGAAGGTATTGTAATGAAATTAACGATCTTCTTTTAATAAATAACTTGATAGCTAACATCGTTACTTTTATCCATACAGAACCCGGATCTTCTTCTGCTCCTCCGACACGCATGGACATAGTACTGGCAACAACAATTGCCAGTAGCAGCCGCCATTTATCTTGTGGCTCTGAAGAAGGTAGTAGCCAGGCAAGTAGCGTCTGAAGCTACTTCTGCTCAGCTAAAGTCTGTTCCCGCAGATGATAGGCTTATTGCTGGATCCACTCATGGTAAGACTGTTTCACTTTTGATTCTCTTTATCAATGGCCAATGACAGACAAAGTAACAGTATTTGATTTTGCAGAGGAACAACCAGGAGGAGCAACCAGCTCCACTTTGGTTTCCTTATTCAAAGAGTCTGCTGTTCAGATACGAGAAATTGAGCATCCTACTGCTTCGTCATTAACAGGAGTAGCTGCGACTCCTGGTGCTCTGGCGATTAATCAGCTTGTCATCCAGTCATTCACCAAATGCTTCTTCGAGTCCTTGGGACCTCTGATCAATAGAATGATGGACAAAGAAGACGCTGATTTTTACATGGTTAGAGGTCCGACCTCTTTCTTGGTGAAGGCCATCCGGGAGCAAGGTGATGAGGCTCAGGCCACTTTCCTTGATCATATATTGAATGAGCTGGAAATCTCCATAAAGAACTATAAAGATCTCAACAAAGGGGAAGTGGAACCTTTAGTGCAGGCAGAGTTTGAACAAATGGCTCAGGCAGCTGCAATTGAAAGAGTGAATCTCCAGAACCTCTTGGATGCCTATACTACTAAATCTGCTGAATATAATTCCAAGTTGGAATCGGTGATCTCAACTGCTGAGAGGAGAGAGAGAAGGATTGCTGAGCTGAGAGTGGAGATTGCTCGTCTCTAAGAGGAGCTAAAAAATGAAGTTACAGAGCATCAGACTGCAGTCCAATAAATTGATGCTCTAACTCTGGAAAGAAACGAGTATGTAGCAACTCATGATGCTGAAATCACTCGCCGAATGATATCCATGCCCATTTTTAATGAAGAATCTGGGATGGAAGAGGCCAGGAGGAGAGTGATGGCATCTCGCGAAGAACGGCTGCAGATTCTGAAGCAGCAAATTGCTAATCTGATGATGCCTCCATCTCAGTAGAAAGAACATCTTGTATCTTTTTGTCTTTCTTTATGCTATGTATGTAATGTCTTAAATTTTTTGATCAATAAAAGACATTTTGTTGTGGCTCTATTATTTCTTGTATATCTTATTCAGATATAAATAATAGCGATAGAAAATATATTCAGAGGTGCAGGACATGATATATTTCTTGATGATTTTGTACAAAATAATTATATTCATTATATCTGCTCAGAGGTAATGTAGACGTGGCAGAATATAACTTGTCGAATATTATTATTTCAATAGATAACTTAATCAAGGATGATAAGTTACTGATGTGGATAATTAAATGAACGAAAATGAATCGTCAAAATGAACGGATAAACCGTCGGATGATGATGAACGGATGAACCGTCAAGTGATAATGAATGAACGGACGAACCGTCAGATGGATGTAAATGAACGGGCGAACCGTCAGATGAATGTGAACGGATGAACCGTCGGGTGATAATAAATGAACGGGTGAACCGTCAAGTAAATGTGAATAAACGGATGAACCATCTGATGAACGGATGAACCGTCTGATATTAATGAACGGATGAACCGTCAGGTGAATGTGAATGAACGGATGATAATAAATGAACGGGTGAACCGTCAGGTGAATATGAATGAACGGATGAACCATCGGATGAATGTGAAAGGATGAATCGTCGAATGAATGTGAACGGATGAACCGTCGAATGAATGTGAATGAACGGATGAACCGTCTGATGAACGGATGAACCGTCGAATGAATGTGACGTTTCATTATTTTGAGAATCTCTGCCTATAAATAGAACATAAATCTGGAAGGAATGATTATTTCCACTTTTCAACATAAAGATGTCGTCCGGAGATGCATCCAAGAAAGTCGAAGTCACCCCAAAGGTTGAAGCGGGCATTGAAGAACATCCGGCCGAATTAGTCCAGCCAAAACAGGCAGAGGCAGGCGAAGGTTCGTCTGCACCCAAACCACCGCAAGATATCCTGGACTTCCTGCTTGAACCAGGAAAGACTGAAGAGAAAGAGGCCATAAGGATGGCTGCCTGCAAGTTCCTCGTGGGTTCCAGCAAAGATGTTCTCAGCTCTTTTGCTGATTATGTCTTTGATAAGGACGGCAGTGGTCCCCGTCCCAATGTCGATAAGGATAACAGTGATCTTCCTTGATATCATGTAACATCATTTATGATAAAATAAAAATCAAACTTTATTTATGAATTGTCTGATCATATTTACATAAATTTCTGTTACATTTATACATAGTATTTCTTGAGGAATTTGCCATTGATAGGCATCATTGCAACTCGACCATCTAGCTCTGAGAGTTGATAGGCTCCATTTGAGAAGACTTTGCTTACAACATAAGGTCCTTCCTACT
Organism: Iris pallida; assembly: GCA_029216955.1. Taxonomy (NCBI): domain Eukaryota; kingdom Viridiplantae; phylum Streptophyta; class Magnoliopsida; order Asparagales; family Iridaceae; genus Iris; species Iris pallida. Next base: position 7,878,322 of record JANAVB010025399.1, on the reverse strand, counting down.
TCGCATCGAACTTGCCTTTGCTCATGTGAGTCATAGTCATAGGACGTCTGACCGTTAGAATAAGTTCTCCTTGCTGAAAGGTTCTGACTTTAACTTTACAGTTGAAAGTCTTTGAGATACGGGCTTGGTATAACTCAATATGTTGCTGAGCCATTAACCACTTCTCATCGAGTGCCTCCAATTCTTGAAGTCGAAGAAGATCATTATTCTCTGTAGTGAGCTCATTGGCGATGGCAATCCTTAAAGAAGGAATTTGAAGTTCTAGAGGAAGAACTGCTTCACAACCATACACCAAAGAGAAAGGTGTAAAGCCTGTGGGATTGCGGACCATAGTTCGATAGGCCCAAAGACATTCACCAAGCTTTTCACTCCAATTTCGTTTGTTAGTAGATACAAACTTCTTGAGAAGCTTGATGATAGTTTTGTTGAAAGCTTCAGCTAAGCCATTAGCAGCAGGATTGTAGGCTGTCGAAGCAACATTGTCAATCCGGTGATCATCGCAGAATCTTGTAAACTTTTGGCTGATGAACTGTGGTCCGTTGTCATGGATGATTCGTCGAGGTACACCAAATCGATAAATGACATGGTATTTGACGAAGTTGATGACACTATTGGTCTTAACTTCAGCCAAAGGTATAGCTTCAGCCCATTTGGAGAAATAATCGATTATTGCTAGTATGAACCGATGTCCTCTAGAAGAAGGAGGATTGATAGGACCTATGATGTCTATACCCCAAGCTTCAAAAGGCCAAGAAGCAGCCGTCGGATGCAAAAATTCTGAAGGTTGATGAATGAAATCCGCATGGATTTGACAAGCTCGACATTTTCTTGTATATTCAATGGCATCTGATACCATAGAGGGCCAATAATAACCCATTCGTCGGATGCGATCCTGTAGCTTAGGACCGGGTTGATGTGCTCCGCAGACACCATCGTGAGCTTCACGCAGTACTTGTTTTGCTTCATCACCAGCTAGACAACGTAGAAGAAGACCATCATAAGTTCGTCGATAGAGAGTCTTGGTAGTTTGGTTGTAGTAGAATCGTAGAGACCTTCGACGAATACTTGTGGCCTCTTTTGGATCTTCAGGAAGTATGTCATAAACAACAAAGTCGATGAAGGGAGTTCTCTAATCTTCATTGATAACAATGACTTCAGTAAGATTACTGAACTCAATATTACGATTGTTTTCAATGCAAAACAACTCACGATTGGAAATAACCACTACTTGCTGTCTTTTGATAGGGATGGCTAAGACTGTTGCAAGATAGGCCAAAGCATCTGCTTCAGTATTACAAGCTTGCCGAACATAGTCTATGAAGAAGGCTTTGAATGACGTAGCCATGTTGATTGCTGCTTCATGATAAGGCACTAGATCTTGATGACGAACTTCATAGGTTCCTCTAACCTGATTAACAACCAGCTTAGAGTCGCCATAGACTTCAAGATACTCGACGTCAAGTTGTTTGGCTAATTGAAGACCAATGAGTAGAGCATTGTACTCTGCTATGTTGTTGGAGCATGGTTCATCTAGAGAGTAGGCTCTTTGGATAACTGACCCGTCCGGAGAAACAAGGACAACTCCAACTCCTGCTACAATGGCACCATTGGATCCGATTCTGGAAGCTCCGTCAAAAAATAGACGCCAAGTAGGAAATTCTTTGGAGACTGTATTAGATTCCAAAGTCTCGTCTGGAATTTCATCGTAGAGTTTGGATGTCTCTGGAACATGATGAGCTGCTAAGAAATCCGCCAACGCTTGACCTTTGACAGATTTTTGAGGAACATATACCATGTCATATTGGGCTAGCAGAATGGCCCATGTAGCCAGCCGAGAATTGAGTGTGCTAGGCTTCTTCATCAGTACCCGAAGAAGATTGAATCGAGATATGACATGAATGGTTTGACCAATGATGTAATGCCGAGTCTTTTGAACAGCGAACATAAGAGCTAGGCATTCTTTTTCGACCGGACTATAACGGTGTTCAGCACCAATCATAGTACGGCTAAGGTAGTAGATAGCCTGTTCGTGGCCCTCTTTGTTCTTTTGGGCAAGTAAAGCACCCAATGAATGGTCCATAGCACGGACATACATTAAGAATGGTATGCCAGAGATTGGTGGCACTAAGACCGATAGATTCATGAGATACCATTTTATGTCATCAAATGCTCGTTGACATTCTTCGGTCCAAACAAAAGATACACCCTTCTTCATGAGTTGAGTGAATGGTCTGTAGCATCCAGACAGATTCGAAATAAATCTCCTGATGTACGCAAGTCGAACTTGGAATCCTCGTAGCTATTTTAGGTTGCGTGGAGGACGTATCTCTTGAATGGCTTTGATCTTCTCGGGATCCACGTGTATACCCTTAGAGGTAATGACGAAGCCGAGAAATTTACCACTAGAGACACCCAAGAATGACTTGGTGGGATTCATTTTGAGTTGATGTTGGCGCATGAGATTGAAGATAGTTCTCAAGTCTTGGATGTGATCTTCCTTTAGACGACTTTTGGCAGCAATATCGTCAACGTAGCATTCGACAGTCTTGCACAGATGATCTCGAAAGATGGTACTCATGGCTCGTTGGTATATTGTACCAGCATTCTTGAGACCAAACGGCATCACAGTATAACAATAGACTCCACGAGGAGTGCGGAAAGAAGTATGCTTTTCATCTTCAGGATTCATCCGAATTTGATTATATCCGGAGAATCCGTCCATAAAAGATATTCTTTCGAACCCATAGGTGTTGTCGATCATGACGTCCGTGATAGGGAGAGGGAATTCATCTTTTGGACATGCTTCATTAAGATCCCGGAAGTCGATGCAAACTCAAATTTTGCCAGTTTTCTTTAGAACTGGGACGACATTGGCTACCCAATCAGGATGCTGTTCTATTCTGATAAAGCCACAAGCTATGAGCTTCTTGACTTCATCGTCGATTGCGTCCATCATTTCTGGCTTGAAATGTCGTTGTTGTTGTTTGACCGGTTTTGCATTCGGCAAGATGTTCAGTTTGTGAGTAGCAACTTTAGGATCCAGTCCTGGCATGTCTTCATAGCTCCAGGCAAAGACATCAATATATTCTTTAATCAGAAGAATTAATTCTTGTTTATCTTCTTCTGGAAGGTTCTTGCTGATGAATATTGGACGAGGTGACCCGCTCTCTCCTACATCAATTTGAACCAATTGATCTTCGGTATGAGGTTCCCTTTGTTCGAATCGGAGTTCCCATTGGGTATCCATTCGTTGAGCCCAAGGATCTGTTTCAGGGTTTTCTTCAACATCCTCGTCATAGCCTTCTGGAAGTTCGACGGAGACCATGTTAGAAGACACAGTCAACCGATGAACTTGGCCAATGCTGGTGTCAAAATCCTACGATCTAGAATCAGAAGAGTTAGAGCGTTCTTCACTATCGAATTCAGAAACTGCTGGGAATAACATTGGAGGAGAAGCATATCCAAGACCTCTTTTGGTCCTGCTGTAGTACATCTCTGACTTTCCTTTCGGCACAGTCGTACAGATAGGAGTTCTCCGTCCTTTACCGTAGTTGAGGCCACTCTTGAAGTCGTAACCCATCTTTCGGATGATATCTTTTGATTGTTGACTGTAACGGCGGAGTTGAAGATGTCCCATGTCGTTAACTTTGCTATCATCCGTATAGCTGAATTGTTGTTCCGGTCCTTTACTAAAAAGTATTGGACTTTCGTCTTTCTTTCGAGCAGGAACAATACGATATGAATCCTTTGGGTGTTCAAAAGAGACTTCCGTTTGAAGAGTTTGTACAACTCCCATTGTAAATGATTGGAAGCTATCTATCATATCCAAATAGCATTTAGTATGATAAATGACATTAGTATACTTGAAAGTAGATGCTTTTTCATTGATTTGTACATTGGTATTTACAGCAGGACCTTTAGCCTTAGCAGGCTTGGTCAGATTGATTACAAGCGGGGGAAAAGAAGAACGCGGAGGAGGATTACCTTTGTTACGACGGAGGTCGATAACAAGCGGCTTAAAGGAGGTGAGCTCCCTTTTTCCTTGTTATGAGGTAGATCTATAACAAGTGGCTCAGAAGAAGTGAGCTGCTTTTTGTCCTTGTTACGACGTAAGTCGATAACAAGCGGCTCAGAAGAGGTGAGCTCCCTTTGATTTTGATCATCATTTGATGGTTTCTGAACTGGCAAGTGAACAGCCAGTGGCTTGGAGGATTGAGGATGAGAGACACGCCCTTTAACAGGAATGATGAGGGTATCTTTGGGCACTGCTTCTGATTCTTCTTCAGTATCCAGAGACAAGACAACTTTCATGAATTCATCCTTGTACATGCGAGCATCGTTGCAGTACGTTTCAACACCTTTGAAAGGATAGAGATCAGCAACCTCCTTCTGAACTTCTCCATTATCATCAACATATTTGAAACATTGATGAAGAGTTGATGGAACAATGTTGTGTTCATGTAGGAATGGTCTCCCCAATAAAGCATTATAAGAACAACCATGATTGTCGATGATATAGAAGGTCACTTTTGTGCGCAGATTGCCTATTTGGAGTTTTAGACGAATCTTGCCCAAAGGTTCACTTCTTTCCTGATTGAACCCAAGGATGGTGGTGATTGTACTGGAGAGACTATGTACAGGGATCTTCAACGCATCTAACATTGTCTTCGGCATGATGCTAAGGGCAGACCCTGGGTCTATCAGAATACGATCGAATTTTATCGAGTCGACATACCCTGTATAGTAGAGAGGACGGTCATGTCTGTTGTCTTCCATTGACAAGTCATCTTGAGTGAAAGTTATGTTTGGAATTAACTCCAACACGCTATGACAATGGAGGTAAGAGACAGGCTCCGCTGTAGGCTTCTTCAGAAGGGCTAGAAAAGTTTCAGCTTGCATGAGAGCTTCGCTCAGAGTTTCTCGAGTCTCTTTAGAGAGGCGTAAGAGCTCAAAATTGACAGCCGGGCCGGTGTATTGGCCAACTGAGCCAAGATATCAAAGTTGTAAGGCTTTTCAAGTCCAGAAGGAGATGACTTCTTCAAAGTTTTATCGAAGCGAACTTGCTGTTTGCCTTTGTCAGCGACCGTCGGCTTGGGAGGAATGGGTATCACCACCGGTGAGGAAGCAATAGGAATATCCTCAGTAGAAGCAGGCTGCACCGGAGCAGGTTCAGAGGAAGAAGCAGGATTCTCTTGGGCTTCAGGATAGTCCTTTAGATAAGCTTTCCCTGACCTAGTACCCAACATGATTTCTTCATCAACTATGGGGTCAAAAGACACCATATTGCACATCTTTGTCTTGCCCTTGGAGCGGTCTTTCTTCTTGGAAGAAGAGGGAAGTTCGAACTCTGAAGCCAAATCTGGATGAATCCACATAATCTTGCCATTGTCAAGAAACAAGGGGACGAGACCTTCACTTCGTGGAGGAGGGAGATTCTCGATCTCAAGAGTAGCTTTGGGGAAAGGAATGATACCATACTGTACCATCTGCGGTGGAAAATCACCGAATTGAACTGATACCATGTTTGCAGTAACAGTCTTCTCGTCTTGCTGTAGAGTGACGACGCCAGCATTGACCAGCTCCTGAATTTTGCCTTTGAGCACATAACATGCTCGAGTAGGATGTCCGATGAACCTATGATAGACACAGTACTTGGGATGATCAGTCTTACCGACTTCATCGGGTTTCTTTGGATCTGGAAGTTGGATCTTATTGCTTTTGATTAAGCAATCAAAGATGCTAGCAGTGTCATTCTCGTCAAAGGAATACTCTACTTTAGGACGAGGTTCTCTCGGTGGAGGTGCTGAAGGAGTAAAAGTGGACGTAGGAGGAGCTACGTTAACCGCCAGAGATTCTTTGTTCTTGTTCAAATTAATGTTCAAAGTTTCTTTTGGTTTGCGGTTGTTCTGGCGATTGCCACCACCTGATGTTTGATGTTCATCCCGGTCGGGGTTAGACATTTGTACCCCTAGCTTCTTGAATTTGTCGGTGCTAACTTCAGCTGCTTTAGCGTTGACAATAAAGGATGGCCAGTCTTGGAATTGAGTAGACCCCGTCCATATGCTGATGATGGGCAATAGATTTTCCTTGCAGGTGTCTATGGTGACAGCAGTCGGAGTTCCCGGAGGCATTTTCAAAGCTTTCCGGCGGAATCTTTCGATGAAACTTTCAGCAGTTTTATTATGCCTTTGTTTGATTTTATTGAGGGCTGACATAGTCATGTCATTGATCCCCTCGTAAAATCATTCCCAGAAGATTTGCTTTAAGCCAGAGAAGGAGGTGATACAACCATCGGGCAAGCTTCTATACCAATCGTATGCTACGCCAGCTAAACAGCCGACGAATACTCTGGTAAGAAGAGCGTCATTTGTTTGAAGTTGAACAGTCATAATCTCGAAGTGGTTGATAAACTAACTGGGAGATGTACTGCCATCAAACAGTGAGATAGTTGGAATCTTGTACTTTGGAGGAAACGGGACTTCCTTCCATTCAACTGGGTAAGGTTGCTTGATCCTCAACCTTTGCAAGTTGTCCTTCCTTCCATTCAACGGATTCTTGATCCTGGAAGTCTGCTTCTGATGATGTTTGGTCTTCGGCATTGGCTGTTTACATTTCACCGAAGTTGGCCTGTTGAGATAAGTTCTTAGATCAGCAAACTCACCCCCAGGGGTTTCTGTTTGAGACACCAGCAATTTTTCCTGTTTTGAACGGGAGATCTTGAGGGTTGGTAGATCTTGGAACTCTGCTACCGGAGTAGGCAGAATACCTCTTTGATCAGTACAAGTTCTTTTAACATGGAGAGAAGAATCCTTGTTTAAAAGAGTTTTTGTACTGACTGATGCCGAAGCACGTTCAGTGTGATCTTCTACGGTAAAGACCGAAGAAGACTGAGAAAAGACCAAAGGGCCTTTTCCTTTATTTTGTAAAGAAGGGTTAGCTAAAAAGCGTTTCCCTCTGTTGTCTTCCAAGTCAAGAGCCGAGAAAGTTTGAGAAAAGTCCAAAGGGCCTTTTCTTTTGTTCTGAAGAGGAAGAAGAATAGCCAAAAGACTACCCCCAGTGGATTGTACAGGAGTAGCAGGGTGTTGGAGCTGAGCAGCACTCTTCCCTTTGTTGTGAGTAGAAGAAAGATTAGCCAAAGGGCTATCTTTCTTAGATTGTGCAGACACAGTTTGCGCATGAATGGATGGCGCACTGGCAGGTTGCGCAAGAAAGTCTTTGGCAGAGGACTTTCTAGTTCTGGCCACAGATACTGTGGTTTGTGCATCAGGAGTTCTGGCCACAGAGTATTTGGGATACACTCTAGTTGCTGGAGTGTTGGTTTGCGTAGGAAGATTGGCAGCCAACTGCGCCAGAGACAGAGGAGTCTTGCACCTTGATAGGCAGTATATGAAGTCTCTTGTGTACTGACAACAGCAGATTGTGCAGCATTTTTGGCAGAGACAGATTGTACAACAGTCTTAGTGACAGCAACTGTAGACTGTACAGCAGATTGCGCAGCAGGATTCTTGGCAGACTTCGCAGCAGTCTTGCTGGCAGAGTTAATGGACTGCGCAGCAGTCTTGGAGACCCATACTAGGCGCACTTTGCTCGTGGCAGAAGTGGTTGCTGTACGAGGAGTGGTCTTCGAGTTGATCATGGCTTCATAGGCTGTCTGGTTGACCTTCACAACCAGAGTCTTCTGCCTCTTCTCGATAGACGCTACGTCACATCGAGTTGTCACTTCCTCGTCGGAGGAGAAAGTCGTTCCCAGCAGAGTCGCCATTTTGTTTGCAAAAATAAAAGTATGAAACTTTATTGATACAAACTTTATAAAGATTACATGAATTCTGGGAAAGTACAACTGTAGGAATCCAATCTAGAAGACGATTGCTTTATCCCTTGAACGATGTGAATTTTGAAGACGGTAGCCTCTGAAGTTGACTTGAAGGCAAAAGCCTCGGAGAATTGAAGGCAAAAGCCTCGGAAGAATGCAGCAGCACTTAGACAAGAACTCCTGAACTCTCTGAATTTTTATGTCTGATCTCTCTATCTGATCTCTGATCTCTTGAATGAAGACTTGAAACTCTATTTATAGAGTTCTGGAAATAACTAATTTTTAGTTATTCTGAATGGCGCAAGTTGGATTGCGCAGACACTGGATTGCGCAGGCAGTTGTCTGGTTATGGGCTGACTGTCTTGGACACATGGCATTATTTGATTGAAATGCGCATGATCGTGTGAAGACGGTTGCCACGTAACGAGCAATTGATGGCATGAATGCCACGTGTACTTTTGTCAGTTGACATGATGAAGTGCGTCACATGAATTACGCTGACTTCGGATTGCGCTGAAGTGGATTACGCAGACACTGGATTGCGCAGACACTGGATTGCACAGGCACTAGATTGTGCTGCATGTACAGCTGTCCTCGAGCGCTGTGCGGCACAATAACGAACAGTCTCCTCGTTCTTTGTGCTGTCCGCTGTCAGAAAGATTTGATTTTGTCAGATAATGATGACATTGCCACGTCAGCCTGCGCAGTTGAAAGTGTGCGCAGTCTGGTATGCGCAATCTGAATGATGCGCGATCTGATGTCTGCGCAGTTCATTTGAAAGTTGTATTTCTTGATTTTCTGACTTTGTTAATAGGTGCAACTTGATTTTTTAGGACCTACAACATTTTGAGAGTTTTTCATAGAGCTTCTCCTTTCTTAGAGTTTCAAGCACTATCCTCAGATGATCCTCTGGCATCTTCAAGTAGATGAGTATGTCATCAATAAACACAACCACAAACTGGTCAAGATACCTATGGAATACCTTGTTCATCAAATTCATGAAAGCCGTCAGGGCGTTAGTCAACCCAAACGGCATCACCAAAAACTTATATTGGTCATACCTCATCCAAAAAAGTAGTCTTCGAAATGTTCTCCTTCTTCACATTCACCTGGTGATAGTTAGACCTCAAGTCAATCCTCGAAAATACCTTCGTGTCGCTCAACTAACACTACCAAAATAAGTCAAATTAGCGACGCAATTAGCGACGCTTCGCTAGGACGTCGCTAATATTTTTGATATTGGCGACGTACTTTTTATATGTCATAAAACATCACTGATTGCAAAAAGTAGCGACGTTGAGCGACGTTTAGTGACTACAATTAATTTGTTGGAAAGTGACGTCGACGAGAAGTCGCTGAATGTCGCTATATTTTGTAATCAGCGACGTTCAGCGACGTATATTTATTGGGTCGCCATTTTTTTATTTTGGCGACTTTAGCGTCATTTAATGACGTCGCTAACTGTTTAATATACACGGGACTAGCCCCATCCCAAATCCAAAAATTTACCCCAAATTTTTTCCCTCCCTCGACCGCCGCTCCCCCCTCGACTTCTCCTCCCCCTCGAGGCCACCGTCTCTTCCCGTCGCCATCGCGAGCTCCTCCTCCTCCGGGGTCCTCATCCACTGACCCCCTCGCGAGCTCTCTCCTCCTTCGGGCTCCTTCTCCACTGCGAGCTCCTCCTCCTCTTCGGGCTTCTCCTCCACCGATCCCCTTCTGCGAGCTCCTCCTCAACCTACGCTGACCTCCTCCTCCTCTCGACAAACCCCAAGATCTGGTAAACCCTAACCTATATTCTATCTGAGTTTAGACACGACACATGAATATGACACGATACACTGACACGATACAATATATTATATTCGTACACTGACACGATACACTGAGCCACCACTAGGGACAATAAGATATGATTAGGGACTGATTGGTTCAGTTCCAAAACTGATTAGAGATCCGTCTTCAACTGATCTAGTATCAGTCTTCGACTGATTTGAATATCAGTCTCCAACTGGCATTTGAAGTAGACAATAGGACTGATTGTTTAAGATGGACGTACAGGAAATTGGGTGAGTGGTGATACTGATGTATCCTATGAGCAGATGTAAGGGCTATGGGGACTGAACTTGTGAGGAAGTGACAAGGGCCACTTGGTAGTGTCAGGGGTGTCCTCTTAGTGTATAGCACTTGTGCTCTGTTGCATAGGGAGTGCTCGAGTATAGGCATCAGTTGGAGGATGTGAGAGATTCAGGAATTAAGGGGAGGGTCTTTGTATCAGTCAAATTGAAACTGATATGAGGAAGAGAATCAAGTTTGGAGAGTACTAATTAGGCAGGGGTCTTAGGTCCCTATAGGTAATGGCCTTTGCTTGGCCTCTATGTGCATTAGGCATGGGTTTTCTTTTCTTTCCTAGGACAACAGTCCAACATGAGGTGGTAAACAGCAGTGAGGATGGGGCTTATCTCTGCAGTGAAGGGTATACCCAATATTGTGTACCTATATATATATATACATAGGTATAGTGGTGTCTTCAATTAGGTACTATATGAACTTAGTAAGGGTTAAGTTAAGGTATTGTGTATAGGATATCCAACCCTTTGTAAGTGGGAGCCTCGTGGCACTAGGACGCCCTTTAGTTACACAATTATTTATCGAAACCAACATGTTTCTATATTACCAATTTATAAATTATCTTTACACTGTAATATTCTAATACATATATTTTATAAAAGCTTTGGTATTCCATCCTGAACTGCCTCATCCTGAACTGCCTAATAATGCCAGAAATGCTGATATTAAGTCATTCAAATTCAACACACCCAAACATAAGCACATGTCACCAATCCATCCTCCCAACACACGTATACACATACACACATAAAAAAATACGACACCGACACACTCACTGACACGACACTGACACACTGAAACGAGATGATGGTTCCTTTAGTTAGCTTGCTTATGTTACAATTATATTCTCTATGAATATCGATCTTACCAGATGGCACCCGTGACCCGAGCAGCGGCACGTCGTTTGAGGGAAACACGGATTGCTGAGGTGGCTCCTCCTAATGTTAAGGAGGAAGTGGCACCGGTAGCTAGTGAGACCGAAAGTTCCATTCATCCAGCACCTGTAGTGGAATGGCGCTTTCCCGTCATCGATCCCACTTTTTGAAGATGTTGCGTAAAGGGGAAGACGAAAGACAATCCAAAGGCTAGATTGGACTTGGAAGAAATATGTAGACATCATGCATTGCATTTGATAGAGGAGGGGAATGGGAAGTTGAACCAGCCTAAGGCAATTTTCTCACTGGAGAAGGAGGATAAAGTCAGACTTTGTAGGTGGATTCAAGGTCTGAAATTTCCAGACGGGTATGTTTCGAACTTGAGAAGATGCGTCGACCTCAAGGAGAACAAACTGACAGGTATAAAGAGCCATGATTGTCATGTATTCATGGAGAGGTTAATTTCGATTGCATTTCGAGAATTCTTACCCCAGGTTGTTTGGGATCCATTGACCTAGCTTAGCATATTCTTCAGAGATCTTTATTCTACTAAGTTGCTCGTCGATCGTCTAGAAAAGCAGGAGAACGATATTGCGGTAACACTGTACAAGCTCGAGAAGATATTTCTTCCTGGATTCTTCGACTCCATGGAGCATTGCCAATTCATCTTTCCTATGAGGCACGTGTTGGTGGGCCCGTCGGTTATCGGTGGATGTACCCGTTTGAGCGGCATTTGAACCACCTAAAGAGGAAGGTAAAAAACAAGGCTCGGGTGGAGGGTTCTATTTGTGAAGCCTATATTCTCGAGAAGATTACAAACTTCCGTTCGACGTATTTCAAACCTCATATTGCTACGAATAGAATGAGGGCTCTGAAAACGACGACGGATATCAAGAATCTAATGATGGAATACTGAAAGTATTCAATGCGTCCGAAAGTCTTCTGGGAAAATAAAGAAGAGATATTTGAATGACGAAGAGCTAGAGGGGTTTTGTGTATATATTACTCAATTGCGACGAGGATGAAGTGGAGAAGCTAGAGGGGTAAGTAATTAATGATGAGTTTACGCCATCTCAATGTAATAGTATAAGCTAATATTATTGTACTAATCGGCGGTTGCTTCGTTATTTTTTAGAACATATAATGATGAGTTAAGGTCGGTTAGACCCTACCTAACAGACGAAGCATTAGAACAAGAAATGAGACATCATTTTCCTTCTTGGTTGAGCGAATATGTAAGCAACTCGGTAATTACTGGCCTCTTCTAATGCAACTGCGCAATAAATAACTTACTATCTCTTCTTTGGTATTCAGGTCGATCGTCTAATTTCACCAGAGATTGAATTAATTAGAACTCTTGCCAAGGGACCAATTACTTTTGTTAAAATATGGCCAAGTTACTGTGTCAACGGCTTTAGGTTCAAGTCGACAAATGCTCCGATCAGAGACAGCTTCCTGGATCTTGATTCCACGAAAAACTAGTTGTTGTGTATCAAATCTTCGAACTACAAAGACGTCGATCCAGAAAATGATTTCTTTGGCATCTTGCGAGAGATTGTGGACTTGACATATAATTATGGCAGAGAACCAGCAAAGATCGTGTTGTTCAAGTGTGAATGGTTCGATCCGATTGAAAATCAAGGTTGGAAAATTGACAAGCATGGTCTTATGGATATAAACTACAAGCGTAGATATCAAGGCTACGAACCATTTATCCTATCAACTCAGGCTCAGCTCATGTACAGCTTATCCGAGACGGGAGAGCAACAAAGTCTGACTGGTGGGCAGTATGCAAGACTAAAGCTAGAGATACTTTTGATGTTGACGAAAATGCTTATCAGAAGGACGAGCTACCATTTGTAACCAATATTGTTGAGGTGGACTCCACGGAAGTTACGCATTATACGAATAATATAGAAGATGTAGAATTATCCGAAGAGGAAGGCGAAGCCGATGAAGGCGAAGATGAAACTGAAGATGAGGAGGAGGAGGAAGAGGAAGAGGAAGAGGAAGAGGAAGAGGAAGATGAGGTCGAGGAAGACGAACAAGATAAATATTCTGAAGATGATTGAGAGAGATGTACTTTCATTTTTTAGATGTTTCTTTTAGAATGTACTATCTGGACTTAGAGGTTTCTTGTAAAATGTACTATCTGAACTTAGATGTTTCTTGTAGAATTTACTATCTGGACTTAGATATTTCTTGTAGAATATACTATCTGGACTTAGATGTTTCTTGTAAAATGTATCATCATATGTTGTCTTGGTTATTATCTTATCTTTGTTGTACTTTCATATTTTTAATGTACTATTATTTGTTGTATCTCATCATATGTTGTTATCAGGTATGACAGGTCATCGCAGATCATTCCGTATGTCCCGACATGGGGCACGGGGTACTGGTACTGGCAGAGGATAGGGTACTCCTTCGGTACCTCCTACTGGTACCGGCTCTGGATCCTCGTCGCCCAGTACTCCTGTGTATCGGACAGTACCTTCGCCTGCCCCGACGCTACGTGGCATATCTCCTGGGATGAGTAGTTCTAGGCCTAAGACTGCTCCGTCGTCAAGCGTTCTTCATGCTGATACGTAGATGGAGACAAATGAGCAAATGGAGGAGACTGAGCCGACAACCGACCAGTATCAGGCAGATGATGCATGCGCACCTCCGGAGGAGACGAGGACGGAAATCTGGGCCGACGGTACAAAGTAAGTATTTTGGTTTATCATTTTTTCCTGTGTTTATCATAAATTAACTTTTCTCATGAATATAATATGTCTGTATAGATATCGTCCTCCGTCGGTACAGAGACGTCTAGGCCACTTCTTGAGGACTAATTATGGTAGTCCTTGGATAAACTACTCTGATGCTCCGGACGAGAGGAAGGCCTACTGGTTTGCGTGCTTCAAGGTTAAAATATATTTGCTTTTAACATGAATCATATAATTTTTGCATATTATATATAACTGATAAATATTTGGTTTGTACTCTTCTAGGATATGTTTTTCTATCTACCGCACCGGTCCGAGATGATCGAGGGGATGTTTTCTGCCGTCGCTGCTAAGCTGATCCGCGACGCTATTAATGATCAAAAGACTCATGATCGTGCTGGAAAGCCGATCCAAGGTTGGATCATCCCTGAGCAATGGACTGCGAATGAAGGCTCGATTCGACAAGCCAAGGTACAAGGAAAAGTTTGAGAAGGTCAAGGCGGCTAGGAAGCATGGATCAAAGTGGTACGATGGGTCGATTTCGATGACGGAACATTTCCGTCGTTTGGTATGTCTTTTTATTTCAGAAATATTATTTTAATACAAGTCCGATAAATTAGTAAAAGGTGGTATATTTAATTACAGGTAAGGAGGGGTGATGACGCCAATATGGTGACTGTCTTCCTGGCCACACATCGGAAGGGCGGGAAGCTTATTGACGAGAGGGCGTAGCAGGCCTATGTAAGTATTATAATTCTATTTATTAATTTTAATACTTCGTGTTAGTTTTGATATAACTTAGTAAATATGCATGCAAATAGATATTCATGTAGTTAGTAATAATAAGTACATTAGACATTAGAAGTTATAGAGTATCCATGCTTTCTAGGCCGAGTTTCAACGACTTAAGGAGCGGGCGGCTGCTAGTGCACCTGCTGCGGGAGAGGTCGGTACTTCCTCGCAGCCCGCTCCAGCTCCGTCGGAGGACAAGCTGTGGGTGACCGCCGCTGGTGATCTCCAGAGGGGTACGTACTACGGTACGGGATCCTATGGCGCTCAAGTTGTGACACAGTCCTCTAGGGCCTCCCATGCTAGTGTGCATGGCCTACAACCCTCCCAGGAGTCTGTTCGAGTCCAGCAGATGGTGGAGTCTGTCCGTGACGAGCAGCTACGACGGATCCAGAAGCTGCACCAGACGGACGATGTTACGCTCATAGCACGATTGGATACGCTCGACCGCAGCATTATGGAGCTCAGGGATGTGACTGAGAGGACAGAGCGGGGCATCACTGATCTTAGAGCATCGACAGAGCGCAGCGTGACGGATATACCGGCATCACAGTTGTCCATGGGCGAGAGGCTCACGTTGATGCAAGATTCGATGGTTGATAGCAGTACGAGGCTGCTATCTACCATGGATTCCTACCACCAGTGACTAGCAGCGTTGGAGCATTATTGTCCTCCGGGTGCGCCTTCATCGTCGTCGACTCCGCCGGCATCACTACCTCCGACTCCACCGACGTTACTACCTTCTTCATCGGTGACAATTACACGGGAGGAGTACGAGATGTTCCTATCATTGAGGCACGGCGGTGCCCCTCCTCCTCAAGATCCACAGTAGTCCGAGTTAGGACTGTTTTACGAGATTGTAGTGTTTTTTAGTATTTGTTTATGTTGTTTCAGTATTGGTTGTGGATTATTTGTTTGTATAGACTTTCATTATTGGTTGTGGATTCATGTGGATATTTGTTTACCGACTTTGGTTATTTTAGTGTTAACTGTGTTCGATTTTTGTCATGTTGGTTGTAGACTTTTATTCTTGTTTGCGTTGATACATATGTATATTGTGATGTACCTGAAGAACAAATAGGCAACTCTAGAGGGGGGTGAATAGAGTTTATGACAATAATGTCCAATTAAAATTAAACTCTTTCACCAACAAAAAATAATCAGAGTAAATAGCGGAAATAGTAAAGAGCAAGGAAGCATACGCAAACACAGCCGATTTTAACCTGGTTTCCCTCGTGGAGGACTAGGCCAGGCCTGAGAACTCTAGCTTAGGATTAAATCCACTATTTGTGAAATAGTAGTTACATCCCGTGCCTTTTCTTCAGAAGAGCACGTCAACTTCTTACAGAGATCGCAGTGGCGATGCTTAGAATTTTCCAAGCGACTTCTTGAACTCTTGCACAAACTCCTAACTGAAATGTACTGAGCACTTTGAGGCTTAGGGAGCTTGTGGCTAGTAGATGAGAAGGGTATGGCTTGTATAAGGCTTTAGAGAGAAGAGAAGAAAAGATTGGATGAATAAAATGAAAGAATTCATGGCCTATTTATAGGATACCATACAGGCAGAATTCGGCCAGAATTCTGGTTGGAAATATTCAAAAATTTGGCCGTTGGACAACTTGCATCCAGCCAACCCTAAAAATTAGGGTCCTAGAATTTAGGAGGCAGAGTTCGGCCCGAACTCTGTATGGAGGCAGAGTTCGGCCCGAACTCTGTCTCCAGAGCACAGAATAGGTCAAATGGGCCAATGGGCTATTTGGATGTTTGGTAGGGCTTTTGGTTTGAGGTATAGGTATAGTCTAAGTCTCAAAATGCTCAGCACAGCTCAGTTTACATAAATATAGACTCAAATAAAGTGTAAAATACAGATTCAAATCATGAAGCATTGCAGGTGCGAGCTGTCGTCTGGCTTGTACCGAATTCAGTCTTCATGTGTCGTATTGAAATATTACAAGTATCATGTTGTCAATTGTATCAATATATGGTTGACTAGTGATTTTGTGTCAACAATCTCTCCCATATTGATAATTGACAAAATGATATTTGTATATTCAATATTCATACCTGGACACATAAAAAAAACAGTAGCATAGCTCCCCCGTAATAAGTGCAGAGCTAGCAATAGCTCCCCCGTAAACATTGCCTGTTGTCCTGATAACAATATTCTTTTCCCAAAGCACAGATACACAAAGCCAGAAAAATGATATGATAATATAATATTGAATATATCAAAATATTTCTCCCCCTTTTGTCAGTTATCAAACAATCCAGAATAATGACTGGCAAGCACACCAAATAATAATGATAAACTGCGTAAAACTGAGAAACTGCATAATAAAATGTCTCCAAGAGTCACATAATGAGTTCTAGTACAACCAAAGTGCAGAAATAAAACAACTACATCAACTAAAAATGCATAAAAGCATAAACTACGATCCTCAGCAGCAGCAGCAGCAGCAGCAACAAAGAGAAATCCATATCTATCATCGAGCTCGTGAAGGCCCACCATCGTCGGATGGATCAGTAAATGAACGACGAGGGTCTACGAAAGCCACATCCGGATCCAGGTAGCGGATAACCCAAGGGTCATCGATACGGTATCCATCGCGAGCAGGGTCTCACTCAATAGGAATAGGTATAGAAGGATGCGGGACATAGAGTACCGAATATCGTACAGTGAGTTGCTAATAGGCACTCATCTGCAAGGTAGTCCGGTAGTCAAGCTGAGTTCAGCGATCATCCTCTAAGGTGAATCGATCGCGGAGCATAGTCTGTAGTGACTCAAGAGTAGCAGGAGGAGGAAGAGGATCCTGTCCAAGAGAAGGGGCGTCGGGCTCATCGTCAGAGTGCTCAGACACAACAGGTGAGCCAACTGCTGCCTGAAGCCGCCGTGCCTTAGAGAGGAAGGCAGGGGCAGGTAGGAACTGGCACTCATCAAGAGGTACACGAAAGGCACGAAAGAGCATATGAAGATAAAGAGCATAAACCAAGGATCTTGGCTTCTTCCTAGCATTAATCATCCAGTCCATCATGGTACGTGGAAGATTAAAAGGAACATGAAAATGGAGGTGATACAAAGTAGAGATTTCACAGTATGTAACCTCATCGGTCGATCCTGCTTTGGACAGAATCGTGTTAAAGACGATCCGATGAAGTTCATAAAAGTAAGGATTGAAAAACTTGGCGAGAAGCTTACGAGGACGTGTGTTAGGGGTACACAAGTCGTCCTTAAAGCTTTATAGGGATGACCCATTGGGAAATAGAAACTTTTGAGCTTCAACAAGTTTTTCCCATGAGTTTGGCTCCGGGAGTTCAAGGTGTTCGGCCAAGTCGAAATCATTAAAAGAAATATCAATGCCCGCAACCCGTGAAAATATATGTGTATCATTGTGAGTAAGGTTGCAGTAAAACATTTGTACGGCATTGAGATATATAACCGAATTGGTAGTGACAAGTTCATCAAGACAAAGATCATGAAAAAGTGAATCATATTGAAAAAATATAGTAAAATTTATAGGGTGACCCGTATACACCGGACGTGACCGAAAATCACTAAACCATTCATTGGAAGCATCAAGTGATACAAATATTCGGTCATCATACGGGTTGGGGTCGAGTGGATGAGGTGGAATGAACAATGGGTGAATGGGTTGTTGATTGGGTTGTTCAACGGGTGGTTCAACACAAGAAGGAGCATTCAAAGAGGACGCACCCTCGGTTCGAAGTCTCTTCCCCCTATTGAACAACTTGGGAGCCATAAATAATAAAGAAAATTGAGGAATTGTAGATGGAGAGAAGTGTGGAAATATACCTCAATTTGATGATGAAAGATGAAAGAGAATGGTGAGAGAATCCTTCTCCTTGAGTTTTGAGAAGAATTATGCTCTAAGAAGGAAGAACTAGGGTTAGGGTTTGGAGAAAAATAGTTTGAAGAAGTTAGGAAGGTGGCAATGGAGGAGAAAGAAGAGGGGAACCCGGTTTTTAGTGTAGGGGTTCGAATGGTCGGAGCAAATGTGGACCATTGGATCACAATCTGATCAGCGACTGAGGCTGCTTTCAGTTCTGGAACAGCCAGACCGAATTCGGCCTGAACTCTGGGTAAGGCAGAGTTCGGCCCGAATTCTGGTTTATGGTACCAGAATAGAAATCAGGCTAGAAAAGAAATTTGATCAAGTAAGAGAGACAAAAATAATAAGTAGATGCAAGATATAAAAAGAGAAAACCAAGTAGCAAAAAATGCAACGCTGAATCAAAGTGAAGTTTAAAATTTTGAATTTTTGCATGTGATAAATAAAAGTAGACCATGTAATAAACAAGGAAATATGCCCCAATTCAATATGTTGAAGCTGCCATGGGGTAGCTGCAGGGGCCGGATCCCAGCTAGCGGTAGTCCTGAGGACTAGTGCACCGTGTCGCTTAGGCTTTTACGCCTTGTTGTCAGAAGGACCCTTTCAGCTTGTACCCATGGCAAGTTCATCATAAAGAATCAAGACATAATCGATATTTACGCAGGTTACTTTAATGAATAACAGCTTCATCCAAAATTCCTAGTTCACGACAAAGAAAGTTAAAACGCTCTTCGGATAGAGGTTTGGTAAAGAAATCTGCTAGCTGATGATCGGTGTCAATAAATTATAAGTTAATAGTGCCATTTTGCTGATGATCACGCAAAAAGTGGTGACGTATTTCAATGTGCTTCGTGCGTGAGTGACATATGGGGTTCTTAGTGAGATTTATAGCACTAGTGTTGTCACAAAATATAGGAATGTGCATAAACGATAAGTTATAGTCTTCAAGGGTTTGCTTCATCCATAGAATTTGTGCACAACAACGACCAGATGTAATATATTCAGCTTCTGTTGTGGATAGTACGACAGAATTTTGCTTCTTGCTAAACTATGAGACTAGAGCCTTTTCTAATAAATGACACGTACCGCTCGTACTTTTACGGTCGACCTTGCATCCGACGAAATCATCATCAGAGTAACCAATGAGGTCAAATGATGTTGACTTGGGAATACCATAGGCCCACTGTAACTGTACCCTTAAGATATCGAAAGATATGCTTAACAGCAGTCATGTGTGATTCCTTAGGATTAGCTTGATATCTAGCACACAGGCAAACGCTAAACATAATATCAGGGCGACTAGCAGTTAAATAAAGTAGACTGCCTATCATACCTCGATACTTACGTTGATCCATAGGTTTGCCGCTTTCATCTGGTTTTAGTTTAGTTGTAGTAGCCATTGGAGTGCTGATTGGTTTGACGTTGTCAAGGTCGAATTTCTTCAGCATGTCCTTTGTATACTTTGACTGACAGATGAAAGTTTCATTTGACGTTTGTTTGACTTGCAGTCCAATAAAGTAATTGAGCTCCCCCATCATGCTCATCTCAAACTCGGTCTGCATACACTTGGCAAAATCTTGACAGGGGGTTTCATCAGTAGAACCAAATATAATATCATCTACGTAAATTTGTACTAAGAGAATAGTGTCTTTGAAAGATTTTATAAAAGTGTAGTGTCAACTTTCCCTTTTGAAAAACCTTTTTCAAGCAAGAAATTGCTTAGCCGTTCATACCAAGCTCTAGGGGCTTGTTTGAGGCCATATAGCGCTTTCTTGAGCTTGAAAACATGGTTGGGAAATTTGTGATTTTCAAAACCAGGGGGTTGTTTTACAAAAAAATTCCTCCTTAATAAATCCATTCAAGAAAGCACTTTTAACATCCATTTGAAACAATTTGAAATTTTGAAAGTGAGCAAATGCGCAAAGCATCCGTATGGATTCTAATCTCGCAACAGGAGCATACGTCTTATCATAGTCGATACCTTCCTCTTGGTTGTATCCTTGAGCTACTAGACGAGCTTTGTTGCGTGTAACTGAACCATCTTCATTTACTTTGTTTCAAAAAAACCCATTTAGTACCAATAATCGAGTGATTTACCCGCCTAGGAACTAGTTCCCAAACTTGGCTCCTCTCGAATTGGTTGAGTTCTTCTTGCATGGCAGAAATCCAAAATTCATTATTAAAAGCTTTTTCAATGTTTTTCGGCTCAATTTGTGAAATGAAGGCAGTACTAGCAATGGAGTCTCTTATTGATGATCTAGTACTTACTCCACGTGAAACATCACCTATAACCAAATTTTTTGGATGTGATGGCTTGAAAAAAAAAATTTTAGCAAGCCCTCCAGAGAATTGGTTTCAGTGGTTGTGTTCATTGGAGCAGAAGTTGATGGCTTAACATCATCATCAAGAGTAGCTGCTGCACTGTTATCTTCATCGAAAGTCACATTTGTAGACTCTTCCACAATTAATGAGCGTTTGTTGAACACTCTATATCCCTTACTCTTGGCCGCATAGCCAAGGAAAATACCATCGTCAGCTTTGGCATCAAATTTGCCTAAGTTGTCTTTGGTGTTAAGGATAAAACATCGACAACCAAAAACTCGAAAATATGAAACGTTTGGAGTTCTTCCAAACCAAAGCTCATAGGGAGTTTTCTTCGTAATAGGACGAATAAGCACCCTATTTAAAATATGGCACCCTGTACTGACAGCTTCAGCCCAAAAATATTTCGGAAGAGAGAATTTATTTAATATGACTCTAGCCATATCGCCAAGAGTCCTATTCTTCTGCTCCACAATACCATTTTGTTGAGGAGTTCTTGGATAAGAAAACTCATGATTAAAACCATTTAAATCACAAAACTTTTTAAAATCACTATTTTTGAATTCGCCTCCATGCTCACTTCGGATTCGAGTAATCATGTAGCCTTTTTCGTTTTGAACCTTTTTAGCAAATATTTTGAAAACTGAAATGGCATCACTTTTATTTGTAAGAAAGAAAACCCAAGTAAATCTAGAAAAGTCATCAACTATAACAAAAGCGTAGAGTTTTCCACCAAGACTGGCTACTCTACTAGGGCCAAATAAATCCATATGAAGTAATTACAATGATCTAGTAGTACTTACAAAGTTTATGGAATGAAATGAGGACTTGGTTGCCTTATTCAATTCACATTCGACATATACCGTGTCCTTTTTGAATGTGATATCGGGCAAGCCTCTGACTAGCTTCTTGGTGGATAGCCTGGATATAGTGTCCATGTTGGCATGACCAAGACGCTGGTGCCACAATAATCTTTATCCTTGTGAGCATAGAGACATCTTCCTGCACTGTTAGTATCTCTAGATAGATAGAAGATATAAATATTGTCCTCTTTTATCCCTTCAAAAGTAATGTCTCCTGTTAACCTATCATAAATAAAGCATTTATTTTGTCCAAAGTTAATATCATACCCATGATCAGCAAGATGACTTATGCTGAGCAGGTTATGCTTTAAATCGGTCACTAGGCAGACATCCTTTATTACAGGAGAAGGAGGATGACCAATAGTACCATTACCAATGATATACCCTTTTAGGTTGTTGCCGAAGGATACATACCCTTCCCTCTTCATCGATAGTGATGCAAAAAGATTTGCGTCTCCCGTCATATGTCGCGAGCATCCACTATCGAGAATCCACTTACTCTTAGTTGAGGAGGGAAGGTCCACCTACATCAAGAGTAGATGTGACCTTTGGTACCCAAGTTCTTGAGGGTCCTGAAAAGTTAGTTTTCGGCAACCATGCATATATGTTTCTATCTACTAATCTTATAACTCTACATTGTGGTAAATATGTCTATGTAGTCCACAATAAGTACAAATAGCATTCCTATTTATGTTAGAAGCATGTTGATGATGTCTATATGTAGAGTGGTATGGAGTAGATTGGTGATGATGTCTATATGTAGAGTGCTGTAGAGTATGATGATGATGTCCATATGTAGCATGATAAGAGTGGTGTGGAACATGATGATGTTTATATCCATAAGCAGTATGATGGTGATTTTATTTATGTGCAACATAGTGATGATTGTATCTATGTGTAGCATGGTGATTCTGTGTCATATGAGAATTATTTCTACGTGTATATGGTTTGTGTGCTGCAGGTGGATGACGTGGTTGACTAGTATGAGTAGTGTCATGCTTTGTGTGTGTCTCATGTGATTGGGTTTGAGGTTGAGCAACCCGTTTTTCCCAATCTAGTCTCTAATTTCTTAGAGACAGCCTGCAGTTCATTAATCTTAGTATTCAAACCATAAATCTTAGTGATAGAGATCTTGTGTCTGTTCTTTTCTTTAGCGATCTCAGTATTGAGTGCTGTGATCTCTTGTGTTTGCTTTTCTATACATGCTTCGGCATCATGTAGGCTTAATTTAAGCTTAGACACCTCATTTGTGACTTCCGTGGGTGAAATGTCTCTACTATTATCAAGCAATGAAGAGAATCTTTGAATCTCGACTTCATAACTTTTGATCTTTTCCTTGGCGTGTTTATATTTACCAATGTCTTTCTTGTGGTCATTGAGTAAATCATTGAATGCATCGCCAAGTTCATCAAACGTGAAATTATCGAGAGTTTCGCTAGTACCTTGTCGGATGTAGCCATTAGGCAAATATTGGCGGTGTCTTGAGGAGAGTCCTTTTCTTCCTCGGAGTCACTAGCTTCGCTTTCATGCCAAATACTTGTGTTGGCATATTTCTTTGAGGAAGCTTTCTTGTATGGTTTCTCATATCGGTTGCTCTTCTTTGTGAATGGATAGTCTTTTCGGACGTGTCCAGTTTTTGTAACCGTAGCATGTTGGCTCTTCTTCATCATCTTCTTGTGGTTCCTTCTTTCTTCGATCGAAGCGAAGAATTTCTTAAAGTTGCGGACAAGGAGAGCTTGATCTTCACCTTCCGAGTTGTCGTCATCCGTCTCTTCAGGATCAGCCCTTCGTCGGTGAGCTTTAAGGGCAATCTCCTTTGCCTTAGGAGCAGGCTCTTCGAAGTCTTTGAGGTCAAGCTCATGAGTCATCAGCTTTCCCATCAAAGTCTCCATGGACATAGTCGTGAGATCATTTCCTTCTATGATGGCTGTCACCTTAGGGTTCCAAATCTTTGGTAGCCCCTAAGTATCTTGCGGATCTTCTCGTGATTTGTATATTATTTGTCGAGAGAAGACAAGGGGTTGATGATGTCGAGGAATCTTGTAATCATTTGTGTGATCGTCTCATTGGCTTCATCTTGAAAGCTTTATATTCTTGAGTGAGATGACTTAATTTTGACTCCTTCACTTGAGTGGTTCCTTCATACGTCACTTCTAGAAGTCTCTATACTTCGTGAGAGGTGGTGTATGTTGAGACCCTGTTGAACTCATTCCTGTCTATAGTACAGAATAAAGCATTAATAGCTCTTGTCTAGACTCGTCTGTTTTTCTCCTCGTCAGAATATTTGTCATGGGTTTTCTCAACGAGATCACCATTGACAACTATCCTGGCGGGCTTTTTGTAACCATCGGTGACAATGGTCCACAGGTCGAAGTCTAGCGACTTGAGATAAAAACTCATCCTTATTTTCCAATAGGTGTAGTTAGTTCCATCAAATAGGGGAGGCCTATGAGTGGACTGCCCTTCACCGTGATTGGAAATCATGGATTGTGTGGTTGCCATGGATCAGCTCTAGGATGTTAGTCCTTGTTGAGAGAACAGAGCTCTGATACCAATTGAAGAACAAATAGGCAACTCTAGAGGGGGGTGAATAGAGTTTATGACAATAATGTCCAATTAAAAATTAAACTCTTTCACCAACATAAAATAATCAGAGTAAATGCGAAAATAGTAAAGAGCAAGAAAGCATACGCAAACACAGTCAATTTTAACCTGGTTTCCCTCGTGGAGGACTAGTCCAGGCCTGAGAACTCTAGCTCAGGATTAAATCCACTATTTTTGAAATAGTAGTTACATCCCGTGCATTTTCTTCAGAAGAGCACGTCAACTTCTTACAGAGATCGCAGCGGCGATGCTTGAAATTTTCCAAGCACTTCTTGAACTCTTGCACAAACTCCTAACTGAAAAGTACTGAGCACTTTGAGGCTTAGGGAGCTTGTGGCTAGTAGATGAGAAGGGTATGGCTTGTATAAGGCTTTAGAGAGAAGAGAAGATTGGATGAATAAAAAGAATTCATGGCCTATTTATAGGATACCATACAGGCAAAATTCGCCAGAATTCTGGTTGGAATATTCAAAAATTTGGCCGTTGGACAACATGCATCCAGCCAACCCTAAAAATTAGGGTCCTGAATTTAGAAGGCAGAGTTCGGCCCGAACTCTGTCTCCAGAGCACAAATAGGTTAAATGGGCCAATAGGCTATTTGGATGTTTGGTGGGGCTTTTGGTTTGAGGTATAGGTATAGTCTAAGTCTCAAAATGCTCAGCACAGCTCAGTTTACATAAATCTAGACTCAAATAAAGTAAAAATACAGACTCAAATCATGAAGCATTGCAGGTGCGAGCTGTCGTCTGGCTTGTACGAATTCAGTCTTCATGTGTCGTATTGAAATATTACAAGTATCATGTTGTCAATTGTATCAATATATGGTTGACTGTGATTTTGTGTCAACAGTACCGGTGTTGAGTGTTCCACCGAAGGGGTCACGAACCTAGAAAAAAAATTGATTATGGTTTTTTTCTTATTTATTGAACTGCAGAGAAAATGATTCTGTGGACATTCTTTAATTTATTTATTATTATTTTTATAAATTAGCGACGTTTACCGACTTTTAAGACGTAGCTAAACGTCGGTAAACGTCGCTACATCACCAGGTATACCGACGTTTAGCGACGTTTACCGACGTTTAGCATCCCAGTATTTCCCTCGTTACAGAGTCGATGAACGTCGGTAACAACTAGCATACGTCGCTAAATTCACCGACGTTGACCGACGTTTGAGACGTTGCCATATTTCGACGTGGCGTCGGTGAACGTCGGTCAATTACCGACGTTTATTAACGTCGGTAAGCGTCGATAATGGAGATGATTAACGACGTTCTGCCTGTTAGCGACATGGCTTTTTGCGACCACAGGAAAACGTTGCTATATAAATACGTCGGTAAACCGTTGTAGCGATATTTTTGTCATTTTAGCGACGTTTTTGGCGTCACTAATATGACTTATTCTGGTGTGTGATCAAAGAGATCCTCAATTCTCGGTAAGGGGTATTTGTTCTTGATTGTGAGGTGTTCAGAGCTCGATAATCGATGCACATCCGCACGGATCCACCCTTTTCGGTACAAATAATACTCAAGCTCCCTACGGTGATAAACTCGACCTGATGAATCTTTTGTCCTGCTCATCCACCTGCTTCTTAATTTTTGCTAATTCATTGTTGTTGATCATGTAGACATGTTTTGACACTGGCTCAGCTCTAGGCACCAAGTCTATAGACAATTCAACATCTCTATCCGACGGCAATGTCACGACCCGCACCCACTGTTAGGGTACGAGAACGTAACAACGCCCAGCCTACGCCGCAGTGTCGGGGGGTTAGAACGCTGTCCTAGGTCAATCATCTATCAATATCAAGTACCTGTACAGTTTATACTCTCCGAACGGAGGTGACATAACAATATACATCTCAATCACATCTAGGGTAGAAGAATGAAGAACAGATAGATAGATAGTAACTCAAAGAGAACCATAACATAGATGAAAATGTCCAAGTGTCTAGGATAACATAACACCAGAATGTCAACTCATAATACAATAAGTCTAAGAGTCTATACATCTCCACAACTCAAAATACAACTCAGAATGTGAGACAAAAATATAGAAAAGACTGCCTAGACTAAACTGGTCTAGACTACTGGGGCAATATCCTCAGCTGCAGGTGGATCCTGCTGAGGGTCCACAACATAAGTCATCTAGTCCTGCTCCATAATAGGTAGTCACCAGGGCCTCATCCTCATCCTCTGTAATATTTTCAACAGGTCCAATCAGGACGGGAACGAGCACAATACATCTCACGCAGTGCATAGCAGGTTAGGAAATACGATACAGGCAATAGAGTAAGATACATGAACTGCTGAAAGGAAATATACGCTGTAAAAGAGATAGCTGTAATGAAATATCTACTGTATATAGAGAACTATAAGTGACTAGTGATGTAGAGCACAAGATAGGCATGTGAATGGCTAGAATTTGCACATGATTATACTACTGAGTTTGCACATGATTACACTACTTTGGAATTATTCACATGACCACTTCTACTCCCCGTACCCCAATCAATACACAAGGATCTATACAGGTTACGTTATTGTACATGATATCACATGGGGCCCATGAAAGGGTGCACATGATTGTATACATGAGAGCTCAGTAAACATGAGAGTACATGATCACATGAGTGTACATGAATAATGAAAGCATGGGTGTACATGATGATAGTGAAACACACATAACATGAAGTACCCGATGCTCCCGAGGGGGATAACATCTCATGTAAAGATCCATATAGTACCAATCCGTGTTACAATGTGACAGCAACAAGTAAAGTAATCTAGAGCGAGAAGTAAAGCCTGAACAAGTATGAAACGGTCAGAGAATGTACTCGCCTGATAACTGAATGTCTGAAGAGGATATACTGTCTGAGGAGAGGTGTCTGGCTCCTAATCAGAGCAATACAAGTCACAATGTATCCACAATGGTAAAATAAAGTATACAATGCATACATGATTCTAGGTCAATCTGGTCAAAAGTTAACTCTTGGTAAACTCTAATAGTCAAACTAGGTCACAGGAAGTCATACTAGGTTACAGGAAATCAAACTAAGTCAATTAAAGTCAAACAAGGTCAAATAGGGTCAAACTAGTTAAGTTATCTAGGGTTTAGTCAATCAATGGTCAGACTAGTCAAATACTAGTCAATATGGTCAAGCTAGGTCAATCTAGACTATCTAAGGTACTACACCACAAGGTTAGGGTATAACCAATACCTATACAAGTATACCACATATAAATACATATATATATAATACCAACCTTAATCCTATATTCAAGCTAATCCCATATTCCAATCTCAAGTCATGACTCAACTCTAAGTATCTAACTTAACCCCATACATATCTTAATCTACATAGGTCTTCCACAAAACCCAAGTCACAATAATATACTTATATATAGGTCAAACCTAAACCAACTAGTTAATAGCCTAGGATTTAGTCAAATCTTAGTCAACAAGTCCTTCTATGTTCATCCAAGCTATTTCTAGGTCAATTTGGTCATGGTTGACCTATAGTTGACTTTGGTCAACCTTGGTCAACACTAAAAGTCAAACTGGTCAAACTAGTCCAAGTTAGGTCAAACAATGTTAAACTAGTTAAGGTTAGTCAAACTAGTCATTCTAGGTTAGTTTAAGTCAAAACTAGGTTAAGGTAGTTCAAATTTGACCTAAGGTTGACCTTGGTCAACACTTAGTCAAATTGGGGTCAAACTAGCTAAGTCTTGGTTTACTAGTCAATTAGGGTTAGGCCTAATGGCCATAGGCTAGTATCATAGCCCATAGGTTAGTATTCCTAGGTCAAGGCTATAGGGTTCATAGGTTTACACCTATAATAGGGTCTATATACATTATACCATATAGGGGTCAATATGTATATACCCATACCCAAATATAATAACTTATATTTATACACACAACTATATAACATATAGACATATATTGTATATGTATATATATACCTATATGGAATACCATATACAATACCCAAAAACCCCCACTCACATATTTATATATATATGACCTAAGTAAACTAGTACAATATATACATATATCTCATATGTATATACATATATACATAAACTTATATATATATATACTCTATATATATAGAGAGACAAAGGGAAGAGAGAGAGAGAGAGACTGAATGAGAGAGAGAGAGACTGTGAGAGTGAGAGGGTGAATCAGTAGGCTGGACAGTAGGGGGGGGTTTGTTCCCAGGTTCTGAAACCAACCCATGCCCAAACACACACACACATAACACATACACATACATATGTACATAGTACATAACTACACACACACACCACCAATTCTCCCCTAATTCGACCCACACTCACAAACACTATACTTCACATCTACACACTAAAATACACTAGTCCAATACATTAAACCTACACAAAATCGAATTGAAATTCGATTTTCAAAACTGGAATTTAATTCCCAAACTGAGACTGTGCACAGTGTACTGGATTTAGGTAATTCGAAAAACACGCAACCCAACGAGCTAAGGCTCGCAACCTAGGGTTGGTAACTCAAGCCCCACACATACACTAGTGTCCTAGGCCACTGACATGACACCACGACACAGTTTCACGTGTCCAAACACAAGAAAACAATGCACGGGTAAGCTCTGATACGCGCACACGAAAACAGTGTCGTGCACGCGTTCCAGGACCTCGTGGACACACCACCAGACACGACACGTCTCGTGGTCGTGCATACGTGTAGCCCACACGTAGGGCTACACATTCCACACCCTGACACGTGTCCACGACACGCGTGGACACAGAACAAACACCGTATCAGTCGTGAAAACACGACTGATACATGCGTGTTACGACTGCGTCGTGCACGCGGTTACACGCGTCGTACACGCGACACAGGACACGAAGCACCACGTGCTCGTGTCCACGTGTACGCCACGTATAGGGCTTCATGCCCGTGTCACTACGAGATGCTCTAGTGTCGTGTCCATGCGACACGACGCACTCAAAGTCGTGCCCGTGCGCGTGTGTGCTGACAGCGCGTGTCCAGTGCGAGTGAGTTTTCTCACTCGACACGACACGACGCGACACGAGACTTTGGGGGCATGTTCGCAGACAATGCCCCCTCGTCTGTGTCAAATATTACGTGTCCTAGTGGCCTGTGTAGTGCACACGAAGTGTCGGGTAGCAGGACATGCACGGGGGGCTCGTGCGGTCGGTTCGTGTCCAATTTGGACACGAACACAGCACAGAAATGTGCTCAGTCAAGTGGGTTCGTGTCCTACATGTCTAGGGCTACTAGGTGATGCAATTTGTTTCACAAAAACACAAGGTTTAGTCCTAAGTGGCATTTACACAAACACTGTTTTTAGGGCATGGATACGTGTCCGATACGGACACCAAATCGATCCTAGTTTTCACCAAACTTTACCCACAGTATTGTTATTCCTATATGAATGCATTTATGAAAGAAAAACAAGAATTTGACTAAGTTTGTGAGAAAATACCTATTGTGCAAAACCAAGGAAAAACAAGGAAAATGGGATTGTGCTTCCTTCAACTTGATGATGCCCAAGCTCCCAAATTCTGAATTTCTAGCTTCCCTTAGCTCCCTAGATGTTGTAGGGTTCCAATGCAAGAGACTAGAGTCAATTTGGATCAAAATAGCTCAAGTTATGGGTGTTTGGAGAAGATGGGATTTTCTAGGAATTAATTTCATGCAATTTATTCATGAATGAACACAAAGGATTATATAGAATGTTGTACCAGCTAGGGGGTGTCCTATGGCCGGCCAAGCATGGGGGGGGGGTGTCCTTGCCCTTCCTTCATGGCTAAGGCTTGGACTTTGGTGTAAGGGTTGGGATATTTTGAGTGTTTTATGGAAAAATATCCAATAAAGGCAATCTAGATATTTATCCTACTTTAACCCTATGCAAATATCTATCCCCTAATCATTCTAGGTTAGTAGCTAACCTCTAGATTAGTGCTAAACTAGGTTAGGGACTAACATGACACTAATCAATAATTAAAATAATAATAAAGACACATAAATCCAAATAAATCCTAGAAAATTACCAAAATACCCTTTAGGCTAAAAAGCCCTAATTTGATGTTCTAAGCCTATGGCTAAGCTCTCATGGTCATGGCAACTTCTAGGTTAGAGAAAACTAGGGTTTACACTAAGTTATTCTAACCAAAATCACAAGTCATAAGTCATGACTTAGCATGACTTTAGAAATGGTTTAAATCACACTAATAATCACCAAAGATCATACCATGACTAAAATACCATTAATAAATAATAAAAATAATAAATTTTCAAAAATTCCTAATTTCAGAAAACAGGGTGTTACAAGTCTACCCACCTTAAAATAATTTCGTCCTCGAAATTTAGATGGTCGTACTCCTTATAGGTCAAACCTCCAACAATCAAGGACGAAGCCACTACCTAGGCAACATACAAGGTCAATAAGCAAGTAGGGGTAGTAGACCTATACTGGGTCATGTCCAAGAATTGGCTGGCAGTTTCAGGTCATAAGGTGTCCTGAATTCAAATCGAAGCCAAAAGTAACTCCATGGGGTAAATCAGGATGGAGCCTCGGGTCAGAAAAATCGTACTAAGCAAGTGAAGCATATGATGGTATGCCTAAGTGGGACACTAAGGTTATGGGTGTAGTATGTCATGTCTAGGTCATGTATGTGAAGTCAGTTTTGAGAAAAAACTAGTCTTGTGCTCCAAATTTAAAAGTCACGGTAATGTGTCTACGGTGATCATAATTTAGAGTGGGAAGGGTCTATGGCCTAATTTTAACCAGAATTTGTGATGCAATAGTGGTACCAGGGGGACAGGTTAAATGGGAAAGTCTGTGGTCTCATCTGGGTGCACTAGTTATTCTAGGTCAAGACTGTCCTATGGTATCAAAACGTTCAAGCAATCTATGGTGTCCAAATTTGGGAAGGTAAGGAAACAACAATCATCAAGACTATAGGGTCGTCTACCCTCCTATATGAAAATGGGTTATTAACAAGTGAGAAATCATTAAAGTTACCATTCCATAAAAAGAAAATTGAAAATTTAGGTACAACAATCACAAATAGATTTTAGTTTTGACACGATCTAAGTTGATCAATTTTAGAATAAATCGAGATTGGGCAAGATGGAAAATTAATGAAATCAAGTATGAGCACGATCATCCAATGATGAAGATCCAGGTCATGATTAAATTTAATTCAACTGGATATGAATACGAGGTTCATAGGTGATAAAATAATTCCAAGGAGAATTGTCAAGGCTGTTGTGGATAAGATTCTAGGGTAAGTTTAACTGTGTCTCCATCCACGTAGATTAATATATGAAAAAGCGAACCAAAACGCAATAGGTTGATCAGACCATCATGCGCCGGTTCTGATTAGATAATATGTTAGTGGGTGTACACCCAATAAAATATATCATGATCAAGCTCGAAAGGATAAGCTTGTAAAACTTAAGGATAAATTTATAGCATAAGATATAAGTAAGGGTGGAAATGATGAAAGAAGATAAATAGTCCAAGATTCTTAACCAAATCGGGTCAAGCAATCAAGATACGGTACGAGGTTAAGTATTTGAGGGTTCAAGCAGAACACCATCACATGCCAGGTCGAAAGAATTGAGCCAAGGTGGATCTCTAATTGGAATAAGAATGAATTTAGTATCATGGTAGAGGTTATAGTTTAGCCATTTGACCAGAAAATCATATCAAAAAAATAGAGTACAAGGAGACGGGTTTTAGTAGGACATGGAATACCTACATGAAGGTAGGCTAGTCTAGGTCTTACATGTGAAGTTTGTTGGGAGGTAACAGCTAGTATTATACTCTGAATATCTAAGTCATGGTAAAGGACGTCCAATGATCTAGAATAGAAAGTGGGAGTTCGAGACGTGACAAATTGATGCAAAATTGAAGAAGATCAATTTAACTCATGGAATAAAATTAATCAGGAATTCAGTAAATAATTTAGGAACACAGTCCTAGGGATAGATAGGCTACTAGATGAATATAGTTAGGGTTCGACCAATCAAGGTCAAGGTTAGAAGGTCTTAATGAGTCTTTATTTGAGGAAAAGTCGAGTAAGTCAGGTTTGGGATACAGTCACATAGATTGGTAGAAGGAGTTTAAGCAAGATGCAAAATAGAGAGGACAGTTCATTTTAATGAAAGGCAATTAGCAAGAGGATTAGATGGCAAGAAATAAATAAGAGTTTTCTCATAATTGTGATTGAGTACCCCAAAAAAAATAAAAGATATTAATCTAACACTAAGAAATTAAAATCAACAACTACAAAAAATTTAAATCATCAACTAACACCAGGATTCAAAGTTCTACAGTGAATCCTCAAAATCAAATTCAATCAAGGGAAAAGGAGTTTAAATCGTAATTTCAAATGAGATTCTCAAGGGTCCAGGAATCTCTCAAAGTATCCTAGCAGTGATTGAGTATCCATTCTCTCTAAGCCTATTCCTCAATCCTATCACAGGCTGTAGTGATACTCTAGTTCGAGTACCACTACATAACTCGACCTGCATGGGCCACCACTAAAAACGTGTCACGACCCGCACCCACTGTCAGGGTACGAGAACGTAACAACGCCCAGCCTACGCCGCAGTATCGGCGGTAGAACGCTGTCCTAGGTCAATCATCTAAATATAAAGTACCTGTACAGTTTATACTCTCCGAATGGAGGTGACATAACAATATACATCTCAACATCTAGGGTAGAAGAATGAAGAACAGATAGATAGATAGTAACTCAAAGAGAACCATAACATAGATGAAAATGTCCAAGTGTCTAGGATAACATAACACCAGAATGTCAACTCATAATACAATAAGTCTAAGAGTCTATACATCTCCACAACTCAAAATACAACTCAGAATGTGAGACAAAAAGTAAATATAGAAAAGACTGCCTAGACTAAACTGGTCTAGACTACTGGGGCAATATCCTCAGCTGCAGGTGGATCCTGCTGAGGGTCCACAACATAAGTATCATCTAGTCCTGCTCCATAATAGGTAGTCACCAGGGCCTCATCCTCATCCTCTGTAATATTTTCAACAGGTCCAATCAGGACGGGAACGAGCACAATACATCTCACGCAGTGCATAGCAGGTTAGGAAATACGATACAGGCAATAGAGTAAGATACATGAACTGCTGAAAGGAAATATACGCTGTAAAAGAGATAGCTGTAATGAAATATCTACTGTATATAGAGAACTATAAGTGACTAGTGATGTAGAGCACAAGATAGGCATGTGAATGGCTAGAATTTGCACATGATTATACTACTGAGTTTGCACATGATTACACTACTTTGGAATTATTCACATGACCACTTCTACTCCCCCGTACCCCAATCAATACACAAGGATCTATACAGGTTACGTTATTGTACATGATATCACATGGGGCCCATGAAAGGGTGCACATGATTGTATACATGAGAGCTCAGTAAACATGAGAGTACATGATCACATGAGTGTACATGAATAATGAAAGCATGGGTGTACATGATGATAGTGAAACACACATAACATGAAGTACCCGATGCTCCCGAGGGGGATAACATCTCATGTAAAGATCCATATAGTACCAATCCGTGTTACAATGTGACAGCAACAAGTAAAGTAATCTAGAGCGAGAAGTAAAGCCTGAACAAGTATGAAACGGTCAGAGAATGTACTCGCCTGATAACTGAATGTCTGAAGAGGATATACTGTCTGAGGAGAGGTGTCTGGCTCCTAATCAGAGCAATACAAGTCACAATGTATCCACAATGGTAAAATAAAGTATACAATGCATACTACATGATTCTAGGTCAATCTGGTCAAAAGTTAACTCTTGGTAAACTCTAATAGTCAAACTAGGTCACAGGAAGTCATACTAGGTTACAGGAAATCAAACTAAGTCAATTAAAGTCAAACAAGGTCAAATAGGGTCAAACTAGTTAAGTTATCTAGGGTTTAGTCAATCAATGGTCAGACTAGTCAAATACTAGTCAATATGGTCAAGCTAGGTCAATCTAGACTATCTAAGGTACTACACCACAAGGTTAGGGTATAACCAATACCTATACAAGTATACCACATATAAATACATATATATATAATACCAACCTTAATCCTATATTCAAGCTAATCCCATATTCCAATCTCAAGTCATGACTCAACTCTAAGTATCTAACTTAACCCCATACATATCTTAATCTACATAGGTCTTCCACAAAACCCAAGTCACAATAATATACTTATATATAGGTCAAACCTAAACCAACTAGTTAATAGCCTAGGATTTAGTCAAATCTTAGTCAACAAGTCCTTCTATGTTCATCCAAGCTATTTCTAGGTCAATTTGGTCATGGTTGACCTATAGTTGACTTTGGTCAACCTTGGTCAACACTAAAAGTCAAACTGGTCAAACTAGTCCAAGTTAGGTCAAACAATGTTAAACTAGTTAAGGTTAGTCAAACTAGTCATTCTAGGTTAGTTTAAGTCAAAACTAGGTTAAGGTAGTTCAAATTTGACCTAAGGTTGACCTTGGTCAACACTTAGTCAAATTGGGGTCAAACTAGCTAAGTCTTGGTTTACTAGTCAATTAGGGTTAGGCCTAATGGCCATAGGCTAGTATCATAGCCCATAGGTTAGTATTCCTAGGTCAAGGCTATAGGGTTCATAGGTTTACACCTATAATAGGGTCTATACATTATACCTATATATAGGGGTCAATATGTATATACCCATACCCAAATAATATAACTTATATTATACACACAACTATATAACATATAGACATATATAGTATATGTATATATATATACCTATATGGAATACCATATACAATACCCAAAAACCCCCACTCACATATTTATATATATTGACCTAAGTAAACTAGTACAATATATACATATATCTCATATGTATATACATATATACATAAACTTATATATATATATATACTCTATATATATAGAGAGACAAAGGGAAGAGAGAGAGAGAGAGACTGAATGAGAGAGAGAGAGACTGTGAGAGTGAGAGGGTGAATCAGTAGGCTGGACAGTAGGGGGGGGTTTGTTCCCAGGTTCTGAAACCAACCCATGCCCAAACACACACACACATAACACATACACATACATATGTACATATGTACATAACTACACACACACCACCAATTCTCCCCTAATTCGACCCACACTCACAAACACATATATACTTCACATCTACACACTAAAATACACTAGTCCAATACATTAAACCTACACAAAATCGAATTGAAATTCGATTTTCAAAACTGGAATTTAATTCCCAAACTGAGACTGTGCACAGTGTACTGGATTTAGGTAATTCGAAAAACACGCAACCCAACGAGCTAAGGCTCGCAACCTAGGGTTGGTAACTCAAGCCCCACACATACACTAGTGTCCTAGGCCACTGACATGACACCACGACACAGTTTCACGTGTCCAAACACAAGAAAACAATGCACGGGTAAGCTCTGATACGCGCACACGAAAACAGTGTCGTGCACGCGTTCCAGGACCTCGTGGACACACCACCAGACACGACACGTCTCGTGGTCGTGCATACGTGTAGCCCACACGTAGGGCTACACATTCCACACCCTGACACGTGTCCACGACACGCGTGGACACAGAACAAACACCGTATCAGTCGTGAAAACACGACTGATACATGCGTGTTACGACTGCGTCGTGCACGCGGTTACACGCGTCGTACACGCGACACAGGACACGAAGCACCACGTGCTCGTGTCCACGTGTACGCCACGTATAGGGCTTCATGCCCGTGTCACTACGAGATGCTCTAGTGTCGTGTCCATGCGACACGACGCACTCAAAGTCGTGCCCGTGCGCGTGTGTGCTGACAGCGCGTGTCCAGTGCGAGTGAGTTTTCTCACTCGACACGACACGACGCGACACGAGACTTTGGGGGCATGTTCGCAGACAATGCCCCCTCGTCTGTGTCAAATATTACGTGTCCTAGTGGCCTGTGTAGTGCACACGAAGTGTCGGGTAGCAGGACATGCACGGGGGGCTCGTGCGGTCGGTTCGTGTCCAATTTGGACACGAACACAGCACAGAAATGTGCTCAGTCAAGTGGGTTCGTGTCCTACATGTCTAGGGCTACTAGGTGATGCAATTTGTTTCACAAAAACACAAGGTTTAGTCCTAAGTGGCATTTACACAAACACTGTTTTTAGGGCATGGATACGTGTCCGATACGGACACCAAATCGATCCTAGTTTTCACCAAACTTTACCCACAGTATTGTTATTCCTATATGAATGCATTTATGAAAGAAAAACAAGAATTTGACTAAGTTTGTGAGAAAATACCTATTGTGCAAAACCAAGGAAAAACAAGGAAAATGGGATTGTGCTTCCTTCAACTTGATGATGCCCAAGCTCCCAAATTCTGAATTTCTAGCTTCCCTTAGCTCCCTAGATGTTGTAGGGTTCCAATGCAAGAGACTAGAGTCAATTTGGATCAAAATAGCTCAAGTTATGGGTGTTTGGAGAAGATGGGATTTTCTAGGAATTAATTTCATGCAATTTATTCATGAATGAACACAAAGGATTATATAGAATGTTGTACCAGCTAGGGGGTGTCCTATGGCCGGCCAAGCATGGGGGGGGGTGTCCTTGCCCTTCCTTCATGGCTAAGGCTTGGACTTTGGTGTAAGGGTTGGGATATTTTGAGTGTTTTATGGAAAAAATATCCAATAAAGGCAATCTAGATATTTATCCTACTTTAACCCTATGCAAATATCTATCCCCTAATCATTCTAGGTTAGTAGCTAACCTCTAGATTAGTGCTAAACTAGGTTAGGGACTAACATGACACTAATCAATAATTAAAATAATAATAAAGACACATAAATCCAAATAAATCCTAGAAAATTACCAAAATACCCTTTAGGCTAAAAAGCCCTAATTTGATGTTCTAAGCCTATGGCTAAGCTCTCATGGTCATGGCAACTTCTAGGTTAGAGAAAACTAGGGTTTACACTAAGTTATTCTAACCAAAATCACAAGTCATAAGTCATGACTTAGCATGACTTTAGAAATGGTTTAAATCACACTAATAATCACCAAAGATCATACCATGACTAAAATACCATTAATAAATAATAAAAATAATAAATTTTCAAAAATTCCTAATTTCAGAAAACAGGGTGTTACAGGCAACCCTGACAATTACTCAGGAAAATATCCAGAAACTCTGCTAGAAGAGGATAAGATAATTTATTCTCTTCTACCATAGCTCCACAGATGATTCCCTCCTCCTGATATGTAGCTCCTCTAGCAAACTCAAATTTTGGCTCTCTTGGAGGACAAAATAATACTCAACCACTACAGCAGTCTATGCTAGAGAAATGCTTACTCAACTAATATAATCTGAGCACAATGTTGTAACCCAAAAGTGGCATTACAGTAAGCTAGAACTCAAAACCTCAGCCTCCGAAGGAAACACTCCGCCCCTTACAGATATCACTGACTAAGAGAATACCCCCACCCATTGTGACCTTAAAGGTTTTGTCCAAAGGTTCTAATGTTATACTATGCTTAAGCACATATGATACCGATATAAAATAATAGGATGTACCAAAATCAAATAATGCTAAAGTTGGAATAGAATCAAGAAGTATTGTACCTGATATAACATCACCAACTGGCTTAACTTCCTCAACTGCTAAGGCAAAGGACCTACCCTGTTGATGCTGGGTAAAATGCTACTGCTGGGTAGGAAGTAGAGGTCCCCTCTCCTACTGAGCAACCAGAGGCCTAGCAGCTCCCCTCTGACCAGGGGTTGTTCCCTGAGCTGCACGAACTAGAGCCGGCATACCCTCAGTTGGTGTTCCACGGCATCGTAATACATACACACTCTAAGCCTGTTTCTGCAGACCTCCCAAGTGTGTCCATGCTTCCTATAGTAAGTACATGGAGGGGCCTATTATACTTGTCTCTATGGCTGCTGCTACTGAGCTCTAGCTGGGGCCTGGTACTGCTGGGGCTAGAAGTTCTTCTACTAGAACTGAGGATGCTTTGTCGGTCCCGAGTTATTACTACCTCCAACTGAATCACGATCCCTCTTGGGCCTGTAGTCTATGTCCACCTCGATCCTCTGGGCTTCAGCAACAATTCTAGCAAAGGTTATGATGCTCGAAGGAATAAGAACCCTGATCTCCCTTGCTAAACCTTATCAGAATCTTCGGACTCTATCCTCCGGGTCCCAGACCATGTAATCAGCAAATCGGCTCAGCCTACCGTACTCTTCCACGTACTCGTCCACAATAGACCATAAAACATATTGTTCCTTATTTATATTCATTTTCATACGGATTAAGATATAGATTGTTGACTAGTTATTGATACATTTACCATACATTAGACATCATGTATATATTCGAGCTGGGCTGGAGTCTGCTTGTTATGTACCTGGCCATTGCTACATAACCTAGTCCTACGTATTTTGGGACTGTGAAGTGACATGAAGAATATATCATTGACATGGTTTCAAACTTTTGCTTCATCTACTTTGTCATTCTTGTCAGAACAAACTAGAATAGAGCTCCAAGGAATGATGAAGGTGGGGTTGATGTACCATAGTGGAAGCTTGTCTATTTTTAATATAAGGGGCGATCCTACAAGTGATTCTAACATCAAGTAGTTGGACGATGATGAGCTTGAAGCTGCTCATCGTTATGTATTATTAAATAGTAATATAGAGGAGATAAAAGATATTGAGAAGTAAGTGACACAACTTTGCTAGCTAGTTCAATTTATATTTATAGTTGGCAAAGAAGTGTCCTAATCTTGCTACTTCTTATCACAATACTTTTAGAGCCGAAGTAAAAAAAATGGAGAGACTAATATTGATGATGATGAACTTGCTAGAGAGGTTGATCAAAAATTTATGTCATGGATCCATGATTATGTAATAATCTTAAACATCGAGCATTGTAAATTTTTCGAACAAATTCGAATATAATATGCCTAGGATATGTGATGTTTTAGATTTTTTGTCTTGGAATCAAGCTATAAAATAATGCATAACTTTCATAGGCAGCTAAGAGAGATTACAGAGAGGATGCCTCCTCTTCTTGTTCCTGATGGTAACACTCCTATTGTTACTCATGTTGCTTCTTCGACAACTCATGCTCCTACTCCTACAGTGTCTCATGTTGCTCCTCCTCCGGCTACTCATGCTTATCCTCCTCCTGTTACTCATGCTTCAGCTCATATCATTTCGGATGTCCTGCAGTAGGCATAGACTATATTTATGATGGAGTTCA
This sequence comes from Iris pallida, assembly GCA_029216955.1. Taxonomy (NCBI): domain Eukaryota; kingdom Viridiplantae; phylum Streptophyta; class Magnoliopsida; order Asparagales; family Iridaceae; genus Iris; species Iris pallida. The sequence goes on along the minus strand of JANAVB010025399.1, from coordinate 7,839,029 downwards.
GGTGCAGCCAGCAGTACCAGTTACTGACACCCAACCTATAGGGTGATTTTTTGTGATATATTTTTAATGATTTATTTTCTGACATTGTACTGCATATATAGTATTATTGTAGTGACATTGTAGTACTATATGGATATTATTATGATACTATATGTATGTATACTATTATTACTTTACGTGTATTAAATTGGGTTATTGTTATTATTTCTGCTATGTGGGGTTATTTGCATAATGTTGTCAATATTACTATTATTATCATTTAGAATTTGCTTTGCATATATGTATAGCAGGTTTCTTTAAAATTGGAGGAAAATACATAAGTAACGACGGACTAGTAACTGAACAACGACGACTAGCGACCAACGAGCGATGGATTTAGAAAGATTTTTAGAAAATTTTGGGTAGTAACAAATAGCTATTGTTTAGCGATGGCAGATGACAGATCAACGACTAATAATAGTTGTCACTATTAGGATAAATTAATTGTATGATACACAAATTGCTAGATATTATTTATGTCGCTAAAGTGGTCGCAAATATAACGACTGATTGTTATTTCGCTCTTTCGTAGATGGCTTTCCGTTGTAGGTTAGTCGATGATTCATTGATGTTGTGACGCCTTAGCAATGAAATTAGATTAATGACATATATCTTGGCGACAAATTATTTTGGTCAATTTTTGTTGCTATTTTTCTTTAGCAATGAAAACCAATAATATATGGACGAAAATTTTTGTCACTATTTTGATGTTTTTTTTTGGTGTTATTCTTTTTTCCTGATTTTTTTTTTTGATTTTCTGCAATTTCCTTTTCTTCATCTCTAAAAAAAGGAAAGTAAAGTAAAAAAAAATATGGCCTACTTATTCAAACCGTAACTAAAAAGGTCAATGATCACAAATGAATATGTCCCACATTCTTCGTGCTCACTTAAAACATTCTATAGTAGCAAATACAAATTTGAAATTTAAGCATCTAAAATGTACTAAAAGTATCATATATAATTGGATACAATGGATCACCAAGAATTCTAGTAACAAAAGAAACACTATTAATTAGAATATGATAGGTGTCAAAGAATAAAGTATATTAATAGATCATGTAGAAAGCGGAGAATCAATGAATAAATCCAAACATGAGATGGAAACAAAACATGAAACAAGCTATATGAGAATGTGATAAAGAAGGAAATAACTTCCATATATGTTATTCATAAATACCCTTAACATATACATATTATGCAAAAAAAAAAAAACAATCGTAAAATGGTGAAAATTGGTTTGAAGTGCCTATATGACCTAGGCGTAAGGCAGGCCCTTTTCGTCGCGCACCCGCCTCATGCCATTTAGAACATTGATTTGAAGTTATACAAACATACTCCACTCTATTTTTTAAACTCAATTTTATCATTATAATTATTTTGTCAGATATTCCTAAAACTCAACAACATTCTTTCGGAACAGGAAGAATGCAAAACATTTTCAATTATAAATTCAGTACCATTGGACAATATAAAATGGGTTATTCAGTGCCCCTCTATCATGTATGATGAGCCTAATAGGGTTGTCAAATAATTTTGCTGAGGGTCGAAGTTAGAGAAATATCTCTGCTCATAGAAATAGTATGCGTAGTCGCACTATCGACTAGTTTAGTCAAATTTATTCAAAACATTTATTAGTCTAGAGTACATCGAAAGATGATGCACATAAGGTCATCTATATCAATTTATTCTTCCATATGCTGGTGGAAGTCTCTAACTTCAAAAGTAGTATCCACATGATCATCTACTTGGACCATATTGGCTCCCTCTGCTGCAGATGTGAATGGATATATACTATATGGACATGGGCATGACAGGTGCAAGATCAAAGATTGTTCCTGCCACAAGATAGAATATGTTGGGAGAAGCAAAAATAGAAATAGAACCATGCTTATTATTCTTGAAGTTGTCGAGCCTGGGAGCCAACGGAGGATGCTTGTTTCGATAGATCGCTTTTATTGGACTTGGTCTATATCCCTTTACACATGGTTGTGTTTTCCATTCTTGTCGTGACCCTTATTACGACCTCATTAGTTTTGCCCCGACCGCATTGGCTTCAGGCAATGGGATGGCATTCGTGCCAGTAGGGAAGATCTGCGGGTTTTCATCACGAGTTCATTATTCTTCGGCAAACAACATGATATTAATCAGCTCCAAGATTTCGGTAAATTTAGCTCTCTATATTGCTGGTACAGGAGCATGTTAGAGACGTGGAAAGTTAAGTTTTCTCTAAGCAGTCTTCCTCAGTCAAGTCCTCCTTATATAGTTTAATTATTGATCGGATACGACAAAGTTTTGAGTTGTACTCATTCATGGAACTAAAATCTTGAAACCTAAGGTTTATCCAGTCATGCCTTGCTTCTTGCAAGTAAATGAGATACTAGTGGTCAAAATGCTCTTCAAGAGCGGTCTAGAGAGTCCTTGGATCCTCTTCAACAAGATATTCTTTTTGTAATGCGCCATGCATGTGCTTGCAGATAAACGTCATGGTCGTTGCCTTATAGTAGGTTCATCTGCTTTATTGTTGACTCATAGTGGCTCTCAATATTTTGGCAGTGAGGTGGATTTTGACATCTTCTACCCATTTCAAGTAGTTTCTTCAAGAGACTTCCAATACAGTAAATATGAATTTGTTCATATTTCAATATTGTATGGAGGAAAACAAGATGTTACAACTTCGAGTTCTAAGATATAGAGTAGTCCAATTAATCATGTGGAACTTCTGATTCTTAGCATATACTAATGAATTTTAGAATTCTAATTTCTTAGCATATTACGAACTTCAGGTTCTTATGAACTTATGAAGTTCAGGTTCTTATGAACTTCGTGTTCTAAAACAATTTCGGGAAGATATAGCATTCTTGTGCCCAAAGGCGGAGTTAGAAAACCCAACGGTTTATGATGGTACGATGATGGTACGCCTCATCCAATATTTTCTACTGGAAAGTTTCTAACAACGAGGCTAGGTCGCTGTGAGGTTGTCACAAGTAGGCTAGGCATCTGCCAAGCTTTTTTTTAGGCGAAGCTATAATTGCGAGGCAAATAAGCCTCTGACAAGCTTTTGCGGCGAGGCTAATGCCTTTGCCAAGTTTTTCTTCTGGTAAAGATTTTGCGACATTATTAATGACTTAAGTCATAATTTTGAGTTTCTAGCGAAACTAATGCGGTATAGTTATGCCTTGTGGCTAGCTTTTGTATGTTTGTAGCCTCACTTATAGTGAGGTTGTCTGATCACTTATGGCAAAGTTAAGCTCATTGTTTAACTATGCAATTAGTGTCGCTTTTAGCAATGCTTAGCGTCACATCTTGTAGTTCTCTTAGTATTACTTTTGGCAATGATATCCCCATTGTTAGTCTCGCATACAACAAGGTTGAGTGGTTGTTTATAGCGTCAAAGACACTGATGTTGGCAGTAGGGTGAGAACTTGGAGAATATGGAGCCTCGACGAGGCTTGGCAAGTGCCAGAATAAGTGTTAGAGACGTTGATCAAATCAAATAGAGTTATTTTTATTTATCCCCAATTGCTAATCGAATAGAGTTACCCTCCCATTTTAAAATTTATTAGTAAGACACCCCCCAACATTAAGTGTTAAATAATTGGGGGTAACTACAAATTATACTTTCTAATTATATGAAATTGAGGGGTATTTATAATTAAATTAAAAACTGGGGGGAGGGGGTTAATACAAATAACTCAATCAAATAATATAACTTTCTTTAAGCCTTTTTCGGTTAAGATCTGGAGGATCTAAATTTTTGGAAGTCATTTCTGGCTAGGATCTGATTGATCTATAAATAATATTATTTGAAACCATTGTTGGCTAAGGACCGCCAACCATAAAGGTCTACAGGATAGTTCTTTAGAGGAAAAATCCTTTCTTCGACGCTAGGAGGAAAAATAGTTATATCAAAAATAATATTAAGATCATACTTAATCATATATTGCAAGGATGATCGTGCATTTTGTGAGCTATATCTTCTGATAACGCGTTGTAGTTAATTATATATATGATTAGGAAATATAAGAGGGAAAGAGAAAAAAATTAGTGGTTGATCTCTCCAAGGATTCTCCATCCATCTCTATTTATAATGCCAAATGACTTAGAAAATGCTTACAATATATGACCACACATGGTCATGAAAAGAGAATGATCTCTCTATTTATTAGTTGAACACAATTAACTAGTTAGTTAACAACTAATTGCAACAACAACAAATTGTTTATTTATATATTGATACTATGTTCAATTAGTACACAATAGCTAATGTAATAATAATAATAATAATTTAAATAGTAGTAGAAATGTGTTGTAGGGAGACGTTGGTAGACAAGTTTCAAACCGCTTCAAACCTATTGGAGTTAGATAGTAAGTATAAACAAAAATTCTAGAGGAACTCGTGAGTTCTTAATTTTTAAAACACAGCTACGAAAAGTCGTTGGATTACATGCATCTCATCCCTTGATTTTTTTCAAGGGGCTAAAAGTAAAATTAGTATACTATTGTTGGTGAAATCCACGTGTCACATCCATATTGCAAGTTTTTATTTTGAGTTCTTATTAGAGTGCATGTAGTCGAACTCAATTATAAATGTAATGGAAAGTTTAGTACTTGGTTAATTATAAATAACCAACATATTAAATAAAAATTATATATTTCTTTTCATTAGTATTCTAGTTTCCATTATATATATTTGGTAATCAAACAGACCCATGTAAGTGGAGTGCAGTATTGTATTATTGCAAGTAATTGCGTGACTAGTCAGTCACAAATTAATATAGTTGTAGAACTGCACAAACCTAGCTCAAGCTGCAACCGACCAAATAACACCTCAATTTTTTCCATTCATATTATATAAAGTAATTTCTCATTCATATTATGTTGTCAATGATATTGTAATTATTTATTTAAATTTGGATTTTATACAAAATAATTCTGCATGGTTATATCTTTTTGTTTGAGGACTTGATTCTACTTGGTAAGCATACCATGGTGACTCTACCAGTTGTAAATACCTTACTACTTTAGTTTTTGCTAAACAAAGGAAATGTCCAAATAGATACTCAATTTGACTTTCACTTTGATCCTAAACAAATCAACATTATTGATTTTATTAATGGATGATATGAAAAGTCAATACAACTATGAATATATATAGATGGAGAACGGATCTATATCCGTATAGGAGTAAGAGAAGAAATATGCATTCATATAGGAGAAAGAATCTAATCCTAAATCTAATTTATATCTAATCCTAAATCTAATTTAAACTTAACACCCTCCCTCCCCTTCAAACTCATGGTGGGTCAAACAACATGAGTTTGCCCAATAAAAATTGAAATCGTGGTGAGGGATGTGACTTTGTAAAGAAATCGGCCAATTGATCAGCAGAGGTCCAATTTTTCCTTCTTTTTTTGTTGACTCACTATTCTACGGTACAAAATTATGAATCACGGTTTGTGATCACATGAATCGGCAAACTCTGATTTTTGGATGAGTAAAGCCAAAAAATAAAACAAAGACAAGAGAAACCATAACTCCACTATCTTTAGTCAGACTACTACTAGTAGTAAGTTATTAATTAAGAGATGGAAGGAGGTAGCTCGATCCTAGATGGGTCTGCACGTCTATACATCTCTCCACGTGTGCTAAATTTTCAAGAAACTGATTCACAAAGGCTCCGAATAGTATGGTGCTTTGAAGGAGTGGAGGTGGAGGAATAGAAAAAAATATATATCTTATGGCTCTGATACCATGAAACAAATCAATAGTATTGATTTTATTAATGAATGCTATGAAAAGTCAATACAACTATGAATATATATAGATGGAGAACGAATCCATATCGGTATAGGAGTAAGAGAAGAAATATGCATCCACATAGGAGAAGGAATCTAATCATAAATCTAATTTATATCTAAACCTAAATCTAATTTAATCTTAATAGATCCAAACACATGAACTGTGTAACTTGTCACTTTTATGAGACAAAATATTGTTGGGAATAAAAGGCAAAAATTATTCGCTAAGATGAGCGTCCGCGAGGAACTGAGACCCGCCCACACCAAATGTTGTAGTTGACTTATACAAAAAAAAAATAAAGATTACACAATTCAAGACAAAGACACACAAAAATTAAGTAGAAAATCCTAACTTGTAAAAAACTAATGGAGAGCGAGATCAGTAAAAATAAGATTGCAAGGTTTTACAAGATCGCTACAATTCATAAGTACTCCAACTATTAGAGAAAGTATACAAAGATAACACAATAAATTCTCATATATTACACCCAAGAAGATCTGAGAAAGCCAATTTCTCTCTCATTCAATCTCTCTATTTATTCTCTCTTTCTTTCTCTTAACCTATTGGTGGCTACTCAACACCTTTCCTTAATTGAGCATAATTAATCCATTACACAAGGAACCTTAGGCCCCTTTATATAGCATGTCTGTGTCGATATATGGAAATTCAATCCTACATAGGCATAATACAAAAATTTATTGTCTAGGTAGGACTAAAAATTTACTCCAATCCTATTACTATTAGGATTACTTAATATGAACCAAATCCTAATAATCACCACCTTAGATCATATTCATCATCCAACTAAATAATTATCTAGCAACCTCTAGCCTTCAATCTGTAAATATTAGTCTCGATCTCATGAACACCAGTCGCCTAGTCGCAAATTGACTTTGAACTCAAGCCTAGCTAAAATTTGCATTTCATCTCTACTACATCGACCACATTAGAGTTTTCTTAAATAACCGTCTTAGCACTCGTATCAATAAATTTGACTCGTCGTTCGCTAGTCATGGAAGGTTGACTAACTGTAAAGGAACCATCCCATATATCCAACTGCATCAACACATAAATCATAGGAGCACCACCTTGAATAGTATCTCATATCATCCGATAAGTATTACTGTACTTCTCTCCCTTCACGAGCATGGTGTAACCACGTGTCATCCTTAGAACTTTTACCTCCCGCTGAAAAAACCAAAACCCAGAGAGTCTATTCTAATGTGCCCAACGATATGAGATTATTGTGCATTTCGGTACATATCGTACACCACCAAGCCTGCGCACCATATCATCATGTATCTTAATACCTACTGTCCCTTTGTCGATGACCTCACTAACCGAATCATCACCCAAACGAACAATACCAGTCTTCTTCGCCAAAGAAGAAAATCAAAATACATCTGAGAAAATGTGTAGCAAACTACTAGAATTTAATATCCAACTAGGAGTAGATTTCTTATCCTGGAAGACCGTGAACCGATCATCCCAAGTGTCAACATGCCCCTGAGCCGCCACTGTCGCATCTTTAGGATCCTTCTTCTTCTCCTATACAGGCAGTTTCTTCTGATGTGACAAATTTCTTGTAATAATAACATGTGTTTTTCTTCTTCCTTGAAGTCGATCGATATCATGCTACTCCTGATAATTTATCAGAAGTCCTTCCTCTTCTGTATGCCACCACCGCTAATTGTTCACCATCAGAAAAAAGTATTTCAATAATTGATTAGACAAAAGTGATGCAGTGACTTCCTCCAACTTCACCGTATCCTTCACATATAGAAGCGTAGTTACTATGTGCTCGTACGAAGGGGGAAGCAAGGTAAAAAGCAGTAGGGCATTGTCTTCTTCCTCCACTTCTGTCCCAATGGTGTGAAGATAGTTCAAAAGTCTGTTGAACACATTCAAGTGTTCCAGTAAATTTTTACCTTCCTTCATCCTCATGCCATATAACTGTTGTTTCAAGTAGAGCCTTGTTGTGTCAAACTTTCACATATACAGCCTCTCCAACTTTTCCAAACTCCAACCATAATTTCTTTCTCTATGATGTTAAAGAGAACATTGTTGGCTAAACACAGCATGATGGAACTAGTAGCATTCATCTACATATCCTTCCACTCGTCATCCTTCATTGTCTCTAGCTTCTTGGATTTTTCCATCAAGACTTTGTGAAGTCTTTATTGTACTAAAATATCTTTAACCCTTCTCTGCCACAGTCCGAAGTTTTCTTTGCCATTGAACTTTTCTAACTCAAATCGTCTGAGCATTGCCATAAACTTCGTCGTCATTGTCAATCTTCTGAATATTCAATTGAACCTCTAAACCACTTGTTGAAAATAAAAGACGGAAACTACTCTCCAAGATGAGCTTCTGCGACGAACCGACACCCGTCCGCATCAAACACGGTGGCTGACTTATGCAAAAAATAAAGATCACACAATTCAAGACAAAAATACAAAAATTAAGTGAAAAATCATAATCGGTAGAAAACTACCGAAAGAGCGAGATTACTACTAAATAAGTTTATAATATTTTACAATATCGATACAACTTTGTAAGTACCCCCAACTACCAAAGAAAGTACACAAAGATAACACACCATTTTTTCAGAGATTACACCCAAGAAGATCTGAGAAACCCAATTTCTCTCTCCTCCAATCTTTATATTATTCTCTCTTTCTTTCTCTCAACCTATTGGTGACTTCCCAACATCATTATTTTACAATAATCTACTATACAAAGAACCTTGTGCCCTTTATATAGCATGTCATGTGTTTATATATAAAAATTTAATCATATGCAGACCTGACATAAAAATTTATTGTCTAGGTAGGACTAAAAATTTACTCCGATCCTATTACTATTAGGACTACTAAATATAAGCAAATCCTAACATATAGCATATCCAGACAAAATTTGTAACTCAAATTGGTTTGTATATACATCGTAGTTGTATTGTATAATAAAAACTTTCTACTTTCACAGTCGTTGTAACTTGCAAGCTTCCAAACAAGGTCTAAATCTATATGATATATGGTCGGTGGTGAATGTTTCGTGGAGACTGGCAACTGTGTCCGGTCCTCGAAAATTGTTTTTTTTTTCTTTAATTGCAGTTAAATATCTAAACAACTACATTTTCCAAGTCCTAAACAATGGGACTTCCTTACTGTAGAGAATCTACAGATTTAGTGACGGTGTCATAAAATTATGTACTCATGTGCAAGGGAGATGGGGACCATTTTAATATAATTATTAAGATTAAAAAAAATGGATTAGGTAAATTTTTGAATTTTTTCTGTAACTGCCTTTGCTTAGAAGTTTGGCATGTTACATAAGAGACATTTCCTTCTGTGTTAGGTGGATCTATGGTTAAAGGACTAAAATGAGAGGCTTGCTCAGTACAACTCTAAATTTGCATATTACTTTAATGGATTATTAAATTTTATTATTTTATTAATATTTGTTTATATATGATTTGCATGGGTATTCAACGCGTGCCAATGTTTGGTGTTGGGTTGAGTTGAGTGTTCGAATGGATTGATAAATCATTAGGTACAACTTTAAAGTGTTTAGTTAATATAGTCACAAAATTTGTACCATGAGTTAATTTGAATTAATCCCTCTCCATCTTATTATATCCAATAATTTGTTGGGATCAGAAGCACCTATACCATATTCCGATACCACGTGTCTGAAATTGACTGCAGCAAAAACTAGGAAACCCCCCCTGAGATAATTAATCATCCGTCCAACACAAGTACCAAGACAGACAAAACACAGTATATATTCAGCGACTACATTACCTGGACAAATCTCAATCTTTATAACCTCAAATAAAATTACAAGATTGAATAAATAATGTTGAATCCTTTGTCCAAAGCTTCAACCCCTCACCAATCTCAAGTAGAAATAAGAACATTACAACTTGAAATCACTCAACCTATCCATAGCGATTTTCCTGTATGAAGATGATGACTCTCCGCACAGATCTCCTCTTCATGTTGTCTTGGATGACGAGTCCTAAGAGAAAAGTACATATTTTCTATGGACAAGCACCATGAATCCCCATTTTTGTTCTCTTCCTATTGCTTCCACTCTCAACATATATATATATATATATATATATATATATATATATATATATATATATATATATATATATTCCACCTTCATGTTGTCTTGGATGACGAGTCCTAAGAGAAAAGTACATATTTTCTATGCACAAGCACCATGAATCCCCATTTTTGTTCTCTTCCTATTGCTTCCACCCTCAACATATATATATATATATATATATATATATATATATATATATATATATATATATATATATATATATATATATATATAGTTGAGAAACCCTATTTTAGGTTATAGAAATTCCTAAAAAAACCTAAATTAGGCTTATTTACTAAAATAAAATACCCTATTTAGGTATTAAAAAAAATCCTAAAATAGTCCAGCATTATGGACGTACAAATCCAATCAAATCAAATATTTGATTCAGATTTGGGCCCTACAAATAAATATATATTGGACCTGACATACTCTCCCTCCAGTCTGAAGAGAGGTGTTGACTACATGGCTCATCAACTAGACTACATGCATGTCGTCCCGTGACAGAGTTCATGCTCCGCATTGTCATTGATCTCCGATATCGCGAGCTATTTTGCATCTTCCTTCGTCTCCAGCTCTTCGACTACCACGTCGACGCTAGCTGCCATGTCTAGCACCTTATGAACAACTAGGATCCTATCGACATTAATAATATAGCCAAGACCGAAATTGATAACGATCAGCTTTACTATAAGTCTTGATTGCATTCCTCGACTTCTGCCTTCTATAACATGCTACCGTTCCGATGAGCTTCTTCACTCTTGGTTGGCCTAACAAAGCAAATTGTGCGGTTCTTCCGAGATTCAAGATCTTGAACCTACCCACACATGTCTGACACTGAAGCTCCCATGTACACATGCATCCTCGAGCAGAATATCATGTACTATGTATGTCGTAGATGACCCACAACTGTTCCTGAACTGTGTGAATGGTGATTCGCATGTTGCATATTGAATTTGTTATACACCTTGATCTCCTTCCTGGCTTCAAATTGTTGAAACCAATGTCGCTTCATGAAGCTTTGGCAAACAACCTGTTACCAAAATCGGATCCGTAGAACAACTCATTCATGGAGACTGACCAACTGTCATGGGACCGACTGACTGACCCTTAATCTTTGGCTCATCACCATTCATCGTTTTGTCTCGACGAACCGAATCCGTTGTATCCCTCAAATCATCTCGACGATTTCCTAAAACAAGTTTTCGATGATCCATAAAATCTTATCGAACATCCCTCAAGCCTTCATCCGATGTCTGTGTCCTCCATGCACACCCCAGCGGCTTGAGCCTGTACATACCATAACATATATCTCCTCGAGCCAACAGTTAGAAACCTTTTGTAAGCATCTAATCTTTGTCCCCAAACATACTGCGACAACAATCTTCTGCTAGCCTCCCCATTGAAACCATGTTGTAACGCTAACTCGGGATATGTCGCAACCCCTGGAGAATGACCTTCTCGCCAGTGCACATTATCGATGCCCACAACTGCAGTCGTCCCCTTGTTATCCACTCACAAGTAACGCCTAGGTATGGTATAAAGGTCCTCCTATGCGGAGTGGAATGATACGACATCCCCGTATTACATGACCCAATCGTCGTCATGACATATGCCATTTGGTTCCTCTACATCGGTTGCTGCGATGATGAGATCTCCCATAGCCGTGAAATCTTTTGATCATTCTTGCCTTTAGTCTTCTCGTTTTTCAACTTCATACTATTCTTTTTATAATGACCTATTCACCACAATGTTAGCAGCCCTCTTTAAGGTCCACAGTCACAAGATCCTGAGAACTCCCCTATGTCCTCACATGTGATTTGAGTCTTCCCTTCCCATAGGAAGACAACATAGCGGACTCCTTCGATCATTCAACAAACTGCTTACACCGAACCTCGTTCAACAAGTTATTTTTTACTGCATCCATCGTGACAACTCTATCAAGCGCAAAGTTGCACACCAACACCACAAACGTCTCCCAAGTTTTCAACAAAGAACTCAAAAGCAACAGGGCTTGAAGCTCATTGTCAATCATCATCCTCATCGCAAACTGCTAATTAATGATACCATGAATGTCGTTCAGTTGTTGTGCCACCAAGGTACCCACAGCTTCTTCCACAAAACTTTTGTAGAATTCTCCATGGACATGTAGTAAAACACCAAATCGTCCAGCCATTGACAGATAAATCCAACGACCTTCTAATCCAATTATTTTCAGTCATCAACAGTTTTGCCCGATTGCTTTACATTGTCGCCCTCCAACGGACCATGCAAATCCTTGCACCAGAGTAGATCCTTCATCCTTGGCATACAAATTATCCATTCCCCCTGTGAGTGATCATATGTGTCTTATCACGACCTGCACCCGCTTTTTCGGATACGAGACGTGTCCAAGCCAGCCTACGCCGCAGAGTCGGCGGTAGAACGCTGTCAAACCCGTAAGAAATAATGCTCAAAATAAACTTTATTGCTCATTCACATTTCTAAATTTGATTACAACATTTACAATATTTATAATTAAATAAAATACATAGTTCTCACAATTTATGAAAATGATACAACTGTTATCTATTTCTAGGTTGACCTCATCATATCCATGCCTTCCTAGTGCTAAGAGTGATCGTGGCTAAACCTGAAAAATGTTGGTTTTCAGTCAGGAATGGAACGAGTACAATCTCACAATAGATTCAATAAATGACGAAATCCATAAATCTGTAAATAATAATGAAATACACGACGAAAAGACAAGTATAGAATCATGACAGAAACTGAGCATGGTGAACAAGGCAAGTAAGTACTAAAAACAGAGAAGACCTGTAGCCAGCAATATATACTGTAGAACTAGACACTGTACCTATCTAGTGAATTGAAATACTACTTCGACATGTAAACGGCTAAGGCTAAATCCGGCACCCCGCACATGAAATGTGCGACTGCTATTAGGCAAGAATAAGATCCGGCACCCGCACGTGAAGTGTGAGGCTGCTATTAGGCAAGTATAATTTTTGATTTGTTTACATGTCTAGAGTATTTCTCCGCCCGACCAGTACTCATGGATCCAAACAGGTCACGAACACGATAATACGATAATAAATTGGTTACGAACAACATGTAAAGAATCCATAACTACTATCTCGTGTAACATCGTGTCAAGACCCAATGGAATATCAATGTAAGACACTACTATGTACATGATTCATAGAGATAATCAGATATAAAAACTGTCAGAGATGTACTCGCCTGAGGTCCTACGCTGGTGAAACCGATAATACTATACCACTTAATGAGCCACAACAGTCAACACATGCAGAAGTCTTCGAATGCTAATATAAACATTACCAACATTTTTAGAATATTCAAATTAGCTAGAATTGTATGTCCTTAAGTTCAATTCTGGACACAGGGGCAAAACGGTAATTCGGGTCAAAATGGTGTCCGCTGTTGAACCCGTTTTGTACCGAAAAGTGTGCCAGAGTTTATGGTCTCTAAAGACGTCAAATGATATGTCAATAGGTCCAGTTTTTTGATACGAACCCAACTGTATGTCCAAAGTTGGATTCCGGTGGACCGTGCACAAAATCGTCCGTTGAGTCAGACCGTGGGACCCGTAAAACGACAATCCGATCAACTGTCTCAGAATTGGACCAAACTTGGCATGCAGGATCAGAAAATGATACGGTCCTATTGGCGTAAGTTTCGTCTCGATCTGACAAACATGCATAAAGTAATTAAAGTTTGTGCAAAGTGGTCGATACAGTAAATTTCGACGGATACGTTTCAAATTCGTCTCGCACACGCAACCAATTTGAATTCCATCAAAGACCACACGTCCACGAAGCCAATATGTACCTTTCGATGCTTTCGGTTTACGACCACGTCACCGGATTGGCGGGACGCACGTCGTATCGAAGGATTTTATTGGTTTTTAAAACGGATTTTGGTAAACTTTGGGATCCTATTTCTCGGTGCGTAGTCGATGAAATCGACTTTGGGATCCTATTTCTCGGGCCTAGGGTTCCCCTACTCGGGTTGGGGAACCCCAGCGAAATATATATATATATATATATATATATATATATATATATATATATATATATATATATATTATTTTATCCTTATATTAATCCTTTATAAATCCTTATATAATATATATATATATATTAATAATATATAATATATATATAATATATATATAAATATATATCTATCTATATAT